>VBSM01001562.1:58438358-58460725 GCA_008086735.1 Cheirogaleus medius
GGTCTCGCTCTTGCTCAGGCTGGTTTCGAACTCCTGACCTCGAGCAATCCTCCTCCCGCCTCAGCCTCCCAGAGTGGAGGATTACAGGCATGAGCCACCATGCCAGGCCTTGCCTGAGCCTTTGATGTATTCTTGCATATCCAAAAAATCTTTTGCCAAATCCAATGTTGTGAAGCTTTTGTCTTATCTTTTTTTCCTAAAAGTTTTATAGTTTTAGGTCTTATGTTTAGGTCTTTGATTCATTTTCAGTTAATTTTTGTGTGGGGTGTTAAGTAAGGGTCCCATGTGCACTTGAGAAAAATGTGTATGCTAATGTTCTTGGGTAGAGCTCCATATATGTGTGTTATATCTAGTTTATTATTGTGTTGTTCAAGTCATCTATTACCTAAATTAACTTCTGTCTGGTTGTTTTATTCATTATTGAGAGTGGAGTGTTGAAGTTTTTAACTACTATTATAGAGCTTTCTATTTCTCTCTTCAATGCTGCCAGCTTTTGTTTCATATATTTTGATGGCCTATTATTAGGTATGTAAATGTTTATAATTATTGTATCTTTTTGATTTTATAATTATTGTATCTTTTTGATTTATTGAACCTTTTATTAATTCTTAATGTCCTTCTTTGTCTCTTGTAATGCTTTTTTAAAATTTAAAGTCTCTTTTACCTGACATTAGTATAGCCACCCTGCTTTTTTCTGCTTATTATTTGCGTGTAATATCTTTTCCATCCTTTTTTTTTCTTTTATAAAAAAATTTATTGTATATATTTATTTATTTATTTTGAGACAGAGTCTCGCTCTGTACCTGGGTTAGAGTGCTGTGGCATCAGGCTAGCTCACAGCAACCTCAAACTCCTGGGCTCAAGTGGTCTTCCTGCCTCAGCCTCCTGAGCAGCTGGGGCAACAGGCTCGTGCCACCACGCCCAGCTAAGTTTTTCTATTCTTAGTTGCTTGGCTAATTTTTTTTCTATTTTTTAGTACAGACAGAATCTTGCTTTTGCTCAGGCTGGTCTTGAACTCCTGACCTCAAGCGATCCTCCCAACTCGGCCTTCCAGAGTGCTAGGATTACAGATGTGAGCCACCGCACCCAGCCTTTGTATATATTTAAGTTGTATAACATAATGTTTTGATATATGTATACTTAAATGTTAGTATAGTCAAGCAAATTAACATTTCTATCATTTCACATAGTTTATTTGTGTGTATGTGTCTTGGGGGGTAAGAGTACCTAAAATCTACTCTTTTAGCAAAATTCCCAAGTATGATACAATATCATTAAGTATAGTCCTGATGTCGCACATTAGATCTCTAAATTTGTTCATTCTACATATCTGCTAATTTGTATCCTCTGACCTACGTGTTTCTGTTTCCTTTCTCCCCTACTGCTTCTGGTAACCATTGTTTTATTCTCTACCTCTACGTATTTGACTTTTTTCTTTTTTTAGATTCCATATATGAGTGATATCATGCAGTATTTTTTCTTTCTATGTCTGGCTTCTTTCATTTAACATAATGTCCTCCAGATTCTCTGTTATGGTTCATGAAAAGTCCTTTGTCAATATAATTGCCATTCATTTAAGGTAAAGGACACAACAGTTATCACTAATTTAAAATGTTATTTTAAAGTCTCATTCACAGTAGTAATAAAAAGTATAAGTTAACTTAAGAAGTAAATACAAAGATGCATAAGACCTTTGTGGAGAAAAACTATACAACTTTTACAGAAAGACTTGTATAACCTCATAGATAGTCCATGTTCATGGATATGTATAACTATACATATCCTTATATATGTATAATAAAGATACAGATACATTATAAATTCCATTCTATTCCAATAAATATCCTAACATATCTTTTAACAAAATGTGGCAAACTCATTTTATAACTATGATGGAATCACTAAAGGCCAAAAATAAGACAATTTGAAGAAGAATAGTAAGGGAGTGAGAACTTGTTCTATATTGTAAAACACATATGGCAAAGCATATAATTAAGAGAGTGTGATGTTGGTAAAGGGATAGACTGTGAAATTCATGAGACAGAATAGGAAACTTATGTTAATTTTATTGTCTGCCTTTCTGGGCATTAACTTTCTCCTTAGGTTTGAAAGTTTGCTTTTCAGGTTCATTTTGAGATAAATTTCTGTTTCTGCTTTATTTTTATTTTTCTCTTTCTTTGTCTTTAGCAGTTTTGTAATTTTGAGTTTCCTCCACCAAAGCCCTTTGCTTCCAATTTAGAACCAGGTCCTAAAGTGCAATTTTAGGATACCTGCTCTGCAGCAATATCAGGTATATCACAGATAAAGGCAGTAAACTGCTTGATTACTGGTCATAAGATTGTCAGGGCATAGTTTCTTTACAAGGCTTAATCCCAGACCTCAGGTGGGCAGCTTTTTTCCTTAGTCTCGCTTTACATGCAAGCAGGCCTCACTCAGTTCTTATGTCCAGGCACTGAGTTCCAGTCCTCCATTTTGTAATTTTAATCCCCATTCTCCTTCAGAAATTGGACTGCCAGGTTTTCAGCGATAGAGTCTACCAGACCAGAGGTTTTAGCTTTGCTCATTGCTTCCCCAGGCCCCTGTCTGCTTTTCATCAGTCTTTGCAAAGCATTTGGAGCAGGAGGTGGAGGGATATTTCAAATCATGAATTTATGGAGCCATCTTGAGTGGAAACTCCTTGGATTATTATGAATTCTTTTTAGCGTTTACTCCCAATGAAAGAGCATGAATTTATGTCTGTGCTATAAAAACCAAATCAATCAATCAAACAAACAAAAACCATCTAATTTGAGTAGGAATAAAATAAATGCCTAAATGGCAATCTAAATTGGATTCTGAGCAAATTCAACAAATTTTGCTTTTGGCATCTTTGCATATGACAGTATTCAATAAAAATATAAGGTACATGCTCATGAAGCCATCAAAAATGAAGTGTGTGCCGACTCCCTGCTTTTGCCTGTCCCCCGCCTAACTTTGAAAACACTGAAAACTGGTAGCTATCTCTGGACGCGCAGAAGTAGTTTTCAGACTGTGTTCTGTAAAGTCTACAGAGGCCAAATTGAGGGGTTCTGTTGTTATTTATTTTGTGTTTTGAGGCTCTCTGTAACATTTCATTTAGAAAAAGTTCCATTGCTGTAAACATATTTGAAAATTCATAATCTATCATAGAATCAATCTCTACATTGCTAACTATAATACAATCTTGATATTCTCCAGGATTATATCCTGAGACCTTCATAATCCTCCAAAGTAGTATTTGCAAATGACCAGTACACAATGAGTTTTCTTAGTTTTCTCATCTGCAAAGTGGTCATAGAAATTATTCTATCATAGGGTGTTGTGAGTGTTACATGAGATCCTATGTTGAATAAAGAGACCAACTGAGCTGCACCAAGAGAACTGACTGATGGGCAAGTCTCTCTCTCGGTGTCTATCTCTAGTTAACTGCTTTTCTTTCGTACATCAGCTTTGGAACATACGGGATTCTAGTTCATGCTAAGTGGAAAAACATTACTGTAAACTATGGAATTTCATAAATAGATAATCGTAAGTACAGATGTCTACTTAAAAATGGCAAGGGCCTCCAAAGCTAGAGGACCCAAAGCCCTGAAAATACCTTGGCCTGAGATCTGTTCACTTTTCTAGGAGATGTCTATAATGCTGCACCAGCAAACTGCCCCAGGCAAAACATATCTCAAAAGGACACTTTCATTTTTAGTAAGTAAAATAATTGGAGAGTCGAACTCCAAGAACAATAAAGATCAATGTAGAAGTCTATACATAAGTATTTATTGGCCATAGCGCTGGGTTGGTGCCTTCCCCAAGAAATTTAGAGAGTAAGTAGATTTGTAGCATACATCTGAAGTGCAATTTAACAATACAAGAATACTCAAGAGAAATCCGGGGGAACAGACAAATGCTATAGGAGTTTCATGGTAGAAGAGCTTGCGGTGGTGAGGCAAGGTGCCACCTTGGCACCTTGGGTGAGGGTGAGCCGAGGATGCTTTAATGTTTCCTTGTATGGCAAGGGATGCTGGTGGAATGGCACACAGGCAGAACAGCTTAGCGGTGAAAAGCTTGGTTTCTGCGCTCTGATCCTGGCTTCCTGAATACAAATTCCAATCCTAACTTTTCCTATTTCTGTGATCTTGGGAAAGTTACTTAACTTCTCTGTGTCTGTTTTCTCATCTGTAAAATGGATTTTAATAATAGTTCCTACCCACATAGGGCTGCTTTAAGCATTACATATTTCAATGTTTGTCAAGTGCTTAGAACAGTGCCTGGCGTCTAGTAAACACTGTGCCAGTGTTTGTCAAATAAAATAAATAAGACTCTGAAACCAAATAAAACTGCTTTTTCCCAACTCTATGCATAGCTCGCAGTGCTTTGATGGGAAAGGGGAGGTTTTTTTAGAGTCTCCAAAACAGATGGGCTTAATTTTTTTCCCTTCCTAAGATTGGTGGACTATTTCTAGACACATAGGAAAACAGTGAACTACAGAATGGTCTTGAAAGTCATGTTGTTTGCTCAGTGGTTTATGCAAGTTAAGTTCTCATAGATGGAACAGAAAGAAAATTTAGATTAAATGAGGTATTCTAAAAACCCCAGCTCCTTCCCACATTCCTGGTCCTGCGTGGTGTGAGTTAAGGACACTAGTCTGCGAATAATTGCTCCTTCTGGTGAGATGAATTACCTCCTCTACAGTCCCCGGGTATTGTTGAATATGTTACCTTTTCCAATTAGGAGCTCTAAAAGAAGTTGTATTTTTTTGATTCTGTGATTTAAAATGTTCTGCTCTTTTGTACCAAATGTAATTTGGCATAAGTAGAATTAGATGAGCTACCTTGTCTACCTAAGTTGTTATCACCCAAGCACTGATTTGAAATTGCACCTAAAGAGAAGAAGAATATAAATCTGCCATGTGTATGTGAGTAACGTGTCTGGGAGGTAGAGCAACTTAAGTTGTGAAATTGTCAGCTAAGACAACAAAGCTATTCCAAAGGTTTCTTTCTAGCACCAAATTACAGTCTGTCCAAGCAAAGAAAATTAAATTAGACTGCTTATAAATTAAACCTCTTCCACTAGCAAGATTGCTCTGCCCTAAAGGAAGTGTTGATCTCAGGCAATAAGCAGCTTCAATAACATGACAGCTGGATCTGCCACAGAACTTATAAAGCCATTCAAAAAGGTCATCCTCTTCTCTCTCCCTGGCTCCTGCCTTTCTCAGAGAGAATGAAATCGACACCAGCAGGTGGTTTTGAATTATAGCTGGTAGCAGACCTATCTAAGGATCAGACGTTTGGCATGTTCATCATTTTAGAGCAATGTGTTTACAAAGTCTGTGTCCTATATTTTCAGGAGGCCACATTCATGGTGTGATGGTAGGGGCACCATCCAAAGATTAGTAAACTACAAAATTTTTTTTCCACTGCTCTTCTGTCAGGTTTGAAAAGCTCTTGCTGGAGTATTGTTTTTATGGGTTGGATTAGGGAAGGAGTCTGAAAAACTTTTCCTATAAAGGGCCAGGTTGTGAACATTTTAGTTTTTATGGGCCCTACGATCCCTGTTACAGCTACTTAAGTCTACCAGTGTAGCATGGAAAGGAATCATAGACATATGTAAATGAATCACCAGAGCTGTGTTCCAATAAAACTTTATTTACAAAAAGAGGCAGCCAGCCAGATTTGGCCTGGGGGAGTAATTTGTGGACAAAAAAATAATACAACAACAAAAAACAGCTACTTAACATAAAAAAATAAAATCAGAAAAGTATTGGATTTCTTTCTTTCTTTTTTTTTTAAACCTGGAAGCTAAGAATACAATGGAACAACATGCACACACTTGTAAATCCCAAGATTTCTATAACCAGTGAAAATATCTTTCACCTGTGGGGGAAAAGGAGAGCATATCTAGGTATGTAGAAATTCAGAAAGTGTATCACCAAGGAACTCTTTGCTAAAGTCCTAAGAAATTAATTCAGCCAAATGAAAATTAAGTCAGAGTAAGAACTCAAAATGGGGGAAGACAATATAAAAAACAATGATGAATAATGACTTGTAAAATGTAGAGTAAAATTTAAAGGGACAATTATAAATTATAATATGTGTTAAAAAATAATTTTTTATAAAAGGATAGATATACTTTAAGAGAAACTTAATAACACCCTAAATTAAAAGCAACTATAATTAGAAGAGTTTGATATTGGCAGAGGATTAGCAAAATATATCATTGAAATCTAGACATCATTAGACATCATTGAAGTCTACAGTATGGATATAAATTCAAGTTTATATGGAGACCTACATGACAAAGTTAGCACCACAAGCCAATGGAAAAATGACGGAAAATGATTTATTATCTCATCAGAACAATTGACTAGTTATCTGAGAGAAACTAATGAAAGACTCTTATCTCATAATATATAAAAATAACTTGCAGAAGGATTGACTATCCATGTAAATTTAAAATATCAAAGGAATATGTAACTAAATATTTGTTAAATGTTGAGGTAGAGGAGGCTTTCATAAGTCAGATAAGAAATTTGTTATTTTTTCATTAAAAAGTTGATGGTCTAGAGCAGAATTGTTTGAGTAAAAAAAAAAAGATAAAATGTTGGCAGGTTTGAATCCATATAAATATAAAGCCAATGTGTAAACAAAATGTAGATAAGAGAGAGTGACAGATAATATTAGTATTAGGAGAGTGCCCGATGACTTCAGAATGCAAAACAAACAAACAAACAAACAAACAAAAGAGTAAAAGACTTTTTTCATGGGTCTTATCAGGTCTGCCTTAGACTGTAGCACCATTTAATTCTCATGTACAACCTGAACTCTGAACTATGATTTGGACAAATAATTGCATATAAAAACAAACAAATAAGCAATTAAAACGATGCAAAAACAAACAACAGCACATAATACAAATGTAAAATTTTCTTTTTTCCTTAACTGAGCATAAACAGTGTTTTTGTAGGGTCCTACAGAATCAATGAAAGAAATAATCTATGGTCCTAGAACTGAATATATAAAGACAACCCCCCTACACTCTTATATATACATACTTACACCCACTCTACTACCCATAAATTGCAAATACAGAAAAGAATCACGTCATCCGAAAAGACTCTGAAGGTCAACATAAAAAGACCAATCTGAGAAATGAGATTAAATGTCTCTGTATGGAAACAACTTATAAGAAACAAAAAATAAAATTTAGAAATTGTTAAATGTATATTATCAATATAATTTCTTAAGACAATGAGTAATAAAAGGGAAAAAAGTGAAATCAGAAAAGGCTGGATTTCCATAAAAGTATGATTATTAAATTTTAAAATGAAGTGGAGGCAGTGAATAGCAGATTGGTTAGTGCAGGAAGCAAATTTGGGTATTAGAAGGTCAAATCAAGAAATTTTTTATTCTGAAAGAAGCAAGTACTCAGGAAATACAGCACCTGCATATTTTTTCTAATTAAATTATATCAAGAAGTACTACAGCTAAGTCAATCAAAATAATGCACTAAAGAATAAAGAAGATATCTAAAATGATGATGATAAATCTTAATTTGTATATAAGTAACAGTTGGAAAATGAATATAAAACTTAATGAAAATGTTAAAATTCTTGGAATTTTGCATTTTCTTGAAATTCTTGAGCAAGGAAGACTAGAATGTATCTATCTATAAGTGATCCATATCTGAACAGTTGATTCCTATACAATATGGTAGGTAGTTTCAGGGGATAGAGGAATTAATTTTTTTTTTTTTTTTGAGACAGAGTCTCACTCTGTTGCCCGGGCTAGAGTGAATGCCGTGGCGTCACCCTCGCTCACAGCAACCTCAAACTCCTGGGCTCGAGCAATACTTCTGCCTCAGCCTCCCGAATAGCTGGGACTACAAGCATGCGCCACCGTGCCTGGCTCATTTTTTCTATATATTTTTAGTTGGCCAATTAATTGCTTTCAATTTATAGTAGAGACGGGGTCTCGCTCTTGCTCAGGCTGGTTTCGAACTCCTGAGCTCGAGCGATCCGCCCGCCTCGGCCTCCCAGAGAGCTAGGATTACAGGCGTGAGCCACCGCACCAGGCCAAGGAATTAATTTTTTTTATAAATTTATTAGTCTCTATGAAGGGTACTAAAAGATACTATTTCTTATTTGTTAAATATATATATATATTTGCTTTAAAGATAATTAGCAGAAAAATGAAATGTATTATTACCAAATCAGAGAATGTGTTACTTCCAAATAAAACTTGAGCAATATAACAAGTGAGCTTAAAAGGAAAAATAATCAAGGAAGCATAGAAACCAATAAAACAAGCAGGTATGAAATTGACAATACATAGTTGGTTATTAAAATTAATGTGAATAGGTCAAGTTTCCTAAATTTCAGATTGGCTTAAGATACACACCTAAAATAAAATTCCTTACAAGAGTTCAAATAAAAAAAATGGGCAAATATATGTTAAGATAGAAAGAAAATAAAAATAATTTATCTGCAAAGATTCTCTTTAAAAAAAACTATAGACCCAAATCAGAGGCAACCTGATATCCAGCCACAGGGAACTAGCTAAATAATTTATAGCACATTCACAGGATGGAATGCAAAGGGTTAGCGATGAAGATCCAGTTTTATGTGAGTAAAATGAATTACAAAACAATGCTATACTGAATGATTGGTATAGCACCAGTGTGAACGATATTTTGAAAATATACATCCTCCTTGGATCCTGTATTTCAAGGATATTGAAGTGGCCTGAATTATATCTTTGCTTAATTAATTGCCTGGTAGGAGTAAACCAGTCATACTATTCTCTTCACAGCAGATTGTAGGACTCTGTGCAAAAGTACAAGGTACATATATACAGGCTGTGTATAAAGGACAACAAGCCTGGAAGCGATTTGTGATAACTCTACCTAAAAATGATACAAACGTAGCAAACAAACCCAATCCAGTCTTCTAAGGGAAGTAAAAATGGTAAAGCATTTGATGAACTTGGATTAGATGTACAAAGAGAAGGCTTCTATCCACTTCTCCATTTGGCCTGGTGAAATCCTTGCCTTTGAAGCACTTGGATATGGAGTGACTATACAGCTGACATAACCACTTACCTTGTTATTCCATGTTCCTGTGCACCCTGAAATAAATCCTCAGTATGGAAAGCTGTCTGTGATGTTTCTTCTTGGGTGAGACCTTACAGAACTTGACATATATATATATATATACACACACAAATCTGAGTAGTAGTTTTCTCATGATTTTTATTTCATTCTTGTTACATATCTGTATTGTTTAAATTTTCCACAATGAATATGCACTATTTATGCAATAGAAATGCAATAGAAAGTCTTCCAAATTAAATTTAATTTAAAGGCAAGTTAATTTTATAGATGAGCAACAATGCTTTCTAAGCAATGGGGTAGTATGCCTGTATTATAAGATTTAAAATTATTCATATTCTTTGACCCAGTCATTGTACTTCTGGGAATCTACCCTAAAAATTATCTTTGATACAGAAAAAGCTTTATGTACAGAGTTATTTATCAAAGCATTATTTATAACATAATTCAGAAGTGGAAGCAATATTTACTAAAGAAAATTTAGAAATACCACTTAATGGAATACTACAGAGTAAAAGATAATGTATACTGAGGGTTTGTAGTAACATGGAAAACTGCTTAAGAGCGAGGGAAAAATCACAACTAGGGCTAACAACTATTTTTATAATAAAATATTATATAATCTACATATTTTTAAAAATAAAAATATGAGAAAGTAGGAGTAATAAGCATCAAAACTCCCCCCGCCCCTTGATGAGATTTGACCATAAATATGTTCTTCTCCGGTGGTGAAATCAGATAAACCTTGAATTGCCTGGTACCACACCCAGTCTGTGTTCAAGCGTCTGTGCAGAGACTTGGAGCCTCCTGACCAAATGCCAATCCCTGCAATGCCCAGATCGGCTAGTTTTGACTGGAGGATGCTACTTGCAGCTGCCCAGTGCTCCCTGGGAATGGAAAAGAGAGAACAATGGGAAGAAAGAAAGTAAACCCCCAGTGACAGGAAGCACACTGGCATCCCTTAGTCTTGCTCAGGGGTGAGAACAGGGTGTACTCAGCCTTGATGGGGTGGGGGAGACAAAGCTTTGACATCTGTCCTTGGCCACAAGTATGTCCTATTGCACCATCTTGCTCCTTAGGCCAAGAATAGTCACTTGAAGAGAAGTTTCGGCCCATTTGGGGTGAAGAAAAGACGGACAGCTTATTTACCTGGTTTTCTCTGGAACATGTTCCCCAGGTATCCTTGAGCTCCTGTGTCCAGTTCAGATCATGAATATTTGTTAAGCAACAATTCATTCAATCAGTCACATATACCACAATATTTATTTTCCACTGTGTGGCGTGCATTGGGCTGGGCTGACAGTCTCTGTTCTCTGTGTGATGGGAATTCAGACTTAAATCAAAATCTTAAATAATCTGTGAACACTGACAGGATATTTGATAATTTTAAGACATTCATTTTTGGAAGTGTGAGAATGTGAAAATATTTTGTGAATTTTTTTATAAGAAAGAATCCTTATATTTTAGTGAGACAGACTAACGTGACTAAGGATAAAATATAATATTTGAGGAGGAAGCAAAACAAAAAGATACAAAAGATAAAAGATCCATATGTTGTCAGTTGTTAAAGCAAGAAGACAACAGGGGTTCATTATATCTCTCTACTTTGTGCATGTTTGGAAATTTCTATAATAAAATGGTTTACTTTATGAACACACACAAAACTAGATGCTGCTGAATAAAAGTGATTGCCCAGAAACATGAAACATTATGAACTGAGGTAAGTGTTTTGAAGGAATATACTCCTAAGACCCTAGAACTGAGAAAATGAGTAGCAGGGAACTTAATCTAGACTGAACCATCAAGGAAGTTCCTGACTGACATGAGGAGGAAGAGCTGTTGTTATTCCCCTGAAACAACAGAGGGGCTGAAGCATTCTGAGCAGTGGTACCTGCCTGTGTCCAGACCCTTAGGTGGGGAACTGCATGGAATATTCTAGAACTAAAGGATGACTGGAATATAAACAGTGGCTCAAGTTTAATGAGATGAGCTATAGAGGTCAGACTGGGCCAGACCATGCCCAGGGGGCTTTAGGCCATCCTAAGGATGTGATTTCTTGTCCTAAGCACAATAAGAAGCCATTAAAATGTGGTGACATGCTCATATTTACATTTGACAAAAGTTACCAGGCTGCAATGGAAAGAACAAGTGGGTGGAGGGGAGGGCAAGTGGACTTTGGAAGGCCTAGTGAGAGGCTATTGTAATGTTGCAGTAAGGGGTGGAGACAGATGGATGGCATTGAGCAGTGTTTAGAGGGTAATGACCACATGACTTAGTGATGAATTAGATATGAGGGACTAGGGAAAGCAGGTGTCAAGGATGACTGACCTAGCACTTTATGTTACAAAGATTAATAACAAAAGACTCCACTTTAAAAGAGTTCATAGTCAAGGGGTGGTGAGAAGATAAGCAGTTTCCACCCAAAGTGTTAAATGCTGAGGTAGAAGTAAGCCCAGAGCTCCTAGTGGAGCACAGAAGATGTGAGAAAACTTATGCCAGCCTGGGGGTCAGAGATTGCTTCCCAGGAAATGCATAGTTCCACCAAATCTACGGTAGGTGAATTAGAGTTAGTAGGAAAAAGAAGGTAAAAGTGGTGTTTCAGTAAAGGCAACAGGATGAGCAAATTAGTGGAAGATATAAAACAGCATGAAGTTTTGCAGGGTGGGGACCAGAGTGAAGCAAGTGAGGTGCTTAGAGCACATGACTGATGGAGAATCCATTCTCAAGTGTGCTGTGATCTTGAGGGTCAGTACCTCTGTGAAGTTTGCACCATAGACCCCTTGCTTGCATATCCTAAACCCTGCCCTGATGATGTGTCTACTTACTGCCGCATGGATTTGCTGCAGAGGCTAGTAGGACATGTAGCCAGAGTGAGATAATGGAGAGTCTTGTTTGGTACACTGAGAAGTTTGGGCTTCATTCTGTAGCAATAGAAAAACATCAAAGGGCATCATACACGAGAGTTAAGGGTCACTTTTATATTTTGTATAGACCTTTACGATGTAGAAGGGACAGAGAAAGACTGAGAGAAGACAGAGAGACCTGTTAAGATGCTGTTGCCTCATATTCTCGGGGGTGGATGGTGATGGCTCATTTACGATGATAGTATGACAGAGAAGAAGAGAAGTTTACATATTCAAGATATGTAGGAAAATTTGGAAGAAGATGAGTCAAAGATAACTCGTAGTTTTCTCATTTGAGTGAGTCGATGATGACACCATTTACTGAGATTTCCTAAATGCATATGTGTGTACACATACACACACACACAATGTTCATATGCTCAAAAAAGCCACTGTGCTCTTTACTGCATTCAGCCACCATATTTCCTATCCATACTGTTCTGTCTAGGAAGAAACAAAAAACAAAAAAACAAAACCTCAGTGCCTTGTCTAGTTTCTACACCATAGCTTTGTTCTTGAAATGTGGCCATGAATGTTTTTTAAGAATTGAGTTTAATTTTAAAAGCAGTAGATAATGGAGGATAATGTTTGGCTATATAAAAGAATACTTTTTCTTTTTAACATGAAGGACAACAGGCTCATGACTATAAGCTCTGTTAGATAAAGTGGCATGTTCCTTTTATTTATGATCCTATACCCAGCAGATAAAATAGCTCATGGTATTAAGAAATATTTTAAGTTAGAAGGATCAGGTAAGTTTTCTACGGTACAAGCTGGCCCAAAATTCTGTGGCTTAGCAATCATTTATGCTTGCTCCTATTCTTATAGGTCAGTGAGGTCAGCTGGTTGAGGGTTCACTAAGCTGGGATTGGCTCTAAGACATGGCCAGCATTCAGGTCATTGCTGCAAACATATTTCAGGCCTCCGTTTGTGTTATATTTGCTACTATTCCATTGGCTAAAGTAAGTTGCATGGCCAAGGCCAAAGACAAAGGGCAGAGGGAATCCTCAGGTTCTAGGGGAAAGAGCTACTGCTAAGCTACACGGCAAAGGATGTGGGTGCAGAGAGGAGCGAAGAGCTGGGGTCAATAATCTACTGTTGCCCACACTCTTGTTCACAATTGTTTACATCCCTCCCACATGAAAAATACACTCACCCTCGTCCTACAACCTCCAAAGTCTTATCTAATCATGGTATCAAGTTCAAAGTCCAGGACCTCATTATCTATATCAGGTCCAGATTTGGTTTCTTTTAATCTAGAGTTAATTTCTTTTTCAATTTCAAAAAACTAAATCTTTTATTTTGAAATATTTTGACATATTTCATTGTTTATTTTATTTTGAGGCTATGATGGCTAATCTTATGTGTCAATTTGACTGAGCCATGGGGTATCTATATTCTTAGCCAAACATTATTTTGAGTGTTTCTTTGAGGGGTTTTTGGATGAAGTTCACATTTAAATTTACTGAGTGAAGGTGATGCCTTCCCTAATACAGGTGGGTCTCATCCAATAAGTCGATGGCCTGAATAGAACAAAAAAGACTAAGAGAACAGCCTTCTTGCCTGACTGCCATCAAACTGACACAAAGGCTTTCATTTCCTGTGTCTTCAGCCTGCAGTCCTTCTGAGTGAAACTACACCATTGGTCTCAGGCCTTTGGACTCAGACACTGCACCATTGGCTCTTCTGAGTCCCCAGCTTGCCAGCGCACCCTGCAGATCTTGTGATTTGTCAGCCTCCATAATCATGTGACACAGTTCCTTTTGGAATCCAATTATTTATTATAATAAATTAGAACACATACACACACACAGAGGCAGCCCCTGGGTTAAGGATGACATATGTTCCTGAGAACGTCTTTAGATTGGATTTGCATGTAACTAAGATGAACAGCACATATACAGTAATAAATAACAATAACAATAAAATAATGGCTCATATGTGGTAATAATAAGACAGTGTAATATTATAATTATGGTAATGATAATACCCCTGTACTGTAATAATTAAGTTGCAGAAACTATTGTGCTCTTTCTTTTAATTCTTTTAACAAACAGAACATAAAAACAAACTCATACAAATATTTAGATGGGAGACAGGAGAAATTTAAAAGAAGAATATTAAAGGTTAATACTCATGTCTCACTTACTAGAAGGGGCATTTCTGCAGCAAGAAGGTAGCTGACGTTAATTGGAAGATGCTGATGGAGATGGTGCCGGAGAGGATGGAGTGGGTGCTGGAGAATCAGGATTTGATTCTGACTCTGGAGGAGGAGAGCTGACCACTGAAGTCGGTTTCTTGAGAAAGGTATCTAGGGCTGTTTGCATAGCATTTCTCTTTCATTCATCCTAAATGGCCTTGTAGCAGCTGATGTTCTCACTACCTGCACGGTAAACCTCTGTAAACTGCTCAATGTTAGGATCTTGCTCCTCACACTTAGCAAATCCTGCTTCAACAAGACGAAAGGTTTCAGCTAATTCTTTTGTCATGAACTTGCTTGCTCTGGATCTTCTGATTTTTCATGTTCTTGTGTTTCCTTCAGCTGTTTATCTATCTGTGAGACTAGCCGCTAGTGTAAAGATGCTGCACCAATGACTGTTTATGTAGTGCGGGTTTGTTTACCTACAGGGAAGAAACTAGTTCCCCAAATTATTAATTATTTAATTATAAATTATCCTTATGGGGAGGCTTAGGAGCCTGCCTGTAAGCACAAAACACCCTAAGTTGGGTCGTCCATAACCGGGAACTGCCTGTGTATATACACACATATATAGCCATGTGCCACATGACGTTTTGGTCAATGACAGGACAGCATATAGGATGGTCCCACAGATCACAATAAAAGCTGAAAAATGCCTATCACTTAGTGACATCGTTAAGGAACCCGCAAAAGGGCTTTTTATTTCTAGACTCAGTTGCTCACCTAACAGAAAGCCAATTACTGAGACAATGAGACTTGTCAAGGAAGAAAGGAAATTTATTGCGGAGGATATCAACCAGTAGGTGGGAGGACTGCCTCAAATCCGCCTTCCAGACTGACGGAGACAGAGGTTTTTCTAGAGGTGAAATGAATAACGCATGAAGTGGATGAGCGGCATTACTCGTTTGGCGTGGAGTGCAAGGCACGCAAGCGCAGTGAGAAATCGCGCCGGCACACACATCGCATGATCAAAAAGTGGCGGGTAAGCCCCTCCCAGGGCAGAGATTGTAGCAGTGTAACGAGCTAGGGTTAATATCGGTCATCCTTTCAGCCTGGTGCGCGTGCCGGTGGTGGGGAGTAGGGTTGCTCAGCAGGTCTTTGGACAAGATTTGTGGTGGAATGCTACTTACCTTGACTTTGCTGAACAACGGGTAGTGTAAGGCCTTGTGATTATCTCCTTGATGCAAGGAGGGTTCCCCCGTTTCTGAAAAATTACTCAAAACAGAGGGGATCAGTGAAACAGAAAATCGCAAAGTTCTAGCCAGCAAATCTTATGGGCCTGGGAACCTGAAACATAAGAGAACTGCAAAAAAGCATTTTTGTTCAAACTATTGTGCTCTTTCTTTTAATTCAAACAAATAGAACATAAAACAAACTCATACAAAAATTTAGATGGGAGACAGGAGAAATTCTTTTTAGCTTCCACATATGAGTGAAAACATGCAGCATTTAACTTTCTGTTCCTGCCCTATTTCACTTAACATAATATCCTCCAATTCCATCCATGTTGCCACATCTGACATGATTTCATTCTTTTTTATGGTTGAATAGTATTCCGTGTGTGTGTGTGTGTGTGTATGTGTGTGTACTTCATTTTCTTTACTCATCTGTTGTTGAACACTTAGGTTGATTCTATATCTTGGCTATCATTTGTGTTTTAAGCTAAATGTTATAAAGGGGTCAAAAAGTTGAAAAAGTTTAAAATTTTATAAATTAAAAATGTTACAGTAAGTTATTACTGAAAGAAGAATAAATTTCTAAATAAATTTAGTAGCTTAAGTGTTTGGTGTTTATGAAGTCTATAGCGGTGTACAGAAATGTCCTAGATCTTCACACTCACTCACTACTCACTCACTGACTCACCCAGAGCAGCTTCCAGTCTTGCACACTCCATGGTAAGTGCCCTATACTGATGTACCATTTTTTATCTTTTATATCATTTTTTTACTGAACCGTTTCTATGTTTAGAGACACAAATACTTACCACTGTGCTACAATTACCTACAGAATCTAGTACAGTAGCATGCGGTACAGGTTTGTAGCCCAGCAGCAGTAGGCTATTTCGCACAGCTATGCCATTTAGGTTTGTGTAAGTACACTCTCTGATGTTCGCACAGTGATGAAATCCCCCCACAGCGTATTTCTCAGAACATATCCCTGTCATTAAGTGACACGTGACTATCTACATATCCTTCTGTTTCTCTGGAGAACCTTGACTCCTGTTGGTTCCGTTTTTCTGGAGAACCCTGACTAATACAGATATTTTATGATGCAGTTGTGAGTATTAATACAGATAGATCCCAAGTACCTCATTGTAGTCTGTGCGGCTATAACAAGATACCACAGGCTGGGTGATTTATAAATAATAGAAATTTAATTTTCATTGTCTTGGAGGCTGGGAAGTCCTAGGTCAAGGCACCATCAGGGTTGGTGTCTGATAAAGGCCCGGTCTCTGCTTCCAAGGTGATGCCTTATTGTTGTACTAATAGGTGTACGAATACTGTGTACTAATATTGAGTGTACGAATACTGTGTCCTCACATTGTGGAAGGGATGGAAGGGCAAGAGAGCACCCCCTTCAGTCTCATGCCCTTTTATGAGAGTGCTAATCTCATTTATGAAGAGGAGCCCTCATGACTTAATAACCTCCCAAAGATCATACCTCTTAATACTGTGTCAGTGGGGATTTAATTTCAAGATGAGTTTTGGAGAGGAGTACCATCACCCAAACCACAGCATCTCTCTACTCATTTCCTCCACTGGTAACATCTTAAAAATTAAAGCACATTGTCACAACCAGGATATTGATGTGAACACAATCCACTGATCTTATGCAGATTTCCTCCATTTTTCTTGCCCTCATTTACATATGCATCTGCATGTGTTCTCTTCTGTGCAATTTTATCACATGTACAAGTTTGAGTATCCATCTCCATAGTCAAGACACAGAATGATTCCATTATCAGAAGGATTAAAGATGTATTTTTGAATGAACAAATAGTGCTCAAAATAGAAGGGGATTTCATGATTAGTTATTTAAGTTACTCCCCCTTTCACCTGCCTTTTATATTGTAGAAATTTATCACTGAGCACTTCCTTGCTTCTTGTGCCAGGGGATGTGTACTGTGAGGGTCACAGCAATGTGATGTGCCACGAGCCCATGAAATCACAAGGAGAAAGTGTAGCACCTACTGGGAGCAGCCATTCCAATCAATGTAAGTAATTTTAAAATTTAATTTTACATTAAAACAGCATGAGTAGGCCAGGTGTGGTGGCTCGTGCTTGTAATCCTAGCACTCTGGGAGGCGGAGGCGGGAGGATCGCTCAAGGTCAGGAGTTCGAGACCAGCCTGAGCAAGAGCAAGACTCCGTCTCTACTAAAAATAGAAAGAAATTAATTGGCCAACTAAAAATATATAGAAAAATTAGCTGGGCATGGTGGCGCATGCCTGTAGTCCCAGCTACTCGGGAGGCTGAGGCAGGAGGATCGCTTGAGCCCAGGAGTTTGAGGTTGCTGTGAGCTAGGCTGATGCCATGGCACTCTAGCTGGGGCAACAGAGTGAGACTCTGTCTTAAAAAAAAACCAACCAAACAACAGCAACAAAAAGACAGCACGGGTATATTATGGAGTAGAAGGCAGTATTTTTTAACCTAAAATAAAGAATTCAAAGATGTGCCTGCCCATTGCAGTCATTTGGGCCCCATGCATGCAGAAACTCCAAATTACAGAATAATCTTTAGTGTCCTAAGAGGTACTTTGGTAACAGCTTTGAGAAACACTGCTAGTTATCTTTTCATCTGCTGTTTTGCACCTCCTTATTCAGGGAATTCCTTAAGGCCGGGGACTCAGCAGTTCCCGTTTTATTATTCCTGGCAGTAGCCGGCACGAAGCTCACCACAGAAGAAATGTTTAACTGATGAGATTGGTTGATTTACTCTGTGCCTTTCTGATATGATTGTCTGTCTATATCCCTGATAAAAGAGTCACACAAACTGCAGATGGAATATAGACTCTGTCTTTTATAGTTATGTGACCTTAAGGAAACTATTGAACTTCTCTGAGATCAGTTTCTTTGTCTGTAAAATCTAGTATCTAATACCCATTTTATGGGATTCTTGTAGGATTTAGAGGAAATATTATGTAAAGTACCCAGCATAATTGGTGATACTAAGAAGGTCCTCAAGAAATGAGAGCTGTTACCATAGTGATGATGACACTGGGGCATTGATCGTGCTACATTAATCTTAACAACTGGAAGAAATCAAGAAAGGGCTATAAAACAAATGAACAAAAATGAATGAAGGAAGATATTTTCAAAAATAAATATTTTTTGCCCAACATCAAATATCAATTTCACTTCATCTGGTAAAAAGGGTAAAGTTGATATCTGCTAAATCCACTAAGAGATCACAACTTAAGCAAACAAAATCATCAATATTCTCTTTCCTAAATCTAGTATTACATGGAAATCCCAATTCTTACTCATATTTTCTAAGTGAATTAGGAATCAGATATAATCAATGATATTATAGAGAAAACACTAAAAATAAAGCAAACGTATCTAGAGGAAAGGACTTTAAACAGAGCTTTGAGAAATGAAAGCCTCTAGAGTCATTTTTCTCTGTCAATTTTGGTGAAAGCATTTTAACAAGATGCTCTTTTCAAGATATATCATCATGGAAGACTGGTAATATAAAGAGATCTTTTCTCCGACCTGGGCATCTAATGATAATGTACAATCTTCTGTTCTCGGTTCAGCGAGGAGGTCTGGGTGCCACATCCTAAAAATGGGATGGTTCTTTGCCACCCACTCGGTATCTGCTCAGTTTGAGAACATCACATCCTCCGCAACCTAGCTGTGAGTGCCACACTCTTTGTGTTATTAAACTTAGTTTCATCTCTAATCGGAAACCTTCATTTCCAAAGTGCCTCACGTCTATGCATCCATTGCCACGTCAGTGCTGGCTGGACGATGACTTCAAACATATCTTTAAGCCCCATGATTCCTAAAAATTTAGAGCCATTTTCCTAATGTATGACTGCATGTCTGTCTAGGCAGGGCCTAGAAGCAGCTGTCTGCTGAGAAGAAATCCACAATTCTCCGGGGTGAGATAGGACAAGATGTTCCTAATGAAACAAATTCATGAGTCTTATTGAATGTCAAAAATGGCCTACTTGGAGGCTTGGGGGTCCATAAATAATACTTATTTTCCCCACCTGAATGTTGAACCAAGCAAGATGTTTATTACATGGCTTAGGTGTGGAGAAACGATGGGCTTCCTAGTCCCAAACCACCGATTATACAGACGCATCTGCTCAGGTTGGGTAGGACCTCCTCGGGCCTCCTTGGAGCCTTCACTGTAAAGCTTGTGGTGTGGGTAACAGAGCAGAAGCCTGTGGGATGATCAAGCACTGAACGAAAGGTATGAGAAAATGGCTGGTTTGTATTCCCAGGTTCTCATCCAAGTATCGCCGATCTAAGAAATCACCCTCTCTCTTCTGTGGGGCTGCAGAAAGAAGCCATGGGTGTCAGGCATTTGGAGCTGCTTCCAATGGAAGGAAAACCTAAGGAGTAAGGGACACTGTTTCCTTCTAGCAGCTTATGCCCAGCTTTCTCAATGTCAGCACTATTAGCAATTTGGACCAGGTAGTCCTTTGTGCTGAGGGCTGTCCTGTGCATTTTAGGTTGTTTAGCAGCATCCCTAGCCTCTATCCATTAGATAGTAATAGTACGTGACAACCACAAATGTCTCCCAAACTGTGACAACCACAAATGTCTCCAGACACTACCAAATGCTCCTTTGTGGGTGGGTGTAAAATCACCCTGGCTTGAGAACCACAGGCCTAGACTCCAGTTCTGTTTGCTGTAAATTGCTTCATTCTGGATGCTTCTGTTGAGCACTTACTATGTGCTAACCTGGGGGAAAAGGGGAAAAATGATCTAGTTTGGGCCTTAAATAGCTCACATCTAGTGTATTCTCAGAGATGTGTCTAAGGAGCCATTTGGCTACACATGAATGTCTAATTGTTCCCCAGCAATGGCCTTGAGTCAGGAAAACCCAGTTTGACCACATGGACGTAGATCTGTTGTTCCTTCCATGACAAAATGCCTCACTGGGATACAGACATTTCTCTACAGGGCCTTTGATTTCTGTTTGGAGAATGACTACTGTATACAGACTTGGCATTCGGAACATTTGCCTGCAGCCCATGAAATTTGTTTTCTCTCTGAGTAATGGGGGACCCTGTGTCTCCATGGCATCTGTGAGATCAAAGTCATTTATTTCACAGCAAACATTAAGGCCCAAACAGCTTAATCTTGACAGGAAATAGAATCTCTAGGGAAAATTCAGAGTTTAAACAAAAATAACTCCCTAATGCTCTTACCTGGTACTTCTGAAATTTATATATCAAATACATTGACTCATTCACTGATAATGATTGTTATACTTAGGGTATGATGTCAAATAGTCATCTTTAAAGAAGTAATGTTCCATTTCCACTATCTAAATTTCATGGCCTAAATGTGGTGGCCTAAATGTAACGACCTCACAGGGAAACGTTTTCTACGGAACCTTTTCCACAACGATGTCAGGTATCTGGGGCACAAATGATAGTGAAATTTGAGGCTGACTTTTTAAAAAATGATTTTAGCAGAATGGAAAGGAAAATAATGTCTTTTTATAATAGTAGCTCTCACATTTTCTAGGGCACAGGCCATTTTCATGAGAGATGCCCTTTGAGCCTTCCGGCTTTTCAATACATAGAAATAGCTCTAGGAGAAATGGGAATATGGCTCCTGTTTTTAATAGAATGTTGAATTAGGGAGGGGGAAGGACAAGAAACTAAGAAACTCAAGAGGAGTTAGTATACCTGAGTTCCAGACCCAGATCTCTATTTTTCTGTGAGATGGTCTTTTATGTCATTTCTCTTTTATTATATTAAGGTTTAGAAATGAGATTCTCTCTCCGAGTTTATTTATTTTAAAATAAAAGGTTTGGACAAGAAAAACTCTAAGTTCTTTTGGAGTTCTGAAATGCTATGAGTCTAAGGAGTTAAGTTTAAAAATATTATTACTAATATTACACAACTTTACTCATCCAGCAATATTTATTGGTAGCCTTCCCTGCGCCATGCTCAATTCCAGGCACTAGGGTTGCCATTAGGGGGGATTGCTAATTTAGGTAAGAAAGCAAGTATAAATACTTTCTCATGACAATATCAAAGGTTAAAAGACTACTTTGGAGAGCCTCATAATGGTATCAGCATTATTTTTTATGAATCTCATATGTAAAGGAAAGTTTCGGAATTTACTTATAACCTTTAGGCATCTTGAAAAATGGAAATAGATTTCCTTCCCACCCTTAATAACAGAGCCACTAGAATGAGGTAGAATAAACTCAGGTCAGAGAGAGGGATGGGGCAGGACATGCCCAAGCCTATATTGGCCTGGAATTCCTCAGGCTCCACTCCCCCATCTTCGCTGCCCTCCTCTCAACACTTAATTCCATGTGTCTAGAGAATATTGACAATCATCCACCGAACATCTAGAAACACACACACATGCACATATAGACACATGCACACACATGCTCAACATACATATACACATGGGTCTGAGCTCCCCCAAATAGCTAGCTAAATCTGTGAAGGAACACTACAGACAGGGCATCACTTTTCTGCATTTTAAAGACGAGATTTCACTGAATATAATAGAGTAAACATTTGAAATTTCAAACCATAAGAATCTTCATAGACAGAGAAAGCATGGTGTATTTAATATAAAAGGATAGGAAAAATTATTCCTAGTCAATGATAGTGAATCTTTCTTGGAACTCTTGGTTGATATTTTGGCTGATTGGACAATCCTGGAATTTAAAATGTTATTTGGTATTGAGCACAGCATTTTCAAGGAATGATTACAGTTTGATTTTTCCTGTTTAAAGATAAGAGATTAGTGGTGGAGATTAAGTTATTAGTGCTGTAGTTTTGCTTATGATATAAATGAATCTCCTTCGAATATTGAGATCTTTGAACATCCTCCTAAGTGGCATTTATTAATGTGCCTTATCATGTTCAGGAAATAGTAGTACTAAGTGTGAGTGCTTCTTTTCAGTGGAATGAGATAGCATAAAATGGGCAAAAAAA
>VBSM01001562.1:58460735-58481955 GCA_008086735.1 Cheirogaleus medius
AAAAAAAGAGTTGATTGCTCTTCCTTGAATATCTAAGAAGGAATTCTGAGAGATGCCGTAATTCTGGACTAACTCATTTACATTGCAATAGACTAGGTATAACTCAGCTTTTGAAGTTTTGTTTAATTTTGAACCCCTGACTTTATTGTTAATCCTTGTCAGTTTCCCCTATAATAATAATAATAATCTGTTAAAATTTCAAACAGAAAGGAAGTTGTAAACTTTTAAAAAATTCTATTGGTAAGTAAGGTAGATGTTATTTGGACTGTATGAATTCCACCAAGAGGAAGAAATGTGGAGGAGAGGGAACAGACCAGACAGTGGGAGCGAGACTGTAATTGAGATAAATTCATAGACCGGTATGGTATACCTGGGACATACTTGCTGCTCCTCCCCCTATCTGTGCCCAGGTGATCCTACACACAGCTTCAGAATATTTTAAAATCCCCGGCAGCCATGATCATGCAATCATCCTGGGCACTCGAAATGAAACCCAATTTCCACTGTTTTGGATAGGGTTTGTGAGATAAAAAGACAAGAAATCATGGGCAGCCAAATCAAAAATATTTCTAAATACTCACTAAACTGGAGGCCTTGAAAGCCTAATCTGGAAGATGCCTTAGACATAAATTTTACAAATGAGGAAGCTGAGTTTCAGAAGGCTGTTCCTTGACAAACACCAATATAATTGATGATGTCATAAATAGCATGTTTCAATGGCATCACCATGTACCTCATCCAACCCAACAATCAGAAGCGTGCATCTGCATTTTAAAATAAGCCTATAATTGCTTATTATTCAAGTTTACTGTTGGAAGAACACTCTTGGTCCTATATATTTTGAGTAATTGAGTATCTACTATATATTGTTAAATGATTTGCATGATCTGGACCCCAAGGTCCTAGCATGACATTTTCCTCTTTTCCTGTGGCTGGCTATTCACAGCATTCAAAGACATGACAGAGGCCCCAACTGTGACACCCTGGATTGCTGCCAGGCCCCAGGCATTGAAGCTATGCTTGCTGCAATTCTCTTTGGCTAAGTTAGACACGTACTAAAATGGATACAAGGATCCCATAGCAATTGCCTTGTAGGACACTTAAAGGCAACTGAATACAAGGTGGACAAGGGAAAGCTTTCAAGAACCTTGAAATTGAATTTGGAGTCACTAATACAGCTGGGAAATGATAGCTCAGAATGCCTCAAGGTCACTTGCCACAGAGAAGGGGGCCTTATTTCAAAGTAATTGCCCTGTCTGCCAAGATAAAAAAGAGACACATACACAGCAAAGAGAAAGAGCAGCTGCCACAGGGAACTTCTGAGGGAGAGGCTGCAAAACAAATCATCAGTGGGAAAGGGAATGAGGAACATCATGCATTTCTTCCATCATCAGGCAGGAAGAGCTCTCTCTCCTTCAATTCATAGGAAAAAAAGTAGGCTGCCTCCGAATGGCCATTTAGGTCCAGTAGGACCATTTGCAAGAATGGGGAAAGAGAGAGGATAACCTGATTTTCTCCACTCTGCCAAGATGTAATGGCTCCTTTAGACTTAGTGCAGCTGGATCGTAATGGCAGAAGTGTGTTTGGAATCGTTTTGGACCACATGGTTCCCATAGTCAGAGGGTACCCCCAGACACATCATTTCTAGTACCTGCAGATCCGACATCCAGCAGATCCCAGAAGATACTGTTAATAGGCTCAAATCTCCCTTGCTTCTGGAGGGAAACATGGACTTATGCAAAGCAAAGATTTTCTCCTATGCTTCCTTCTAGAACTTTTACAGTTTTAGGTTTCACATTATCTATGATACTTTTTGAGTTAATTTTTTGTATATGATGCAAGATATGGATCAAGGTTTGAATTTGCATATGGATGCCCAATTGTTCCAGCATCATTTGCTGAAAAGACTATCTTTTCTTCACTAAATTGCTTTTTCAACCTTGAAAAGAATTAATTAACCCGGATACGTGTGTGCCTATTTCTGGACTTCTTATTCTGTTGCATTGATTTGTATGTCGATCCTTTTGCCTTTACCAGAGTGGCTGGATTACTGTACCTTTATAAGAAGTCTTGAAATCAGGTAGTGTGATTCCTCCAACTTTGCTCTTTTTCAGAATTGTTTTGGCTATTTCAGTTCCTTGGCCTTGCCATATACATTTTAGAATCAGCTTGTTGATTTTCACACACACCAAAAAAATCTATTGAATTTTTTATTGAAAATGTATTGAATTCATACATCTATGTTATTATTTTTAAGATAAACACCTCAGGAATTTATACTGATGCTTCTAGTTCAAATTCAGAACTACAGAGGTTTACACTTAATGTCTTCTCTGCTACATCTGTGTTTCCTTTCTTTCATAGCAGATGTCCTGGTTCCCTAGGACACTGAAGATGACAGAATTGGAACATTCTGTAATTTCTTGTCTACTTCATTCTGTTTTACACACATAGTCTGTGATAGGTTTATACTATCACCACTAATATAATAGCTGATACTAATTTAAAATGTTTTTGCATATGCCTCTTTAATTTCCTCCCATTTTTATAATTGTACTATATCTACGTTTTTGGAACATACAATCATTCTATAATAAATGCTCTCCCTTAATTTTTTTTCTAAAAGGCACACTTTAAATCCATTTATTTAACTTAGTTATACTCTGCCTTCTCCAAACATGATTTTGAACTACATTAAAAAGAGGAAAATACAGTTGTCAACATCAGGGACAAGGCGGAAGAAGAAGATATTAGTTCCAGAAACAATTGCAGGGTAAGAAGGACTCAAAGAATGAACATGTGACCAGTGGGGTAAACAGCTAGAGAAGAGTGTTAGTGACTCTGAGAGAGTGGACAAGAAGAGAAAGATCATGGTACCACTGACTGTCGCTAATTGTAAAAGTCCAAAAAGACCAAAAGGGGATGAATGAGTCTTGAAAAAGTCTGAATTTGTTAAGAGGATAGCTTAATGGACATTACATAGTAGGATTATTGGCAAAGGTAATCTGAACAGGAGTAAGATATAGAGAAAAAGATCAAAGATTGAAGTTTCCTGCATCCTCCCACGCAAAGTTAATATTCATTCCATTTTAGAAAAATGCTATTACCAAAATATTTTCCATATTAAACCATGCTTCATGATCTCACTTTATGAGATAACATTTCATTTGCTTAAAGGTGATAGCTTGCCCATTTTCAGGTAACTAAATTCTTATTATCACCTGAGAGCCAGTGGGGCTCTCTCAGAAAATCTAGAACTTACACAGACAAGATGGTCCCATATTTTTATGCCAATTTTTGTATTTATCTCTTGTTACTCTTTATTTTAGCTTAGGACTGTGAGGGCATTCTGACCTCTTAATTCCTCAAGGACCATAATTGACCAGAAACACTCTTGACCACATAGAAAATCGAATGGAAACTCCTGATAGGTCTTCAATCACTTAAGAAAATTCATTTCATTTATATCACTCCTGGATATTATTTCTATTACTTAATCAAGCTGTGCACCCTTTTGCTTCCCTCTCATGATGTAAGAACACACAGATTAATGTGAAAGAAGCACATGCAGTCACTAAAGAAATCGAATTTTTCTACCTATGGGTATATGAGTTAGGTTTAATATTAACACTGATTCCTTATGCTTTTTCCTTATGACACCTAAGTCATAAATTATTTGCATTCATAAATTATTGAAATGTTATGTGATTAGTATTAAAAGGTCCTCATCAAAAATATATTTTCTTGGTAAAGCACAGTAGATAATTTAATATATTGAAAAGAACATTGGACTTGGAGCCACAGGCATGGGCTCAACACTTACGTCTGCACTTTACAAGTTATGTAATATTGGATAAGTTGCTGAATCTCTTTGGGCCTCGATTCCCTGGTTTTAAAATAGAGATGATAATATTAATTACCTGGTGGAATTATAAATCATGATCAAATGAAATAATATATGAAAAAATTCTTTGTAAACACTAGAGTATTCTGTAACTGTGACCTGTCAATGTGTGTGGCTATTTATGAAAGTTTAGGTCTGCTTTGTGTGCCCCCAAATCCCCTCTGTACTCTTCTGGTGTGGGGCCTGCCTTCATGCTGCCTTATCACCATGAACAGCTGGGATCAGTCATCGGCAGTTGTCATTCCTCCCACCTAGGGAGAATGACTGGCTTGTGTCTGACCCCTCTGAGCCCTCCAGGGAAGAGAAGCCAGGAAACCCAGTGGAGAATGAGTGATGTTGGCCCCATACTCAGCTCATCATGTTCCCCATCCCAAGCCATGACAGCTTCCACCTCCGAAGAGTAAACAGCAAGCCAACTAGTTCTTTCATCTTCAGTATAAGACGGTGGCTGCTTTAAGACTGTGGATGTTATTTATGTGGTTGAGAGCAGAAATGATTAAACACATTAATGTATTTTCATCAGCTTTTGAAAGAGATCCCTCCATCCACACCCCTTCCCCCAACTTACACCGCTGGTTATGTACCAAACATGCCATTAAAGAATACATTTTGCTTTTTGCTGACAAACAAAATCAAATGCTAATCAATAGGAATTTAGTTGGCAGAGAGGTCATGCTCATCAGTGAAATTACATCTGGATCTTGTTGGCTTGATGGTAGGAAAGCCTTCTGATGGTATGTATTTTCTGTTTGAAAAAGTTTTATAAGTGATTGCCCTCTGTCATTTATCATAAGAAAATATAAACAACCGCAGCACTCATCAATCAATCCAACAAACAAAAAGCCTTCAGTTGTTGGGGTGCTGTAAGCCAATTTTATCTCACTGTCGCCCCCTTCAATGTATATGAGCAAATAAGATATAATTATTATATTTGCTCATTCAAAATTTAAATGCGCTTTCTAGGTGATTACTCTAAAAAGCAGCTGGAGCTCCAACAGTCTGGTTCTATTTTTCTGGGGCCACCTTAACAAGCCTGTGTCCCTCACAAGTGACCCTTTCAGTTATATTCAATGAGGTTGCTAACCTAACTGGGTAGCTATTGTTTACCCTTCCAAGGAAACACAGACAACATTTGCAATGCCTGACAATAAGTCTCCCCAGGTGTTCTTACTTAGGTGGACCCCTTCATCCATCAGTGAAGACCCATCAGCTAAGCTGTCGATCTAGGTTCCAGATCTACAATGTAGACACTTTTGTTAGTAACGAAGCTCTTAGCACATCAAGAGAAAATTGCTCTTCTCTTTTTCTCTGCACTAAATATTGTGAAGACCAACAGAATGAGGAAAAAAAAACACCGAAAACATAAACATGGTGTATAATTTGGCATGGTCATTAACCAGAATATAGTAGTTCTGTCAGAAATATTTCTCACCTCACTGAAAGGTGTTTTGAATTGATCAAGCCTTTAAAACAGAACATTCAATGGCATGGGCTTCTCTCTTCTCTTCCTTCCCTTCCTCTCTCTCTTTCTTTCTTTCTTCTTTTTAGTTGTAAGGCCTACAAATACTTTCACATATATCAGTTTCCTGTATCTTCATAAAAATCCTAAGAAACAGACAGGACTGCTAGAATGATATTTGAGTGTTACAAATAAAATTAGCGACTTTTTTAAGGTCAACCAACTGAGAGATAACACATCTGAGATTCAAACTCAGGTTTCCTAACTCTTGATGCAGGGTTTTTTATTTTAATATTTCTAGCCACTTGATTCCTATTTAATTTAGGTATTAAATGTCTGGTGGTCAATCCAAACCTTATGAATACATTCGCTAGAATCAGATATAAGTATGAAAATCCAAGCAAGCAAAAAAGCATGTTGAAAACAGTTTCAAAATTTCTGGGAGAGCTACTAAAAATATCAATAAGAATAAGCATTTTCTAGTTTAATCCTTCACATAAATAGATGCAACTGCTGACAATGTTTCTTCTAGAGCTAGACTTCCCACTGTCAGCAAGAGGCATGCTGAGATATTTACAGTGATCATGGTTTACATGCCCCATCTATATCCTCCCTGGCTTTCTCAGCATTCTCTGAGCAGGGTGAGAGATAAAAGGCTAGTATCACACAGCAATGACCTCAAAACGTCCCACACTGGGCCATCTCGATATGGCACGTTCTCCCCAACTTGCAGTTCTTTGAATCCCTACCCTGACAACCAGGACAACCAGATGGATTGTTATGCATTTGCTTTCATAATGTGGCCTCCTAACCTGACTAACTCTTTCTTCTTATAGGCAAGGATGTGGGACTCATGTTAAAATGTGTGAAAACCAATTCTTAGGAAGGACAAAGAGTGAAAAGGAAAGCAAAGGGGACCGTCATAAAGGGCAGAGGTATTGGCTTAGAGCAGTTAAGGAAATTAAACAAAAGAGAGTTCTAGGACCGACATTTCCTCTTGCACCCCTTCCTTCCCATTTTTTTTCCTCTACATGTGTTTTCGTTCAGTTTCTCTGCAAAATGCTCACCTCCTCAGTCTTGCAAAAGTCTTCCCTTCGCAACAACTGTATTGAAATTCATCTTCATTGGTGAACCAGTCAGGAGCCAGAGGCTGCCTTCTGATCAGACTGATGCTAAAAAAAATTTACCTTTTTGCTTCGTATTAAATACAACCTCCACTCACCAAATCTTGATGGCTCTTTCTGTGCCTCCGAAGCATTGAGTTTATGCTTTTCTTGTATAGCGTTCATTTGCTTTGAACATGTTTTACAAGGAGTTGCTTACATGTCTTTCTACCCCCTTAGTTCATAAATGTCCATGAAACAGGGACTGTATCCTTTTAGAAAATTGTATCCAGGGCATCAGGACAGAGATGTGGATGTAATATATAGCTAAAATATCTAACAGTAGTTCCTAACAGGGCGATTTTGCCTCCTGACCTGGGGTGTGGGGGGTGAGAATTTGGCCATGTCTAGAAACATTTTTGGTTGCCACAACTTGGGGGTTGTTACTAGGTAGAGGTTGGGGATACTACTAAACGTTCTACCATGCACAGGATAGCATCCCATAACAGAGAAGTATCTAACTAAAATGTCAATAGTCCTGAGGCTGAAAACCTAATTAACAAAACAAACTACCGTCCCCAAATACATCAATATGTATCTCTCCAAATAGGCTGTCTTCTTAGATAGACTTGACCAGCATGTCTGTCAGAAACAGTGCATTATTCTAAACAGTAATGTTTCTAGCATAGAATGCCTTCTCTCCCTAACATTAGCTCATTTAATCTTTATTTATAACCGTTTGTGAAGCTTATTAGGTCGATCTTCTTATTCCCATGATACGGTTAAGGAAATTGAGACTGAGAAAATTGAAGTGATCTGTGAAGGTTGAAGGTTTCATATCTATGAAGGTAGCAGCAGAACTTGAATCTGGGACTTCTGGCTTTATAGCCAAGAAAGAGTAAGCAATGACATGAAAGTGTAAAAATCCTGGGCATGTTGAGAGACCGGCCAGGAGTGAAATGCTGCTAAATCCTAGGGTGCAATAAGGTGAAAGACAAAGCTAAATTGGTTTGGGGTCAGATGGTTGGGGTTCCTGGATGCTTTTTTATTAATAGTCATAGATAATTTGAACTTAAGAGAAGTCGAGGGCTGGGGGTAGATAATTAAAAGTTGTCTTCCGAAGGATGGATCTGGTGGTGGACGGGTGACTTAAAGAAGGGAGAATTTAGGAGATGGCTGCAATTCCTCAGATCTCGCTTCTAACCATTAGGGGAGATGAAAGGGGCATATCAACCGTTAGGGCAGCCAAACTTGCTAGAAGCTGCCATAGTCTGTTCCAGATAGTGTCAAAATCTTTGGGCAGGGAAATGACTGCTCCACAGTGGTTATTGTACATATTTTGTGTCTGTGCCAACACACGCTGAACTAAAGCCACAAATCCTTAAACTACATTTCAGACCAATAATCTAGATGTATGTAATCTATTGGCCTATAGTTAGACCTACATATCCTTTTTTTAAAATTTCACAATATTACGGGGGTACAAACCCTTTGGTCACATAAATGGCTTATGTACTGCTCGAGTCAAAACCACAAGCGTGCCCATCCTCCAGACAGCACACACCGCACCCATTAGGTGTGACTTTACCCATCCCCTCCTCCCAACTAGACCTACATATCCTTGATACCTGGTGAATAAATGATTCCAGGACTTGAAAGCAATACTGTGAAACTTCTTTCCACTTAAAATACGTGAACCTTAATGGCTATATTAACAAAGTGACCCAGCCATATCTTTTAGTGCATGAGGATTTAAAAAACATATAGATGAAGGATGTGGTGGGGTTTCTTCTCAAGAATCTGAGCCTGATTTGAGCTATGAGATGAAAAATATTCTAAGCAGCTAGAATTTTAGGGGGCGTATACATGTTCTTAAAAGAATAATATACAAAGACAGCCCAGAAGTTTCCCACCACTTATACCTAGAGTGAAGCATATTCTTCTGTGAATGTATTTCTTCTTAACCTCCCACAGATGAAACAAGAATCTAGCATCACCTGTGATCTATTTCTCATGTAACTCGTGGTGGCAGCTTGTTTTGCATTTTTTTAAACTTCTTTTTAAACATCAGACTAATCCATCATGAAGAGTGACTGCTTTCATTGTACAGGTCTTTGAATTTCAGAATGCCTAATTTATTTATTTAAATGAAAGAGTTTCCAAAAGAAAGTGGAAAAGCTAAGAAGAGGTTTAGTTTCTCATTTGCATCCAAATATTAATTTTGCCTCTAGGATCACCATTTTGAGAGCTAGCTATCAAGAAACAAATATTCTGTAAAAGCCTTATTTATAGGGAGCCTTATTTATAGTTCTACTTTGAGCTGGCCAACGAGTTGTCTGCAGGCCTAAGCCACTCTGACCTTCCAACTTTTTGATCATCTTCGTGACACAGCAGATTTACTTATGTTATGAGGGCTTTTTACCCTATCCTTCTAATAATTGAGCAAGTATTTACCCTATGCACTGTTGCTCTGGTTTAATGGTTTCTAGGATAGAATTAGAAACAACCCTACAGAAAGAGACGATATTTAACAATGAGTACGACTCTTCCTGTTGGTTATAGAAGATCTTAACCCGTATCATCCTTATTCTACAGTGTGGGCCTGGAGCGGAGAAAATTTCTCTAAGCAAGATACGCCATTTTGGACATGTCAGAAGAATGCACCAGATCACTGAATAATATCTACAAGTGCTTTCTTTATTCTAGGACAGTTTTCTTTTTGTTTCAGTGCAAAGCTTCAGGAAGTCCTCTATCAGAATATATTTGGCATTGAAAATGATCAATTGCATTAGTCCAAATTATGGACTTGTGAATTATGTTTTAAATAAATAGAATTTATTGAGTTTCTACTATATGTTGTTTCCTAGGAAGGTTATGATTAAAGAGCAATATATGATTATACTGCCCTGAGGATGTTAAGATTTGTTTGGATGGCAATCCTAATTTAGACAAAGAAACCCCACAGAGAGAAACGATAGCTTCTAATCAAGGGAGAAGTGTCATTTGGTATAGACTGTATGTGTGCTCTTCAATTTACAGAGGAAAAAGATAAATTAAGGTTGGCATGCTCAGAGAATACTTCCTTGAGGAGGTAACACTTGAAATGGATTTAAACCTTAGAGAGCATTTAAGCATATTAAGATGAAGGAGATAGAATTTCAAACCTGGAAAGAAACATAAATAACAAGTTTGCATGTTATAGTACCATGGTAGGGACAGGAAATTGGTAGTATAGATAAATGGAGTTGCTGACAAAAACTAGGTTTTACGTGCAAGAGAATAGGAAATAAGATTGGAGAAGTATAATGGGAACAGATTGAAGGACTTTGAAAACTTAACAGAGAAATTTGCACTTGATGCCACAAGCAATAGAGTCACTGTAGATTCCTGGAAGGGACACCCATGGTGAAAGCAGCATTGGAGTCTGAAAAGCCCTTTCAAAGGGTTGGGGACCAATTGAGGGGTGGAGAAGAGGGCATCACTGAAGGGGACTCTATCACTAAAGTGGGACTGTTATAACTCACAGAAGGAAGTCTCCCATAGGTTTAGGAAGGAGCACCTGTTGTTTTTCCCAAAACAAAAGAAGAACAAAACAAAAACAATACAAATGCAATGGAAAAAACTAAAACAAAAACTAGCTATCATTTTCTTAAAGCTGGTAGAAAACTAAATGATGTTTCTGAGAATAAGTCCTTTCAAATATGAAAAGTTATTGATTTGATGGAATGCTTGATTTAGTCCATTTTTTATTCTATTATAGCAATGTCAGTGTACATATTTTTTTGAGAAATAAAATCGATAGAGAGGAAAACCTCAGAGCTCCTTCTTTGTTACTTTATGTTCTCATAACACAAGCTCTACCCCTCTTTCTTGTTCTATGTTAATGTAGCCGCCTTCTGCCCAGATCTACCTCTGACGCCCTCATTATTCCGGACCACTAATATGAAACCTTCTTCCATGTAGTGTACTGAGAATCAAAGAGATTTCCTCTTCCTTTTCAATTACTGCTCTCAGCTCTCCACTTTCCTACCAAGAACTCTTCCCCTCTATACTCAGCCCCACCGGAACAATATAGTTAACTAAAAATAAGCTAACGCACAATCAGATTCTTGCTGTGCTTTATCTAGATTCTTTTAACTCTAAGCCAAGGAAGCCATCTATCTAAAAGAGTGAGAACAAATTCTTGGGACCCATGCTACTGTGGTCTCTCATGCAAAGCAAAGCAGTGGGGAAAAACATTGGAAATAAATATAGCTTTACACATATAACAGGCTATATTTAAATATTTATATGCTTCAACTAATTGCTTATTTTTAATGTGATGCTGAAATTGCATGTCTATCACATTGTTCAAATAATCTCAAAGAGAGCCTTCTGAAGGAATACATTGACTGCAGTGAGTTTTAATTTTTGTCTTTCAAATCAAATTAATGACTTTCCTAAATAGCAGAGGAAGACGATCAGGAGTAAAGAGTATAAAGAAAGAGTCTTGGGTTTGGTGCAGAGATTAATCCCAAAATAAGCTGGAATGCTTAAAATAATTCTGAGTAGCATCGATGATACTCTGATCTCTTGCCTTAGCAATCGTCTCTTTTCTAATTTGGTCAAAGAGAAAATTGTCCTTCAATGTGTGGATGAAATCTAGCTTGCAGATACTGTTTGCTTGACTTCCCTGCACAAACGTTGTTATCCTTTTGCTCAAATAGACCTGATCTTCAACTGCTGAATGCCAAGGTGGCAGCCATAGCAGAGAAGTTCAGAATATAGTCTTTGGAGCCAGTTGGAACAACCACTGAAGTTTAAATTCTACCTCTGCCATTTTCCAGGTTTGTGACCTTAATAATATTGCTTAATATTCTGAATCTTGATTTTACTGTGAAGTTAGAATAATAATTACTAATTGGTTATTGTGAGAATTAAATAAGAAGGTATTGAAATGGCTTAGCAAGCACCTGATAAAATATTTATCACCCAATAAATATTTAGCACTGAATAAAATATTATTATTTGCTATGACTTCTCTGTGAGCCTGAGGGACATCTTTATAATAATGAAGTACAAATACCTTAAGTTTGTTCTGTTATGAAGGAGAACTTGTAATATTTTTGAACAAAGCTCCTCATTGCCCTCATCTTGATTAAAATTATCATCACCCTCCCAACAATTCAAGCTGGGAACTATTGGACTTTTTATTTATATTTTCCAATCCCTTAATTCCTCTCATCCCCCAACCTAGTGAATCCTCCATCACTGCCAGCTTTTCCTTGAAAACAATGGTTTTCCAACTTTTTGTGGTTATAGACTTCTTTGAGAATATTGTGAAAGCACGAAACATTCTCCATAGAAAAAAATCACTCAATTGTACAAAATTTTATGACCATGTTTAGGATAAACAGACCCTCCAAATCTCCCATAAAAGCCCCTCTTAGATGTCCAGGGAGGCAAAGCTAAGAACCTCAGCTCTAAAATGTTTCTCCAAACTAGATGGTCCTTTCCATTTTGGCATCTCCTCTAGTTCCAAATCCTCATCACTCTCTTGCCTAAGTCCAACTTGGTCTCTCGCTCCCAATATGCTCTTTCTCCTACCTACACTCCACTCTGTCCCCAGATCTTTTCCCCCTAAAGTAACATTTTCTTACTCAAATTCTTTTGAAATTTTTAATTATTGATAAACAGTAGTCTTCAAATGTTACCTTGTACAGTTAGCTGGAGAGATTCCGAATGTATTAATAGACCAGAGATGGGTTCCAGAGACTTGTATACTTTTTAAATCTTTTGAGGTGATTCTGACACTGGTAGGCCCAGATCACACTTTGAGAAACATTATCCCAAGATAGTCTTTTCAGGGTAATTTTCTCACTCATCATTTTGTTCAACCCAGCCTCTGTACTTAACAAACTGGGTATGTTTAGAACTTTTTCTTTGTTTCCATTTGCCCTTCAATTTAGGAAATTCTCTTTATTCTTACAACCACTAATTCTCCTGTGGATTCTCCCTTCACCAGTGCCCCTAATAAGAGTAGATTATACCCTCTTCCAATGTACTGCCTCTGCCCTTTGCAAGCACTGTGCCTATAGCACATGGCAGATTTCCCCTGAATTATTGCTGTTTATATTTTAACCTTCACTAGATTATACAATTCTTGAAGACAGACCAGATTCTATTTATTCCTTACACCAACAGAGTGCTCAACACAGAGCCTCGTATGTTGTAAATAGTTTTAAAATGTTTACTGAATTATCAAATTTGCTATTTCTCATATATGTCCTTCAAAATAGTGGGACGCAGGTTCTGGCACAGAAGAGCCTCCTTTGTGGCAGTGCAGTGCTGCTCTGTGGTGTCAGAGCCAGCTAGTGCTGACTGGGGAGAACTGCTTATGTATGTTTTTTCCCCCACTTTGAGTTTCAGTGATGTTTTTTTTGGTAAGCTTGAAATCAGACATGATGATAGTATTTATACCACAGAAGTCAGCAAATGCTACAAATCAGGGGTTTTCACATTTTGTCTTTTTTTGAGAATGATTTACCAGCACACCACTGCCAGTAACCAAGATAGCCATGTAATTGCTGTGTGCCTTCACAGAATCAAATTTGATGGAAAAACTCATTTAGCAATCTTGAGCGCCACCATTTGTAAGTAAACGAGCTACATAGAGACAAACCAAAGCCCTTCGCTGCCCAGAATGGCATGGAGTGAAATATACCAAGGCACCAAGATCTGGGATTTTTCTTGATCTTCCACTTGCAAACTTTGAGACATTAAGCCAATTGCTGGAATCTCTTGAGGGCCTTTGTGTCATCACCTACAGAGTGAAACAATTAATATCTTACCCTTCCTATCTCAAGAAACTCATCGAAGAATAAATGAGGGAAGCCACGTGTGCAGAAACATTTTAAAAACTATAAACTGCTGTCAAAATGTGTTTTTTCTATCTCTTAGCCCCTAGATTAAGTTTTATAAGGGAGACCCTAATCAATAAGAGACAGGCAGTTCTTAATTTATCTTCACTAATCAATCTAAATCTATGAACAGTCAGTGCACATTTTAAATGATGCACGTAACATCCATTTCCTTCCTCACAAGACAAGCTTACAAAAAACATCAACCAGACTATAGATTTTACCTCTTCTCCTAGAAATCTCCCCCTTATTTTTACAGAATTTCCCTTTCCTTAAAATAGTAAACACTAGAAAAATCTGATCTTTATCACAAACTTACTGAAATACATTCTATTTAACTACCCTCCCTACTCCCTATAATACAAAAATAAGTGGCATTGATTAGTGATTGACTTCAAAGTGAGTAATTGAGCTTTAATGAGTTTATAAAAGAGATTGAAATCAAGGCAATAAATTAAAAGCAAAATAAAAGAGTAAACAAGAAAGGATGTTTTACAGCTTGGTTCCATTACAGTCCATGCTAACCAGATTAAAAAGTAATTGCTTTGTCAAGAAAAATTATAGTGGCCTCCGCGAAATAGAAGAGCAGTGGGCTCTCTTCACATGTGGGGGGTGAAATGGAGAGAATAAAAAGTAAAGAGTGCAGGGAGGTGGGAGAGGGCAGAAGGTTTGTTCCAGGTATTCATGATGGTTTCAATAGCAGATATCTCTTCCTAGAAATAGACATCATCATTAGCACATGCTACTGAGCTGCCTGATGTCAGCTGAACTCTTTAACGTCCTCCAGTATCTTTGTATGACATGCCAGGAGTATATTTGTGACTGCATGGTTTATCTATTTTTAATGTCCCTGAATTAATGACATTGAAAAGACAGAGTATTCCCAATATTTTAGGGGTCCTTTTCAAATAGGAACTTTTTTAAAAAATAAAAAGGGTCACATACGATCTAAAATAAGAAGCACTTGTGATTGGAGAACCAAAAGCCACCATAAAATAGGGAGATTACATAAATAAATCGGATGTAGCTATCATCTCTGTGAACCCTGATGATATTTCATGGGGCACTTAAGGAATTGAATGTGGTCCCCACAGAACCACAGCTCATTATCTCTCAGAATTCATGGGCAGCTGGTGAGAAGCCTAAGGAGTGGGAAAGGGCAGATGTAGTAGCAATTTTAAAAATAACTATCTCTTGGGAGGCCGAGGCGGGAGGATCACTCAAGGTCAGAAGTTAGAAACCAGCCTGAGCAAGAGCGAGACTCCGTCTCTACTAAAAATAGAAAGAAATCAATTGGCCAACTAAAAATATAAATAGAAAAAATTAGCCAGGCATGATGGCGCATGCCTGTAGCCCCAGCTACTCGGGAGGCTGAGGCAGGAGGATCGCCTGAGCCCAAGAGTTTGAGGTTGCTGTGAGCTAGGCTGACGCCATGGCACTCTAGCCCGGGCAACAGAGTGAGACTCTGTCTCAAAAAATAAATAAATAAATAACTATGTCTAGAATCTCCACAGCCTGAGAACTTGCTCTAAGAAACAACCAACAAGACACAAGCATTAAGATTCAAGACAGTATCTGTTGATAGATCTGATAAGCAAAGTAATCATGACTTAAAGTGTGTACAGGGAATTGTGCTGGGTGCCATGTTGATGTCAGTGAATCAGAATTACCTAAATGTCCCCACAGACACATCTATCCATTAACTGGGACTTCCAAGGAAGACTGGGAGGACTTTTGCAGAATGCCTGGGTGAGTTAAGGTGGTCAGATGAAGAATCTGTTATGAGATAGTAAGAATGTTTTCCAGAGATACTGAAACCAGCCCTTCAGTAGCTAGAGAATCCTGACCTCTAACAAAGTCTTGAGTATCACAGACGAAGAGAACAGATCTGCTTGTACTTTCATCACATGCTAAATGAGAAATAACACTGGCTTTTATTATGCATTTACTTTAAGAATCTGTAATCATGGCTAGTTTGAAGTCAAGAAAATAAATAGGCAGATAATTACACAGGATGATAAATTAATCAGCCCTTAAAGATTAGTCACTCACTTAATATTATTTACAGTTAATGTCTTTTTTTACAAATTCTTCTTTGAGTTGATCTGGATGGAAATGACATGTTGATGAAATGTAGGAGCTCAATTGTTACTCCAAGTCATATGATAAAGATCAAGTGAAAAGGAACCTCTCCTTCATTTTCTAGTTTTCCTGTTAAAAGAAAATCCTTAAATGCATTTAAGATGTTTCTCTTCAGGGTGTAAACTCTTTTATAGCAGTGCTTTAAAAAAATCCATGACCACAAAAGAAGAAGCGTGATTCAAATTGATTTAAAAACTTGGAACAAATTTTATGTCAAATTGAAGAATTGTTTATCTTCATTTCTATAAGGCTCTTGTTTTTAGTTTGAGTTATTTTAAGCAAGTTTGCTCAGGCAAGTCAGTTGAGTTGCTTAGAGATATCTCAGGCTAAAAAAAATTCAAAAAGCTATACGCCTCTTTTTAAAAATTTTTTTACAATTTTTTTCTTTTCTTTTTTTTTTTTTAAATTTCAGAATATTATGGTGGCACAAACATTTTGGTTACATCACCCAAGCCAGAGCTACAAGAGTCCTCATCCACCATATAGTAAGCACCCATTAGTTATGAGTTTACCCATCCCCAGCCCCCTCCTCCCACCTGCCCAGCACCCAGTAAATATTACTACCATGTGAGCACCTAAGTGTTGATCAGTAAGTACCAATTCGATGGTGAGTACATGTGATGCTTGTTTTTCCATTCCTGTGATACTTCACTTCGAAGAATGTGCTCTAGCCCCACCCAGGATAATGTAAGAGGTGCTAGTTCACCACTGTTTTTTATGATTGAATAGAATTCCATGGTATACATATACCACATTTTATTAATCCACTCAAGTATTGATGGGCACTTGGGTTGTTTCCACATTTTTGCAATTGTGAATTGTGCTGCTGTAAACATTCTAGTACAGATGCCCTTTTTATAGAATGTCTTTTTTTCCTTTGAGTAGATGCCTAGTAGTGGAATTACTGGATCAAATGGTATTTCTATTTTTAGTTTTTTGAGACATTTCCAAATTACTTTCCACAGAGGTTGTACTAATTTGCAGTCCCACCAGCAGTTTAAAAGTTTTCCTATCTCTCTGCATACACACCAGCATTTGTTGTTTTGGGACTTTTTGCTAAAAGACATTCTCACAAAGTTAGGTGATACCTCATTGTGGTTTTGATTTGCATTTCCCTGATGATTAGAGATAGACTTCTTAATTTTAAAAATATTATAAAATAAAACATTGATTAGAAAAAGACCAGGTTTAAATTAAAATAGAATGGGATATGACCGGGCCAAAAAAATAAATAATAACAAATGGTCCTTAAGCATACAAAGAGGTACCAAATTCACTAAAGATAAAATGAAAGCAAAGTAAAAATGCACTGGATATCATTTTTCACTTATCATGATGACAAAAATCTGAAAGCTTAATAACACACTTTGTTGGAAAGTTGTAGGGAAACAGAAACACAGAGATATATAGCAATATCTAAAAAAAAGTGTATACTTCTTGTAGAATTCATACTATAGATATACTCATGCATGAGTAATAGATATTTTCAAAGTAATTCATTGCATCATGTTTGTAATAGCCAAAAAACTGAAACAATATTAATGTGCACCAAGAGAGTGCTAATAAAACAAATTATGGTAAATCCACATAATGGACTACTGTACAGCTGTAGAAAAGAATTCAAAATAGGTAAAGAATGTCATCAATGTCCAAAATAGATTAATAAGAGCAAAAAAAAAAGAGCAAGGTTCAGAACAGTTTATATAGTAAGATATTGTTTGTGTACAAAAGAACAATACCATATATTCATATTTGCTTGTATAAAACCAGAAAATTTGAAAGGACACACAAACATTAATGGCAGTAACTATGAGGATAGGTGAGCATGCTCAACAGTTTAAAGGATAAATGACAGCCCCAAATCATTTTGTTATTTTTCCTATGACAATTGAAAGACCGAAACTTTGGAAGTTTTGAGTAAATATTGTCTTCTTAATTTTGAAGTTATTGGGGTTTGGTATCATGCTTTGCTGAATTCAAACTTAGAGATTTCTTTTGTTTCAACTCATTCATTACAGGTCCTAAGATGCTCTAAAGAGCTAAATTCCAGCCACTGTCTTTCATTAAGTTAATTGGGTGTTCTTTATACACACAATAGTGTTATATTATATGTGGTAGACATATGCCGTTTTTGTGAAGGACTATTCAGGAGTCCATATTGAATTCCAGCAAGTGTAGCGTATCTGCGTGGATTTAGGACTGTCTATGGAGTCATATTTCCATTAAATGTCTCCTGTGTCCTACACATGTCCTTTTACTACACAATAATCACCTTTTCAATTTCTGGTTACTGTTTATCTCTCATGATGACCATGTCTCACTTTAAATTAGTTCCTACAATATACTTTCTTATAGCATAATCTATTTTTTTGCCAACATTTTCACTTTTAAAGTTATTTCTGTGATGATGGCACCAAAATGTAAATCTGGTGAGGGCAGAGAATGTGTCTGTTTTGATTTGTCTTCTATTCTCTAGGACTAGCATAGTGTAGGTCAATCCACATGTATTGAATTAGTGAAAGTATGTTCTAAATAAACTTTAATTCTGTTTTTTTATTCTAAATAAACCTATCATTTTTATCATTAGCTAATATGTAATGCAAAGAAGACAGTAAGATACAGTATGGGCTTTTGTTTTAGGCAGACCCGAGTTAGTCTTATTAACACAGACACTCTCCAGTTGTTGCCCTCAGACAACGTCTTAGTCAGTTCAGGCTGCCGTAACAAAATGCCATAGACTGCGTGGTTTATAAACAACAGAAATTTATTTCTCACAGTTCTGGAGGTTGGGAAGTCCGAGATCAAGGCTCCAGCAGATTCAATGTCTGTTAAGGGCCTGTTTCTGGATTCATAGACAGAACCTTCTCACTATCATCACACAGTGGATGAGCCTAGCTAGCTCTTTTATAAGGGGCTCTTTTAAAAGGGCACCAATCCCAATCATGGAGTCCTCATCCTCATGACCTATTCATTTCCCAAAGGCCCTACCTTAACATTGTCATCTTGGGGTTAGGATTTCAATATATGAATTTTAGGGAGACAAAAACATTCAAATTATAGCAAATAATTTATTTGATGTTCCTAATCCTCAGTTGTTTTATGTATAGAATAGGAAAAAAAAAAGGTTAAGTGTCTAGCCCACAGGGTTTTTGAGAATTGAGTGAAATCAAAAGCGCAAAGGACTTAGCACAATGCCTGGCTCAGGATAAGAACTCAGTAATGGACACCTATTGCTATTACCATTGTTCCTGAGCTGCACAGTTTGGCAATTAAGTGCGCCAATTTAGCAGTGAGTCATTGCTCCCAAACATCGTCACTAAGCTCATGTGATTTATGACACAGCAAAATGACAAATTCTTTGGACCTTTGACCTCTCACAAAAATTATCAAAACCAGGAGTATTGAGTCCGTGTGTACAAAGGGTTGACAGTAACTCATTAGCTTCCAGGATTATCTGGCACTTGATTGGCGATTACATCTTAAGATGTGTGATCCCAAATGAGTGTTTTGAACATCTAGGGTGAGAATTTTCTATTGGGGGTGGGAGTCATTCCTCTATAAGGGATCAATTTTATGTATTTCCTTAATTAGGGTTTAACTAGAGTATTTCAGAAATAAATATCTGATATAATTCTCTATTAGAGTAAATAAAAATGGACTGTTATTTTACTACTAACATTTGCATTTATCTTTTCCAGGAAATCACAAAAACTGTGTTAGTAGAAGAGATAAAACCCAGTCTTGTGTTTCTGTGAGTCTGTGAATTTCCTTTTGCATACAGTCTTGCTCACAAAGCAAGGCCTAAGCACAGCTGCTAATGCATTAAGATGAAGTTTAAAGTAGTGGTTGAAATCAGAGACTGTCCATTGAGATTCCTTAATCTCAGCTCTGCTTATTCACCACTTCCTAGCTTCATGGCCTTCAGCAAGATATTTTAAAAACCTTTTGTGCCTCAGTTCCTTTTTTGTGAAGTTGAGCTGATAGGGAGTTCATGGGATTGTTGGTGAAACGGTGCAAAGCATCTAGAAGAGTGCCTGATATTGAAAGGCTCCTTGTAGGCTTGTCTTAATTTCATATGAAGAAAGTATTATGATTCTCCCCATTTCTATAGATCAGACATTGAAGCTAGGTTTACACATCCAGAAATTGCAATCAAGACCTGAACTCAGTTCCTTCAACTCTAAAGCTTATATTTTTTTCTTTTATTTATTTATTTATTTTTGGTACCAATTTTTCCTCAGCCTAAGGTATGTATTCCCAATAGGGTAAACTTGAGTCTTCAGTCTTTCGGGGGACCAAAAATTCTTAACTATTACAATAGTTTGTGGCCTTCCAAAGTGTCATTGTATAATACATAAACAAATATCACAAACTATACAGCAGGGGTGGGGAAGCTGGGGCCTTCTGGGTCTTTAAGTGCAGCCTTTTGACTGAATCCAAATTTTACAGAACAAATCCTTTTATTTTTATTGATACATTTTTGTTTGTCTTTTATATTTCTATTTTATTTTTTAAATGAAGTCATTTAAAATATCAAAGAAAATAAATTTCAACAAAATAATCCTCCCAGATTGACCCGCACAATTAGAACATTAGTAAGCCATAAGGGCTAAATTGATGGCTGCCATGTTCATGATTTAGTTCTAACTTCCCCTGCCTGACTGGCACCACTACAACATGAGGCTGGTTGGCCAGAGTTTACAGGGGTTGAGTACACTGGTCTGTTATCAGCTTTTGACAATAGTGCACTATGTTTGCTCAATAGTGTTTTTTAGTTCTGTCTACTTAACAGCCCATCATGTCAAAGAGACCAAGAGAACACTGAAGGAAGAAAACAGAGTTTTTAATAAGAATTGGGAATTGCAATATTATCTTGTTTCTGCTAAAGATAAGATGATTTGCTTGCTTTGTGATACTGCAAGGTCAACATTAAAGAAATTCAATGCTCAGCAGCATTATAACACTCATAAGGACCACAAATATTTTAAATTAGAGAGAGAGGCATGAAAGGTTGTATTGTAGAAATTAAAAGATGAAAAGCAAAGGCAAAGACAATTCTTTGAAGCAGCAATAATATCTGGAAATGATGCCACTGAAGCAAATTTTAAAGTAGCTTATATACTCAGGAAAAGAGGGAAGCAATTCAGTGATGTAAATTATGAAAGAGTGCATTGTCCACATTGTAGGATGTTTAGACCCTGATAACATTTCAAAGTACAAACAACTGTAACCTAAAACATTTTTACCCCCTTAATATTTTGAAATTAAAAAGTTACCATAAAAAAGTATAAACAACTGCCTCTTTCAAGGAGAACCATAATGGATCAGCAGCATCAATTAGCCTTTAACGTAACAAACAACTTTATGCAATACTTCAGCAGGAAAATATATATTATTCAATTGCTTTGGATGAATCAACTGGTACTACTGACTCGGCACAGGTTTTGTTCTTCATTCGGGTCATAACTGAAGATTTTCTTTGCTACAAAGAGTTACTTGCTTTCGGCACTCTTGCAAACAGAACATGGGGGATAGATATCTTCAACAATTTTCAGATAAATGTGAAGTTGGACTGAATTTGGTAAATTTAGTGAGTGTACGTACAAATGGTACACCTTCCATGACAAGAAAACATGAAGGGTTTATTGCACAGATAAGAAAAAGCAAGAAGACCCCATATAGCAAAAGAAATCCTAGGCTATAAAAACAAAAT
>VBSM01001562.1:58482055-58660533 GCA_008086735.1 Cheirogaleus medius
ATTGCTTTTACATCAGCAAAATCTCTGTGCTAAAGCTACTATTTTAAGTGACACTCTGCAACAAGTTGTAAGTATTGTGAACTATATTGGTGCAAATGCAACACAGCATGGTCAGTCAGTTTCATAACATGCTAAAGTTGAACAATGAGGTATTCAGTGTGGATTTGCCTTAGCATTCTAAAGTGCATTGACCATCGCAGGGAGAGGTGTTAGCCAAAATTTTATCTCTGTGAGAATAGATAGTTAAATTTTATGAATAAGAGAATCAGCAATGTGAATTATTGAAAGATTACTATAGGAATGCAGTATTTCTGTGTGATATCATGACAAATCAAAATGACTTGGATATCTCTTTTCAAGGTAAAACTAAGTCTATGTATGATAGGTGGCAAAAAATCCAAGCATTTTGAAGAAAGGTATCTTTATTTTTTTAAAAACACTTCTTCAAAAGGAAATTTCAGATGAACATTTTCCCCAGTTAGCAAAGGTCATTGATGAGCATGATGATATATGTGAATCATTTGAAGAACATGCAGCTGTTATAGACCTATTAATTGGAGAATACAATGAAATGTTCACTGGCTTTGAGAATCATGACATCACACTCAAATTAGCATTTCAGCCTCACCTAGTTGATATCACCAAGGCACCTAAAGACCTACAGATGGAATTGATTGAGCTCTCTCAGTACATGATTTTTAAAGTCATAGTTTGATGCTTAAAAAGTCCACCTGAAATATGGAAAAATGCAGTAGAATACCCACACCTTCAGCAACATGCCCCAAAAATGATTTCTTGCTTTTCAACCACTCATTGCTGTGAATCTGCATTCTCCTACCTAACACAAATCAAGATGCTCTTAAGCTCACCAATGACTGATACCCATCTAGAGGATCAACTAAAACTGTAAACCTCCATGCTGCAACCAAATATTAAATGCTTTCCAACAAAAAGCAGACACAACAAAGTCATTAAAAAGGTTAGTTACCTTTAAAAATAACAAATAGTTTTCAATTTTGAAATTATTACATACATAGTAGTTAGATTTGTACAAAATAATTGTACATTTTTAAGTATGCCCATTGAAGTTTCTTGAATGTGGCCTTATTTGATTACAGCTAAAATAATGCAGCCTTCCAACATGAAATGGTTCCCCACCCCTGGTGTACAGTATATCTCTAGTAATAAAATTTCATAGACAAAGGGAAATTCGGGGGAGAAACATCTAAAAAGGCTATTTAGGAGGACAATAATGAAAACAGGTTGAGAGACACTGCTGTAAGGGTAGGATGGGGTCATCTGTACCAGAGCCTCCTCCCAGGCCTGCTGAAAACCCACATTTAAGGCCCACTCAGCGCACTTCTACCTGTCTTCCTCCACCTCTGTTAGAATTTCTAGGGCTGGGGCCTGGGAATCTGCATGAACACCAAGCTCCCCAGATAATTCCTATCCACATTTAAGCTTGAGGCCCCTAGTCTGTATGTGGGCTTCTAAAGTCCACCAACTCCCAGCAACGCATGGACTAGGGCTGTCCTTCTCACTGCCCCTGCCAGGTGCCCACATTCCTCCTCCAGCTGACATTGGGATGAGGGCCAGAAGCACGGGATCACTGTGAAATGACCATGTGCTTCAGCGTTACTGTTCAGTACGTTTGGTGGATTTTTATCATCTTCAAAAGGATAAAAGATAAGATTTGGAGGAATGTGTGCTGCGAAGGAATTCACCCCTGGTATAGCCAAGGGGAGATGTAAACAACAATTGCTTCTGTCATTTCCCCCTTTGCTCTGCACCAGGCTTGAGCTGAAAACATTTTTATAGTCAACTTTCAAGCTGCTCATCTGAAATTGTTTACAAAAGTTAAGTTCTGTGGAAAAGAACATGGTCTATTTAAAAGAGGAGCCCCCACTTTGCAGGGCCAGGGCCTAAAATCCACAGGGAACCAGTGAGCCGTGACAAGGAGCTGGTGGCCTTCTCCCAGGGTCAAGGTGGTTTGGTGCAACCACAAGACCGGGTTTAAATCATGGCTATGTCATAACCGGCTGAGGTCCCTGGACAAGGTCCCTTAACTCCGCTGGACCTCAGGTTCTTTATCAGTGAAGGGAAGGAATTGGATGAGGGAGTTTCTAAAGTCCCCATTAGATCTAAATTCTCTGTTCTTTCAAATTAATCATGAAAGACCACCAGGCAAAATCCTGATGGGAAGCAATTAATCAGAGAGGGAGAAGTTACTCCTGTTAGCAAGCGACTCAATCATCAGCTGGCTATTTTTCTTCTTTTGCGTTTTCACATTTTCACAGATTGGGAGAACATAAGAAGAGAGGGTTGCAGACCACTGGGGTAGTGGAAGAAGAGGCTGTCCCCTTTAATCACTGAAAGCCAGCTGGGGCCCCAAGTGGGCCTCGAGGAGGGCTGTACATGGTGTTGGGCCAAAGGGCTGGAAGAGGATGGGCCCAGTCGTATTTCATAGAAATGCATAGGCTGCATAAAGTTTTTTTTTTCTTTTTTTTCTCCATCCACCCTTGCTGGAGGGCTCAGAATGTTTTGCTACAGTGGCTGAACCACCTCTCAGTATGCCTGAGGACATTTTCCATGTTTAAAATTTATACATATATATATGCATAAATATATATATTTTTTTCAGTCCTGTGTGTTAGGAAAAACTTCACTTTTGCAAGAGACCAGAGGTATTTCCCCCTCATGTGCAATGCAAAATTGTTTGACTAGTCATTCTTTCTTCCTTCTGGGATTTATCCACCAAAAAGATAAGAACCGGTATTGCATTCCAGCTTCAACAGCATAGGACCCTCTGCACTCTGAGTCTACCCCGCACTATCCTCTCCTTCAGCACCCCGCCCTTCTGTGGCTCTATCCTGAGTCACAGTACAGCCATCCCTTCATCTGTCAGCTGCAGAGAGCATGGAAAAACCTGTTCACCTGTAACCCTTTTGAGTATTTGCTTGTCCTCTTGCTTTTTCACATAACCCATTTTCCCTAGCTGCATCTTCCTGCCACTTGGAGCCACAACTGTCTACTCAGTTCTGTTTCTTGGCATTCTCTTTGGCATGAGTGACCCATTACAATGTTCAGTGCATGTTACCATCCTCGCTGGCCAGGTGGCAGTCATCCTGTGAGCCCCTGATGGGAAAGGTGCATGTGAAAATGTTCTATCTATATTGTTCCCCAGGAATGATTTTTATCTGCTTATGTTTTCTCATTTTATAATATGTATTCTTATTAGATAAACAAAATTTAAAAATCTAATTTAATTTTTTTTATAAAGGAAAATTTTAAACATACATAAAAGTAGAATCCTTGTGTACCTAAATCCAGGTTCCAGATTCAACAATAAGGAACTTACAGCCAATTTGTTGTATCCAAACACCAACCAATACACAACATATTCCTACTCCAAGTTATTTTTAAGTAAATCCCATTTATCATACAATTTCATTTATAAATAGTTTAGTACATACCTCCAAAAGACAATGACTCTCTAGATGTGCAACGTATGGGGTATGGTCATGCTTGAGGCTCTGCCTCGAGGGGGGAGGGGGCGTGGGCAATATACATAACCATAATATTTGTACCTCCATAATATGCTGAAATAAAAAAAAATTAAAAAAAAATTGGGGTATTAAAAAAATAAATAAAAAAATAAAAAGAAGTTTTAAATAGGCAGTTGAAAATTATTACTTAGAGGGAAAATTATAGGTGGGGCTTTTAGTTCAAAACTAATAAGTGATTTCCAGAACCACAAAAACTCTGATATATTTCCTATAAAAGGACAATTTCAGGGTAAATTACTTGCTCACAAAACTGGAGAATAATGGGATTATACTAAGCAATGATTAATAACCTTTGAAATATGGCTTTGTAACAAAGAGGAGAAAATTTAACTATCTTAATAGCTAGCATTGAAATTTCTACTCAAAGAACCATAAGACACCATTATACATCCACTAAAATGACTAAAATTTAAAAGATTGACAATGCCAAGTGCTGGTGAGGGTATGTAGCAATTAGATGAGAGTGTAAAATGGTACAACCAGTTTGAAAACCTATGTGGCAGTTGCTTATGTATTTAAACATATACCTACTTTTTCAGATCAGCTTTTTTCATTCTAACCTATACTTGCAGACAACTTAAATGCCCATCAACTGGATAATATCTGTACCTGGAATTCTACTCAGCAATAAAAAGGAACAAACTACTGATACATGTTGGGTGAGCAAGTGATGTTTACTGAGGTACATAAATTTGTCAAAATTCATCAAAGTTTAGACTTAAAAGCTATGCAAAAGAGTAAAATCTACTTAAATTATGCCTCAACAAAAGATTATCTTCAAGAGAAAGCAGGCTTATCTTGGAAAATGCATTGATCAGGTCTTTATGTAGAAAGTGAAGCCCTTCCTTTCCCTCTAACCCCACTCCCTGCCCTATGTGACACAATGGTGTCTGTGTGTCAAGCTTGAGAAAAGGGAACAAAAATAATCTACATAATAGAGTGAGTGTCCAGGGGTCAAGAGAGAAGAGAGGTAAAGGGAAGAGGAAAGAAGAGGTGGAATGAGAAGAAGGTGAGTGTTTACAGGCTGAAAATATAATCCCTTCCTGGCATCCCTTAGAATGTTTAGTAAAATTTGCTAAATGGAAAATTGTTTGCTGTAAGTGACTTTGTTATTGTTGGTGTAGAAACTAAAGATGGAGGTAGATTTCACTTTGAAGAAAATATAATGAGGAAGAAAGACAGCTCAAGAGGAAAGCAGAGTCCTAGAGGCAGAGAAGACAGGAAGCATGGGCATACAGAACTAGTATAGTTGACCTAGTATTGCTAGGTCAAAGCATACACTAATTAAAAACTAAGTGCCGAAAAATAATAGGTATCTCTATTAGTCTTAAATCCAAATCAATAAAGTGACAATATATAAACAGCACCCCCTTTTCAGATTAGACTCTATGACCCAAATAAACTTGAATGGAGAGAGAGAGATACTCCATAGATAACTACCTGAGCAAGAGTGAGGGAAAGGGCCTCAATAGTTCATATTGGCCAAAGCAATATGGATTTAGCATGGATCTTAACTTTGTATGCAGAGGATAGAATTAGAATTCCCTGTGATTTCTTTAAAACCATCTCCCTTTAATTTCTCCTGGTCTCCTTTCATTTTCTAGTTTCTTGTAGTCTGATCTCATGAGACTGCCTGGCTTGGATCTGAATCTCCCACTTGAAGGCATTTGCACTCATTTAATTAATTGACCCGGTGAGTGCTACTCAAAAAGCAGGGCCACTCTCACTTTCCTATTAGATAATTGCACAGTGCCACGATGACACCGCGGAGTTCATCATTCGCAAGATTATATATTAAGGGGTGGAAACTCACAATGAATGATAATATATACACTTATAATCCACTTATCTTTATGTCACTTGATCACTTGAAGATACAAAGAACTGCAAAAAAAAAAAAAAAAAAGAAAAAAAAAGTCTTTTTATGCCTGTATTGCCATTCTCTGACCTGTCGGTTAGTTTCTCCCTTAAAGGAGGCATTTAGGACGGTGCACCCAGGAACCCACGGGAGTTTTATGTCTGAGAGAGCCCCATGAGTCTTTCATACTTGAATACAGCCTTAGTGAAGGGCATATTAACATCGGTAAATCTCGGCCCCAGTGACTTCATGGCATCTCAATAAAAGAGTGTAAAAGACTTTTTCAGAATGCAAGTAAAAACTGATCAGAGACCTTTAAAGGAAAATTCCACCACCACCACCTTTTTATTGTGTCTTAAGCTTTTTTCTTGGCATGTTAACCATTAACTAAGTGAATGCATTTCAAATATTAGACAATTTTGTTCACACCAAAGAGTCTATTCTTGCATAAAACTTAAATTGAAATCATCTTATTATGTTTAATAGAAACAGGCGTGTATTTAAAACAAGACGTGGTGGGAGCAGAAAACCTATAAAAATGGATTTTATTTTTATAGGAAGTAGAAGTAGTAGAGAGTCATTTTTAAAGAAATTACCTAATTTACAGGATTCTGGATGATTTTATTCACTTCTTTATACTTATCTGAATTGTCCAATTTTCCTCCAATAAATATTTTACTTTTATAATAATAAAAATGTCTAATAGTAGGCATATCATGATAAGTTTATTTAATGGGCATGGAGTTGAAGCAATGGGGGCTTGCTGTAGCAGTCAGATCTTTCTTGTCCTCTGGTTAGGGGGAGACCTGATAAAAAGCATTTGTAAAATCTGAGATACCCATAGACTGGCCAGCTATGAAACCTCTCTGAGCCTCAGTTGCCTCATACGTAGAGTGGGGAAAATGAGAGTACCTACCTGATAGGTTTGTGAGGATTAAATGTTCTACAAAAAGTATTTAGCACATGTCCTGGCATATAATAAACATCCATGATAGCTCAGTTATTATTAGTAATTCTACCAATAAAGCTAAGCTAAAGTTTGTTTTTTCTTCCTGCTTTTGGCTTCAAAAATTTTCTATAGGGTTAGTTTATAGCCAGCTAATTTCTTGCTACTTTTCTTAGGGCAGAAACCCTCTGTTGAGAGTTGTATAAACCTGCTCTACATAAACACACAGACACACAAATGCACCCACAACACACACACACACACACTTCTGTGTAGAAGTTCTTAGGTCACAAAATCCTTTGCTTAGAGTTGTATAGACCTGCTCGACAGGAAAACACACAAATGCACACACAACACATACTTCTGTGTAGAGGTTCAGTGATGTCATGGTGGACATCCAAGCCTAGAAGGGGACTTTCGGGGGGTGAAAGACAAGTGAATAACCAACAACCACCAAGTGGGACTGGCCAAGGAATGTATGAACAGCAGCTGTCTCTGTGCTAATGCTGGGTCTATGGTCACCGCAGTTTAGCAGGAATCACAATGAGGAAGAAAAGCAGATGTGAAGTGGATGAGAGTGAGGACAAACTGGGACCCTCATCTTTAACCTCAGTGATGTGGATGGCCTGCAGAAGAAGCTCAAGAGCTTGCCCAGGGAGCAGCACATGCATCTGGCTCAGACTTCAAAGAAGCTGAAGGAGGAGATCCAGGGAGGCAGAGCAGCCATGGGCTCAGCCTGTGGCCTCTGCCAGGCATTGGGCCTGCAGAGCAGCAACACGCAAGGTCTTCAACAGCACCTGACACCTACATTGACCTTCAGAGAGTGACGGCTGCTGCTTTACTCCCGCCTTCCTCTTGAGGCCTGCCCTAGCCCAGAATCATACTAGGAAGGGACTTCTTGGACATGTGGTTTCCTTCTTGGATATATGGTTCCAGTTTTTAGCTAAGCTGACACTGTATGAAACCACCCCTGGTGGCCTTCTATTTAGGTTTAGGTCCTTGTGGGCACAGTGCTAATTTTGACCTAAGCTCACCTGATTTCTAAGGCTCTGAATTTAACTGGTAAATCAGGAGAGCAGCTTTCCCCTTTTTTCAGGGGAATAATCTCAGACTCACTGCAATCTACCTAAATTTATCACATCTATCTGAAGTCTCTCAAAATCTCTGCAGAGAAGTTGAATGCACTGAAGGGCAGTTGTTTCCATGCATTCCCCTATATCAGTGCTTCTCAAACAGAATTACCTGGAAGTGATTCCTCTTCTGCCCTCCCCCAATCCTGCCACACACACAGCTTCTGACCTATAGATCTGGAGTGAGGACTAAGAATTTGCATTTCTAACAAGTGCCAGGTGATGCAGATGCTGATGCTGGAGCCACACCTTGAAAACCACGGCTCCTGATAATGGTTAGGAACCGTATCAGAATCACCTAGGGAACTTTCTAAAATTCAGAGATTGGTACCCATGCCACATTATTGAATCTGTATCTTTATTTGGGTGTGTATTTTTGTGGAGGGTGTGTATTTTCTTTTTGAAAAAGTTTTATAAGTGATTGTAATATGTACATCCATCTGAAAACTAGAGTTCTAGAATGTTCACATAGCTTATTTCCAGCATGTCAATAGCTGTTATCGAAAAAGGAGGGAGAGGGTTCCATGATCAAATATGGTGTGAAACAGCATTCAGTTATGTTAAACTGGTTTCTGTGCAGGACATATCTACAGCTAATATTATGTAGCAGTTGCTGGTGTCAGCATTGTGCATGACAAATTAACCTGAACAACAATGCTATAAGGGAAGTACTATTATTTAATATTATTATTCCCAGTTTGCAGATGAGGACACTGAGATATGGAGAGCTTACTAACATGCCCCAGGTCACACAGTTTCTAAGTGCAAGAGCCAGGATAAAACCCAGGCACTTAGGCTACAGAGTCTGAGCTCTGGACCACGCTGTGGTAGTGCTAACTCATGCACTTGGGCATACCTAAGAATGACATGCAGCCCTCCCTAAACCTATTCAGTTATGGACCATTTTCCTCACACTCTTTTTGTTTTGGAGGAGCTTTCAGAGCTAGTATTCTTGGAACACATCTGGAAAACACTGCTTCAGAAATTGTAAACTTCACCCTAGGATTAAACTAGATTATCTAAGGATTGGTCATTTGGGCAAAAACACATCAGTCTTGCATAAAATGTGTTTACTTGATCATTGGGCTCTGGTGAGGAGCCATTGGCTTATATTATGAATTACAGTGAAAAAACATAACCCCATGGAAATCATGGTTGTGCTTGCTGTAAGAATGTGGTTTTTCACATCATACTGTGTCCTGGTTGTATGGCTCCAGGCTCCAGGCTTGATATCGGGAATAAATGACTTTCTAATCCTGAGCAACTGACTTGTTTTTATCTCAGGGAAACTGTGAGTTATGTAACTACTCGTGTTTTACTCCTGTGTTTTGCTACTGGAAAATAGGGCTTCACCATCACAAGCATATTATCATTAACAATAATTAATACTGAAAAAAAAAACCTTTTAAATCAGAGACCAAAATTTTCTAGTAAATGATCATGGTAACTAGGGGTGGGGGGAGGGGTAAGAGAGGATTGATAGAAATTTTATTTCAAAAAGCAAAATTAAAATAAAAAGTATTTATTTTCTCTTTTAACATACTTAGAAACTATGCATTAATTTATCAATTTATCAAACAAAACCCAAATCATGTTGATTATTTATTTGGCTCTTTTTTATTGATAAAATTATATGATAGCTTAGTGAGACATCTTTTACATTTGACTTTCATGGTAAGACATAGAAGGTCATTTTTACAGAAATATTCAAGAGCTTCATCGATTTTCCCAAGGGCCTTTCTGGTCCTTTGATATTCAAATCCTTTGCTTTTGAAGCATGCACTAGTGATGTCCTCCTCATCCATTTTTCCTTATTGAGTTGTTAACCACCCCAACTCTGCCAGATCCTCATTTGCCACTGGCTTGTGATTCAAGCAATTATCCAATCTGACTTTCATCTACTTCATGAAGCCCTGCATCTTTTTGAGAATTCACAATTTCACTGTGCAATGCACTGTTTGCATTGTACAATTGCAATGATCAGGGAGAGGTTGATAGAAGACTCAGTTGGTAAGGACAGATGGTAGGGTTAAGCAAGGAGACTGTTTCGAAGTTGACTTTCATTAGTGAATGTTTTCATGATAACTCTGCTTTCTTAGGCAACCCTTGCAACTTCTCAGGCTCTGTTAATGAATTCAGGTCATAATGATCCCCTCTATGTAAATTTCATGGCATGCCTGTTTGTGAATTGACTTCATCCATGTCTTTATTATGACCCTACTCTTGTATTCCCTTTGTTTTATCTTTCTCAATTGATTCTCATTTATGTCAGTTTTTGCTCTATTTTTTGCGTTTTTATAAGCAAAAACATAGCACTTTTTGAAAGGGGTGAAAGTAGAATAAGAGTACTAAGTAAATATTACACATTTTATATAATCTCTTCTTTCACACTATTGTTTATTGCCACAGTGTCTGAGCATTTTGACTGACACCCTTCACATACACTGCCTTTGAACCATGACATATTGATCGGCACCATTCAAGTTTTATGTCTCCAGTTAAGCCTCATGACACTTGGTTTCAAAGCGTGTCTGAACTCTCGTTTTTCTGCTTCTGTTTGCCAAATATTTACATGAATCGTTATATTATTTAAATGTAGGATAGGTCCAGCTGTCAGCAATTGGGACATCCATATCTAGAGGAAATGAAGTATAAAATGATTCGCTCTAGCTCTTTGTCCAAAAAGCAAGTGAGAAACATTTTCACAAATATATATAATCCTCACAGCTAATTATGATTTTTCTCATTTCAATTTTAACTATTATTTTTTTTTCCATCCACACTTTCTTTTATCCCTCATGGCAGTTTCATTGTCATTAAAAGTACTGCTCTATTGTGTACATCTTCTATTCATATTCATGAGGTCAGGACCATTCAACCACAGTAAATGAGCAGTCTGATTGGCTGAATGTCCCACAGTGGTTTAGAGTGATGCTGATTAACAAAAGGCACCAAAGCCTCTGCCATGATAGGGAGGATAATTATGTAGGACCCTAAATGGGGACTCTAATCATTTGACAATGCCCATTGGACTTGCATAATATTAGTATATTATCTATCATCTCACTATGATTAAGCAGTACTTAATTATTCTTTTATGGGATTATTCCCAATAAATATATCCCATACCTACTAACTTAGCACACCTGCTTTTCTGAGTTTTTTGGAAAGGAATTTTTTATGTAGTATGAAATCAGACATCAGCATATCTAAATTGACAATCACCAAAATTGGTAAGAAATTTTCAGAGATATCTGGTTACACAATGATAGGGCTGAATTGGATATAGATTGCTTTATTCCAGGCTGGGTAAAGTAGGACTGCCTTTTATCTCATGATTCCTCTCTTGGAGTTTCAAGGGAACTCCTGACATACATCTCTTCCAGCACCTTTGAGCCATGTAACCTCTGGCACTGCATTTAACCTCCCTGGGTTTCTGATCTTTTATCTGCAAAATGAGGGAGGATAGGGAAAATGGTTCAGCTTTAGAATTCTGTGATTTCATATAAATGAATGTCTATGTTACTTCGTGGATGGGATTTTTGTCCTACATGGTAATTTATACAGTGGTCTTCAATGTGGAGTCTGTCATTCATAGGAGATGTACAAAACCATTTCCTGGAGGGTGGAGAGAACATATTAGAATTTTATTTTTTTATATTTATTTTAAAATATATTTGAAGACTTTCTATTATATATTTATGTTTATATTCACTAAGATTTATAAGCACTTAATATGTGCCAGGCACTATTCTAAGTGCTTTAAAATTATTATTATGATTTAATCCTTACAGAAACTCTGTGAAGTAGATGCTCTTATCGTACTCATTTTACTGATGAAGAAACATGAGACAGCAAGGTTATAGAAAGTGCCCAAGATCATACAAAATTGTAAATGTTTTTTTAGTAAAGACTTGAACCCAGGCATGAGTTCAACCTCTCAACCACTCGCTATGCAATACTAGTACAGTTATAGAATCCAAAATAAATAAACACAAAGTAATTAAATTATTATAATACAGGAAGTGTGGCAGATATACTCTAAGGTAACTGCCTCATGCTACCTGCTTCCCGATATTTATACATTTGTGTAATCCTTTTCCCTTGAGTATGAGCAGGACCTGTGACTTCCTTTTAATGAATAGAATATGGCAAAGGTGATAAATGATCACTTCCATGATTACTTTTGTTAACAGATTTGCTCTAACTGGTTCTCTCCCTTGGTAGCTTTGAAGAAGCAAGCTGCCACATGGCAAACTGCCTTTGGAGAGGGCTATGAGGAGGGGAACTGTGAGGAGCCCCTAGGAGCTAACAGTGGCTCCCAATGTTAGCCAGCAAAAAACTCACACTCATTCCTACAACCACAAAGACTTGAATGCTGCCTCGAGTCAGGCGAGTGAGGAAGCGGATTCTTTCCCAGTCAGGCCTCTACTGAGAACTGAGTCCTAGTCTACACCTAAATTAGTGCCTTGCAGAGAACCCAGCTAAACTGCACCCAGACTCCTGACCTAAAGAAGCTGTGAGATAAAAAAAATATGGGTTGTTTTAAGCCTTTAACGTTGTGTTAATTTGTTACATAGCAATAGAAAACTAATACAGGAGAACCTGCTCATTATTTTAGCCTATAAAGGTGAACCATTAAAAAACATACCAGTTTGTTTCCTTTCTCTAACCAATCAAATGGAAACAAATAATTTGGTTTTGATCTACTATATTTTCACCATTGACATGCAAACTTTCTAATGAAAGAAAAAAAAAGATCTTTTTTAAAAAAGGCATCAAATATAACTTACTTAAATCTGGGATTTTTCTTTCCCCTACAGTTTATATATTTTAAAACATTTTCTCCTGAAAGGGAAAATGGCATAAATGTCCTGCTAGTTATTATATAACTTTTACAGTTTATAAAGCTCTTTGTTATTTGGATTTCTGAAAGAACAGTTGCAGGGCATTAGGATGTCTCTCCTCCTTCCCCCTTTCCAAGTGTATTTTATTTGCTTTTCTCTATTTTCATAATGCTTGTAATACTTCTAATTCTGGCCACTTTTGTACAAGATTACTGCTCCCAAACCAATATTCTTATATGAATATTAATTGGTTGAATTTTTGATTCCAAAAAAGAGAAATTACTTTTCATGAAACTTAATGTAAGAGGAGGCAGGGGATTCTGGGAAGATGGAAGTTTCTGACTTCCTGATATGCTCAACTCCATTCCAAATCACCTGTCTCTCACAGCCAGCAGCTCTGAAGGTGGTAGTCAGGTGAGCTTGGAGCACACTAGTAAAAGAGCCATAGTGGGCCTTTCCTGAGGATCAGCCCGGGAGAGCATTGGGCACTTGAGAAGCACTGGCCTGTTGGGAGGCCCAGACCTCTCAGTGAAGCTTGCATCTGCTCTTGGGAGTGTGCTGGGCCATCCTAGCCCACAAGGGCTTAGAATTGAACAGGCGGGGCAGAATCCTTTCCATGGAATTCTAGAAGAAAATGTTGGAAAAACTGTTCTAGATATCGGCCTAGGCAAAGAACTTATGAAGAAGACCCAAAGGCAATCACAGCAACAACAAAAATAAATAAATGGGACTTGATTAAATTAAAAAGCTTCTGAACAGCCAAGGTAACAATCAACAGAGCAAATAGACAACCTACAGAAGGGGAGAAAATATTTGCATGCTATATAAAGGGTTAACAGCTGGAATCTATCAAGAACTCAAGCAAATCAACAAGAAAAAAATAAAACAACACCATTAAAATGTGGGCAAAAGACATGCACAGAAGCTTTTCAAAAGAAGATAGACTAATGGACAATAAACATATGAAAAAATGCTCAGTGTCACAAATCACCAGAGAAGTGCAAATCAAAACCACAATGAGATATCACTTATCCCCAGTGAGAATGGCCTTTATCAAAATGTCCCAAAATAATAAATGTGGGTGTGGATGTAGAAACATAGGAACACCCATATACTTCTGGCGGGACTGCAAACTAGTACAACCTCTGTGGAAAGCAATATGAAGATACCTCAAAGAGCTACAAGTAGAACTACCATTTGATCCAGCAATCCCATTACTGGACATCTACCCAAAGGAACAAATGACATTCTATAAAAAAGACATCTGCACTTGAATGTTTATAGCAGCACAATTCACAGTTGCAAAGATGTGGAAACAACCTAAGTGCCCATCAATATGTGAGTGGATTAATGAAATGTGGTATATGTATACCATGGAATACTATTCAACCATAAAAAACAGTGATGAACTAGCACCTCTTGTATTATCCTGGATAGAGCTGGAACCCATTCTAATAAGTGAAGTATCCCAAGAATGGAAAAACAATCACCACATGTACTCACCATCAAATTGATATTAACTGATCAACACTTAAGTGCACATATATTAGTAACATTCATTGGGTGTCGGGCAGATGGGAGGGTGGTGGGGGGATGGGTATATACACACTTAATGGGTGTGGTGCACACTGCCTGGGGGATGGACACTCTTGAACCTCTGACTTGGGTGGGGCAAGGGCAATATATGTAACCTAAACATTTGTACCCCCGTAATATGCTGAAATAAAAAAATTTAAAAAAATAAATAAATAAAATAAAAAGTTTACATTTTATAGCAAAAAAAAAAAGAATTTAACATAAAAATTGGCTGGTTACAGTGGCTCGTGCCTGTAATCCTAGCACTCTGGGAGGTGGAGGTGGGAAGATTGCTTCAACTCAGGAATTTGAGACCAGCCTGAGCTAGAGGGAGAACCAGTCTATACTAAAATAACAAAAATTAGCCGTGCGCCTTGGTGTACACCAAACAGTTAGAAAATACATATTTTTTAAGAACACTTGCAGCATATGTAAAAATTGAACAAACATTAAACCACAAAGGAAATTTCAAAAATGTTGAGGAATTTCCACCTTAAAGATCATGTTCTCTCTGAAATAAAGTCAAAATGACTAGGAAACAGAGACCAAATCCTTGAACAGGAGTTGACCAGAAAATGAAAGAAGACGTAGGATAGGGTCGAGGGGATCAAGGAGACACAATTCCAGACCTACAGAAGAGTGTTAGCAGATCTCCTGTGGGTGGGAGGGGGCTTGGTCCTGGTCCCTGAAAGGAGAGGAGTGCGGCTGGAATTCGCTGGTGGAGGAAGGTATGAAGAGGAGAAGGTAGGATGGTACAAAGCTGAGAAGATAAGCTGGAGCTGGACCAAGCAACTGTTTGCGAATCATGTTTGTTTTTTAATGGACCACGATTTGAGTTTTTATCTGAAAACAATGGGAAGTTATTGAAAGGTTCAAGAAAAGAGGCAGACAGGATAAGATTCGGGTCAGGAAAACTTGCTGCCCAGCGATGGAGCTGATCAGACAAGAGTGGGAGTCGGAGACCAGTTGGGGAGCAAATGTGTCATTCAGGGAAGAGATGACTGGGCTTTGGACAGGATGGGAGCAGGAGGGCAGGTGGAGATGAAAATGAAGGGGCTAACCTGAGAGGTGTTTAGGAGGTAAAAGTTACAGGATTCAGTGATGACTCGGCTGTGGAGGGAGGAAAGGAGAGTGAGAAGTGTCTAACTTGCTGAAATGAATAGATGATAAGACCAATAAGAAGAGAACCAGACATTATGTTGCACAAACACATTGAATTCTTTCTTGTCTCTGGGTTCTTTGGAATGCTGAATTTCTTGCTTTTCTTTTAAGCACACTACACATATCCTGCAAGGCCCAGAGGATGTCTAATGTTTTCTATTCTTGGTAATTTATATTCCTACAGCAGTATCTGCCCTTTACAATTTCACTTAATTATTGCAGGAATAGACCCAGGTGGGCCTGAGGTCTACTAGTGAGTCAGGATGCTCAGCAATGTGAACCTAGGAAATTGAGTTTTGCTTCATCTCATGCACTCAGGAATATTTCAAATACACCAGAGTTGTTTCCAGTTACTTGAGTCTAGCAAGAAGGCACATTATACCCAGAGACTCCAGGAACACTGAGAAGGGACTGGAGACTATAAAAACCCTGTTAAAATGGCAAAGAGCTCCTCAAAGGACCTACAAGCTCCTTTCCCCAAGTGGTAGTAACAGCAGCTTCTGGGTACCTTCAATTAGAAGCTGCCCTATCTCCTGCTCCATGTAGCAGCCATCTGTGCATACTCAATTAATTTGTTTACCCATATTAAGGGAACTCATATCCTTTGTGTGTCTTTTGATATTTTAGGGCTTCATCTGGTGTTAAAAAAAATAAAAAAGACCTGAAGGATTTATTCATGTGAAATAAAAACCTTGGAACTGCCTGCATCTTAAAACCATTTGGATCACTTTCTGTTTATTCAACTGATTAGTGACTCTTTTTGCCTTTACACATTTATTCACTTTGATAGTCTATCATTTTTTGTTTATTATAGCTACTTTTATGTTGCTGCATTTTCGTGATAACAAGAGTGATTCATAAATCAGATAATATCACTCCCATTCTCAAATTGCTCCCTCTCTTCCCATGATACATGGAATGATAGTGATGGGCTATGAGATCCCCATATGATCTGTCCCTTGGCTACTTCTTCCATCCCATCTTCTTTTCCCCTCTTTGCTTACAATATTCTAGACACATGGCCTTTCTTCCTGGAATACAACAAGCTCGTCCACACTGCAGGGCCTTTGCAATGTCTCCCTCTTTACTTAAAAACTCTTCTTCCAGATATTGATATGGTTTACTCTTCATAGTAAACATCACAAATGCTCACTAATATCTGGTTCCTTTTACTTCTGGGTACACAGAGGATTACTTTGATGATCAGCCAGTGCTATGTGAATGGAAGGGACACGTCGCTGCTAAGTGAAGGGTTTAGTCACATTTAGTTGTGCTCTCTGACTCTCCAGCCCTCTGCCCCCTTGTTGTTTTTAGCGAAAAGGCCACATGTTACAAATGGCCCTATTACAAGTTGTCAGAGCCAGAGTGAGTGGGGATTACTGCCTGGGGACTTCAGAGCCCCCACCAACCCAAGCTGGACATCAGTGTGGGAGAAACAAATCATCCTTTGTTGTTTTAAGCCACTGAGGTTTTGTGGTTGTTGGTTACTGTAGCATAACCGAAATGTCCTGTTGGAACACCCCATTTAAGTCTTTGATCAAATGTCACCTCATCAAAGAGGTCTTCCCTGATACCCTATCCAAAATAGCAGCCCTCTCCCTGTTACCTCTGTGCCCCAAATTGGCTTATTTTGCTCTATATAACCTATTTTCCTTTATAGAACTTAGCATGGAAGTTCTGTGAAAATAGCAACTTTGATTTGTTCATTAATATACTAATTAGCATCAAGAATAGTCCCTAGAACATAGTAAATGATCTATAGCTATTATCTGAATAAATGTTCATTGTAAAAAACTGAAATAGTGTCGATAGATACATGTAATTTAGAAAGTAAATTCCCATGTAATTCCTTCTCTTGGAAATAGTTGCTACGGTTTACATATTTTTTCTAAATTGTATTCTATTCATATACTAACTCATGTGTAAATACATTGCTTTTTTTCCTAAAATGAAATATGCTCTTCTAAATGAATTGTTCTGCAACTTGTTTTTTCGTGTAACAATTACTCACGAATGCTTTCCATATTAGTGTTTAAAGAATTCTTATTCTTTTCAGTAGAGTAGTATTTGCCTTCATAATAACCATGAGTATGAGTTTCCCAAGGTTTCTCACACATATTGTTTATTCACTCCAACTAGTATTTGTTGCATGCCTGCCATTCTGAGGTCTGGAGTTTATCAATAAGCAAGAAGACAAGGTTCCTACACTTAAGGAGTTTATGTGAAAAGCTCTGAAAGACAGATAATAAACACAAATAAATTAAAATATATCATATGATAATTAAGTGCAACAAAGAAAATAAAAATAAACATGGTAATGTGATTGAGAGTGGCTGGGGATGGAATTGATTGGAGCAGACTTCTCCTGGAGGGACTTTTGAAGAGGAAGTAGCTCTACATATATTTGGTGGAAGAGAGTTCCAGGTAGAAGGCACTGGCCAGCAAGCTTACCATGACTGAGGAACAGAAAGGCCAGTGCAGATAAAGTGTAGTCTGTGAGGAGGAGTGTGATATGGAATGCAGTAAACAAAGAAGACTCAGATAATGTGGAATACTTAATAGGTGTTCAAAAAATGTAACTGATCAATTCCTTGTTATACATCAATAATACAATTTAAAGGTAAAGCCCCAATAAAGAGAATGGACAAAAGCTCTCATTTTAGTCTCTACTTATAGCATTTCACAAAACATATCAAATCCGAAGGCTGAGCAGAATGTAGAATATTTCAGCCCTTTTATAAGGCACCATTAACATGGCCATAAAATGTGTGGCCCTTAAAAATACTTCCTATAGCTCAGCATTATGTCTGAGATAACTTTAAATGTTAATGAAATGTTTCATACGTCCTCTGTTTTTAAAGCTGTTTATAGTTTAAGGAATTTCTTAAATGCCATCTCATTAAAAAAAATCTAATCTTAAGGCTAACTTACATAGAAAAAAATATGTCACAGAAAACCTGGTATATGACTTAAATCCAATCATTATTTTCTTCTGAGAAGGAAGCAGGATTGATTCTGTACTGGCCTCAAGTAGATTCTTGAAAGATCTATTTCTTTCCAAATGAAAATATATCAGTGGAAATAAAATTCTTTATAGCCTGTAATTCAGAAGCAAGCTTTTATGAAACGCTTTGGCATTGTGGGTGTGTATCCAATGGTGTCATGTATAACTGAAAAATCTAGATCGGTTTAGTTTCTAGTTAACCATTAGGATAAATTTGGGGGCAGTGGAAACCATATTTCTTGACATGCCCTGTTCATTTGACTTGAGACAGGTAATGGGAAATTAGAGCACCGTGTTCTTATAGACACACTTTCTGGTTTTGTTAAATTTTTTTAATGCACTCTTTAATTCCCAGTGGTGACAACCTTCTGAAGGATCCTAAAGAAACACCTAGGGGAGAAGTTACAGAAGCCGAGCTCAGGACGTTAAGGGGGCGTAGCAGCTACGAGGCAGTAAAATACACACATCTTAAATTTACAAAGATCTTTCATTAATCTGAGAGAAGTTTCATGTGGATTTGCCTTGTTTAATTAACTTTCTTTAGTACACTTTACATGTTTCACACTGGGAGATATATGTGAGTTAAATCAGAACAGCATGGCAGTATTTTTGTCAATGCTGGGAAAGCAAATTGTTCCTTTCAATTACCCAGTTCCTTTCTCCCTGGACCGATACACACAATGGAGTTGTTAATGTCATTCCTCTTTCCCCAAAGGATATTCTGACCAAGAACCTCTATTTCTCCTTTTGGTTTGGTTGGGTTGGGTTTTGCTACCACCACGGAAGCAATGAAGGCAACATTCATTGTTCCTCGCCATTTAATGGAGGTAATAATTGCCAGCCAGCCCGGGCTGTGATGCTAAAACCAAGGAAAAGCCTTTTCAATCATGGCCCCTGCATTTCAATTGAAGCCCCTGCTGTAGAACACTGGAGAACAAGGTGTAAATCAGTTTAAGAACATAGTTCTGCATTCAAGGCATTGTGGTTTACAGCTCCCAAATGACCTCCATCTATCTTCCTTAGCTGTAGAGGTGTATAATTGAACTAAAGAGAGTCTTGAGTAATGAGGTTGAGAGTGGCAGCTCCATTGCTGTGGCTTAATAGTGTAACTGCTGCATGCTTTTTTATCCCCTAAAATGTAACAAAATAGTCTAGTAGGCCCAATTCTTCAGGGTGACACTTGCTGAGAGTCTATATTTCAAAATAGAAATAGGTTTTTATAAGCAAAAAACTATAAATCTCTCTCTACAAGAGAGCTTCCCAAATATAATTATACAAGCCACTCTCTGCTGGAGAAGAAACTAATATGAATACATGCAATAACCTGTACTTCTTTTTGTGGGGAAATTATTGTTAAACCTTTATTTTTTTTATGCAAGGAGCAATTGTTTTTTTAGACTCTGGAGGGGCTAGGGAGTGACATATTGTCACACTATGTTCTGCTGAGAGCTATAGCCAGAGGACACACATTATTGCCTTTTTTTTTTTTTTTTTTTTTTTTTTTTTTTTGCTTTTTTGGTTTGGTTTGGTCAATGAAACTTGTGAAAATATTGCTTTTAGAGAATTCCTTTTTTCTAAGGAGTAGTTCACTTGCAGATGATTTTTTTTTCTTTTAAGAATATCTAGTTTACGTGCATTTATCAGATATTGCCCATGTACAAATTGCTGTGTGAGGACATTAGTAGAACATAAAAACTAAACAAAGACATAACTACTTCTACGTGGAATGCTCTGGGATTATAGTATTGGCTGAACGTTATGAATGAGGCTATTAAATACAGTCATTTAATATGAGTACTCAGGATTACATGGAGGGTTTCAGAGGCTCTGCGATCTCTATCCTCCCCAAAGACTAGAAAAATTAAAAATAAATAACCTGCCTGCACACTGTGCCTGAAATTCCATCATTGGATATTCAATACTATTGTGTAAGATACTCCTGGCTAAAACGCAAATCTCACCAAAAGAGCAAATTATTAAATAATAGTAAAAACAACAACTAACACTTATTGATAGCTTATAGCATTTAGAAGAGTTCTAAGCACTTTATATGATTTAACTCATTTAGTCCCCAATATAGCCTATTAATCGTCCCCATTTGAGAAATGCAGAAACTGAAGCAAGGATAGCAGTAATTTGCCTAAGTTTATAGTTAATATACGCCAGAGCCAACATGGTCTGACTTAGAAGCCCTTGGTCTTAACCACTCTATTAGTGGGGATAAGTTTTCAGATCCATTAGTGGGAACAGAGAAGGAAGGCTGGGAAGGCTGAGAGAGATAAGGGGGGCATGATCAGGAACCTCCTCTGGAATGTACAACTCTGCCTGGGACCACCAATGGGGTGGCCTGTTGTTGCAGATCTGATAATATCACGTTCTCCTTAAAACCAATATATCTTTTATGCCATTAGTGTGTCATAGAAGGTCCTCAAGGTCAAACCTATTTTCATAATAATATACGTTATTTGCCATTTTCACTTTATTGATATCTGTAATAATGATTAAAAAGTAAATGGTGGATAAAACAGCTGGTGACTCAGCACAAATTAAGACAATGGCACCAAACATTGACTTCTTCTCTGCCACATTTGCAGTAAAAATATGCCAGTTTCATGTAGGAAAGACATTGGTAAAGCAGTAAAAAATATTAATTTTATTAAATCTCAACTGAATGTATATATGCTTCTTAATATTCTCTATGATAAAATAGGGACTATACATACAGCACTTCTGCTGAATACTGAAGTCTGATGGTTGCCTCAAGGAATACCACTCGTGAGATTATTTGAGTTGCAAGTTGAGCTAGCCCCATCGCTCGTGGAATACCATTTTTTACAGACAAACTTGAGTATTTGGTAAATGTGTTATCTAAAACGAGCCTATCATTCCAAGGAAAACAACTGACAAGATTTGTTTCTGATAATAAAATTTCAGCTTCCAAACAAAATTCAGAATATTGCAAAACTTTTTGGCCACCATGAACTTTAACTCTTCCTGAAACTTGAAGACTTCCTGATAAGCTTAGTGGTGCTGTTAATAAATGTGACTTTTTAATATTGTATAATGTAATGAAACACATCAATAATTAGAAGATCTGCATAACTCAGTGAACCAGTGCTTTCCAAATAATCACTGTATGATGTTACAAAATCATGCATGGGTAAAAGATCCATTGAAAGTGCTAGACAGACCAATGGATTTTCATGCAAAAGAGTATGAAAAGTTAATTGATATGATTTCAGATTCCACATTGCAACAAATATTTAAGACACTACCACCTGTTGAGTTTGACTAATATATCAAAGAAAGAAAGAAATCCACAATTATTTGAAAAAGCTATTATTAATAAAATAAGTATAAAATAAACAGCAAGAAATAAATCATTATCAAAAAATAAAGCAAGAAATGCACATTAAAATGATGTATAACATAACCACATTTACTTTAGAAAGTATTCCAATATCAAAAGGCAAATGTCAACAATGCTAAAACTTCAATTACTTTTGCACCAACCTAATGAAATGTTTCTCCCTTTTCTTCTTTTTTTCTTTGCGCATATTACAGGGGTACAAATGTTTAGGCTACATATATTGCCTTTGCGCCACCCAAGTCAGAGCTTCAATTGTGTCCATCCCCCAGACAGTGCACACTGCACCCATTAAATGTGAACCCATCCCTTCCCCCACCACCCGCCCAACTACTATACGTGCACATAAGTGTCTTTTCTAACTACATAGTAGCATGAAGCTGAATTTACTTAATATACTTTAACCAAAGCAACATATCACAGAAGCAGATATAGGAATCCAGCTATCTTTTATTGAGCCAGGCACTAAAGAATATTTTTAAAAATATAAAACAGTGTTGGATTGTTTCCAGTTTGGGGGTAAAATATGGATTTTATATCCATATCACTATAAATGCTTATGATAATATGGAATGAGTTCATTACCATTATTTTTAAATGAATTATTAAATAATTTAAATTTTTTTCTATTTTAATTCTGAACAAAGTAAATATCAATAGATGTGACTCACTCAAAAGTTTCTTGAAGTCTTCAATATTTTTTATGAATGTAAAGGGATCTGGAAACAAAAAAGTTTGAGAACCACTGTATATCCTTTAGGATAGACTGGGCTTCTGATAATGGGATGTCCAATGAGGAATGGCTTAATGGGTATAATAAGTTGTTCTCTGTGAGAAGTTTTCACCAATTGTGAACATTAGAGGAAATAATACTCCACATAAGACTGACTTTACTTCTGACACCAAATGCAGTTCAGGGGTCCCTCAAACCACCCTCAGTTTTGATAATTCACTAGAAGGACTCAAAGAACTTACTGAAAACAATTGCAGCTTATTACAGGGGAAGAATACAGATTAAAATCAAGGGCAGAGTCCAGGAAGAATGAGGACAAATATGCAGTTTACAGTTTTTCTCTCCCTGTGGAGTCATGGACGATGTTAACTGTTTCTGGCCATAATGTGTGACACCCACAGAGTATTGCAGGTGAAGCTCACCCAAGCCTCAGTGCCCAGAGATTTTACTGGGACTCAATCACACACTGCATGCATGGCTGACCTTTAGCACCCATCCCTTCCAGAGGTCAGGCCTTTAGTCTCTAGTACGTTCAAAGGTAAAACTGAAATGACTACTTCCAACAAAAGCTCCCATGGTAAGTGATATAGTTAAACTGTCTAGTGGCCAAAGTACCCAGGGAAAGATACTCCTGTCAGGCAGTGTCCTTGATGTTCTAAGGACCTAGAGATCACCTTCTAGTAGTTGAAGGCAAAGGCCAGGTCTTTCTTTGAGTAAGGTTAATATTTTACAACGTATTCTCTTAATAAGAACACTCTATGCAGGTACTAGCAGTGCTGGTTCAGGATCTCAACCGTATCCTCAAAGACCCAGGCTTTAACCTTACACTCTGCCATTTTCATGGGGTTGGCTTGTCCTCATTACTGTCGCCTGGATGCTAAATGGCAATCCAAATCCAGGAATGTTATCCTCTCACAGTATTCAAAGGGAGGATACAAAGTATGTGGAAGGGTAGATGGAGAGGGAAAATATTTCTGGACACCTCCCAAGGAACTTCTATGTATTAAATATATAATATATATTTATACTTATATTTCAGAATGATATCAAGGGGCCACACTCCAGCTTTGAAATGTATCTGGAAGTGACCTTCTGACACTTACTTTCCCAGGGGCAAGAAGGCAATGATTAGCTTTAGCATGATTATGATTCACTGCTGCCCACAGCAAAATTGGTAGTTGAAAAGGGAAAGGATAATGACTATCTAGTACAAGAGCCCTTCTCTAAGGTTGATGTGCATACAAATCCCCTGGTGATTCCATTAAAATGCAGATTCTGATTCAATAGTCTGGGGATAGGGCTGAGCATCTACATTTCTTAACAGCTACCCTGGGATTCTAAGGCTGGTTTGTGAACAGCTCTTTGAGTATCAGGGAGTTAGATAACTGTGGTTGCCACAATGAACCTAGCACAAGGATACAAATAGTGTGTCTCCCATAGGAGCAAATTTTCTTTCTGTTCAACTACTATATGAATTAAGCATACTACAAAATTATAGATGACAGAATTTCAGAGGAGATAATTGTAATGGCAATTGTTATGGATGGAATTTACTGAGAGGTTGTTGTGTACCAAGGACTTTATATTACTTCATTTAATTTTCACTAAAATTTTATAAAGCAGGTATTCTTTTTATCCTTCATGAGGAAATAAAGACTTGAAAAGGTTGAGTAAATTGTCTTGTTCAATAGTACTTGCTGGCAAAGCTTAAAACCAAATCTGTTGCCTCCAGAGCCTAAATCATAAGGCAGTAGAATATTGGAAAATGCTCTCATCGCACAAGTGAGAAGATGGACTTACTTGAGATTTCACAGTGACAGTGGAGGCAGTTTCTTGGTCCCCAGTCCCTACTCCACTCCCATGTTCTCTATGTGATGAATGAGATGCATGCAAGGCAATTGCCTCTCCCTCCCTTCCTCTCTTATCTTTTTCTCTCCCTTCCTCTCTCTCCCATAACACTCTCTCTTATTCTCTCTCTTTCTCTCTCAATTCATCAGCCTAATCACCAGTATTACACACAATAGGATTCTAGGGGATTTGACTTCTGTTTAAAATAAAACATATTTTTTTCTAAATTGAGTGTTCTATTATTTTCTAAATATAATATGAATTCTTCCTATACCTTCCCATCATGTTCTTTTTTTTTTTTTTTTCCTTTAGAGACAGGCTCTCACTGTATCACCCAGGCCAGAGTGCAGTGGCCTGATCACAGCTCACGGTAACCTTGAACTCCTAGGGTCAAGCAATCCTCCCACCTCAGCCTTCTGACTACAGGCAAACATCACTACACCTGGCTCCCACCATGTTTCTGATCCTGGCAGAAGTATGATTTTTTTAAAAAAGAAAATTGTGTCCTAGGGTGCAGAACACAAATGTGTGTAGAATGGGCTCTGGATTTTGAAGTTGATTTGTCTGCATTTGTTCCCTTTTTTTGTTTGTTCATTTATGAAACAAAAATATAATATACCGAGCAGCCTCTTTGAGTCAACCATTGTTCTAGACCTACAGAATAGGGATACAGACTTAAAATTATTTTTTAAATCAGTAGGATGAAAAATATTTTGCTGAAAAATTTGCCACTGTTCCAGGGATGGTTCCTTAGTCATTTAGACACAAACACCTCTTTCATAGCCTTCAACCAAGGAATAACCTATATGTCTACATCAATGATACTTCAACAATATTTTTTCAGACACAATCCTTACAAACATTAGGCAAAATAAACAATAAAGAGGAAGAGGTGCTGATCTTTCTCGAGGACACAGCTGTGCCTAAAGCTGTTTATTGCAGCATTCTTCCCTAAGAGCAAGATACTTCAAAAATGACTAGCAGCTTATGTATCTAATAATAGAGAAATGCTTAGGTACATTCTAGTGCATCATCTTGATCAACTTTAATACAGCAACTATTACAAATAACAAATTCTGATAACAATATAAAACTATTTAAAACATGATGCAAATATGGCTAGTAGTTAAAATGTATTAATCCTGGGTGGTAAGAATTATATTATTTCCTATACTGCTAAATGTTTAGTGTAGCTCAGAATAAAAAGAGAAAAAAGAATAAGTAATGAACTGAAATGCAGATGCAATTTTCTAAAGCTCTACTGTCTAGAGAATCCATCCTACAATTTCCATTTCCACTGTGACTGCCTTAATTCAGGCCTTCCTATTTCTTGGCTAGCATTCTGTAGCAGTTCTTTTATTCATTCATGTGTTCAACAAAAACTGGTTAGGCCCTGGAGACACAGAAATGAAAGACTTGTACCTGTCCTCAAATGGCTTAGTGCATTGCTTCTTAATTAAACTCCTAGCCTCTGGCCTCTACACTGCTTCCAGAAGTGATCTTCCTAAAACACGACTTTGATGATGTCTAAAATCCTCCAGAGGTTAGCTGTTGCCTCTGATAACATCCAAAGTCAGTGGAATGTATGACGTCCTTCTCATGGGATCCCTATCTGCTTTTCTGTTTGCTTCTGTTGCCATTGCTCTTCATCCCGACCTAGGTCTCACCTCTGCTGAACCTCGGGCCTTTGGGTGACTGCACACCACCACTGCCTTCTCACTCATTGTGTTTGCACTGCTGTTTTTTTCCACTTGGAAGCCTTTACAGCCCTTACTCACCTGGCTCTGTCCCAGGGTTCAGCTCAGGCTGGGTTTTCTGGGAAGCCTCCCTCCCTCCCAGACTGGATGAGGTGCCCCTCCTAGGAGCTCTTCTTGTTAGTAAGCCAGTACTTACCAATTCATAATGCCTATGACTCCACACTGCCCCTGTCTGCTAATCAATAATCTTTTCTGGGATAAGAATGATATCCTTTATCCCAGACAGTCTAGGGACTATGCACAAGGATTTTTGGAGTCAAACTGCTTAGGTTTATATCCCAATAGTATCATTTAGTTACTTAATAATAGAACTTACCTCACTGAGTTACTGTGTGCAATTAAATGAGATAATGCAGGTATAGCAATTGGTGCATGGTGATCATGCAACACATTTAAGCTCTTGTTATTTCTAGTGCTTTTTAGTGTCTTTATTCCTACAGTGTTTGGCAACTATTCAGTGAATATTTGATGAATGAAAACATGAATGAAGGAAATAGTACTGCCCAAATTTGAGGCTGATTGCTTTTGATCTGGAAATTTCAGCTGGTATCTCTGTGCCCTGAAAAATACAGGAAGGACACCCCGGAGAAAAAGAACCACTCAACAGGGAAAGTCCATAAGAAGAAGATGATCATGGGGAAGGGATACAGGATGGAGACTCACAGATTGGGGTGGGAAGGAAAAGAAGAAAAGGAAGAGATACTTAGAAGGTAAATTAGAGGCTCAGATGTCCCCATGAACTCTGTTATTTGGGCAGTCCAGGAAATAACTAGTTTAATTTTAATTTTATTGACTTATTTTTGTTTATACTAGTTTAATTTCTATCTCTGTCACATGCACTCAAGAGAGTCATAACTAAACTTTATCTATTTGGCTTCATTTCCCACCATATGCCTCTAGGCACCTTCTGTTCTGCTCACTCTAAACTACTCGACATACCCCAGAAAAGTATTTGTGCATTTTTCGCATGCCCTCACCTTCTAAGTTGCCATTTCAGTGCAGAATTCTTTTTCTTCCTATCAAAATTCTTTCATTTCTCAAGGCTCAAGTCCAATACCACCTACTCAGCTAAACGTTTCCTGGCTCACTCACTCTATCCCACATCTCATAGCATATCCATAATGTGTTGTTCTCTATTGTTTTTCTCATTCATCTCTGTATTATGGTTATGTTACCAACTGTCTTTCTCCCTAGATTTTACTTCTCTGTGGCAAGGCCAGCATCCCATTCATCTCCCATGCTTTAAGTCTTAGTACTTCAGACACAGCATGTAGTTGGGCTCAATGAGATTTTATAGAATGAATAGTTCAAGTGAGAGAATATCTTAAAAGGGAAATGCTCCACTAAAGAATTTGTCATTGGTGTCTCTGCAGGGTAAATGTCTTTCTTTCTTGTGATATTTGTTCCTATAATTGACAATATCTCCATTTTTTGCATCAATGCCCTATTTTTCTGATTTGTCTTCACTATTATGCAGTTAAGGTCAAATTTTCTTCATTATAAAAATATTTTATCTCAGAGACAAATGTTCCATTTACTAAAATACCACTTTATCTGGCTTTGGTGATTTTTCCCCCATCTCTTGTTATTAGCAGTACCTCTATTTACATTATTCAAGGTGTTTTTTTAAAGATATGATCAATCCTGCACATTATATTTCTTTCAACATGAATATATTTAAAGTCAATATATGGATTATTTTGGGTGTTTTTTTTTTTTTACACTGTCGGGTATCTATTATGCTGTTACATGTACAATGCGGTTCTGAGTATTTCTTGTAGGGCAGGTCTAGTAATGATGAATTCCCTTAGTGTTTGCTTATCTGGAAAAGTCTTTATTTCTCCATCATTTATGAAATTTAGTTTTGAAGTATACAAAATTCTTGGCTGACAGTTGTTCTTTTTAAGAGGACTAAACATGGGGCCCAATACCTTCTGGCTTGTAAAATCTCCACTAAGAAGTCTGCTGTTAGCCTGATGGGTTTTCCTTTGTAGGTTACTTGTTTCTTTCATCTTGCTTCTTGTAGAATTTCGTCCTTCATTTTGACTTTGTCCAAGTTGAAGACTCTGTGTTTTGAAGATATGCTGTGAATCTTCTTGATGTTCAATGACCATCTTGTATCTGGATAGCTGAGTCTCTGGAAATACCAGGGAAGTTTTCTTCGATAATTTCCTTGAGTATGTTTTCCATGCTTTTAGCTCTTTCTTCTTCTCCCTCATGGATACCTATAATTTGCCTATTGGTTCTCTTCACATAGTCCCATATTTCTCTGAGTGACTGTTTATTCTTCTTTATGCTTTTTTCTGCATCTTTGAATGACTGAGTTAGTTCGAGAACCTTGTCTTCAAGCTCTGAGATTCTTTCTTCTGCTTGGTTTTACCTGTTGTTGAAGCTTTCTGCTGTATTTTGAAATTTCCAAAATGACTCTTGAATTTCTTTAAGCTCTGATATATTTTCTTACATTGTTTAGCTCTTTAGCAAATTTTTCATTTTTTCCATTGATGTCCTGAAATTGTTTTTTGGCTTCTTTGTGTTGGTTTTCAACTTTCTCTTCAATCCCATTCATCTTATTTGCCATCCATATTCTGAATTCCATTTCTGACATTTCAAAAATTTCATTTTGGTCAAGGTTCATTTCTATAGATCCATTGTGATCTCTTGGGAGTGTCAAACAAGCTTATTTTTTCATTTGCCAGAGTTCTTTTGCTGGTTTCTTCATATCAGAAACCCCTTCTCTCAGCTCAGGCCAGATAGGTTTGCAACACACCTGTTCTCCTTTGTTGGAAACTCTCTTACTTAGTGAGAATAAGGAGAGGCCCCTGCATGGTGCTTTTGTGACCTACCCTGGAAGATTGACCCAGCAGAGGAGAGGCGGATGCACTGAGAGCGTGTAATGTAGCTATTCTTTGTTTTTCTGTTCTCCTGTGAGTGTCATAGTCCCTGCTGGTGCTGGATGATCTTCATATAGAATAATGGGTTGTTCCTCAGGCCACTGTTGGAAACTCTGGTTGAGGACTGAGTGAGATCCTCTCCACAGAGGCTGGCATTATGGGAGACTGCTCTGCTCAGGTATCCCTGCTGAGGTGACAGTGACAGCTATGTGAAGCTATCTAGCCAGCAGTCATGGGTGTCCAGGCTGCAGGCATTTGCTCCACCTAGGTCCAGGTACAATGCTAGCTCATGACCAGCAGGTACCTGGAGGAATGTTGTACCAGGGGCAGTTCCTGCCAGGTGGATGGTAGGAGCCTTGGGGGTTAGATCATGGCTGCACTTAAAACACCAGCACAATAATTGACTTTGGCATTGACCTTTTCTCCTTCTCTTTCACTCTTCCTAGTCTCTCTCTCCTTCTGCCAAATGAACTTTCTACATACAAATAAACCTTATCTCAGGTTTTGCTTTTGGAGGTACTCAGGCTAAGACATGCATATGTTAATTTCTTCATAATAAGATGCAATAATACTGAAAGCATTTGATATAATTTTAATACAAATAATCAAAGGCTCAGAGTTCTAAAGCACATGTATAACAATGCCAGCATCTGGGGTTTGCTTTTTTTCAGTAGTACTTCTAAACCTCTGAAACCATAGGAGAACTCTGCTACCCATTGGGCAAGCTCAATACTATACAATGTGTTGCTCCTAGTCATTTCTAAAGGATTCCTTAGATTTTGTAGGAAATGGATCTGCACTACTGCCAGAAATGGTTAGAGTATTGTTGAGCAAACAATACCTGTTACTACCTCCACCAGAAGAATCCCACTGTGTGGATGATGGCAAAGGACCTATCATCTCCTACAACCAGGAGCAGCAGTCCTAAGATGTCACCTCACTGCATAGTTCTCAGGTGTCAGGGTCACGATGACTCACAGAGGCACCAGATAGACTAACATTTTATCCACATAACAAGAAAAAGTGAGATAAGCTTCAACAGTGAACATTGGTTCCCATTGGCCAACAGGTTTCACCCTGCAGCAGGGAGATGGTCTCTGCATACCTGTGGCCCTCCCTGGAGGAGCATATATAGCAGTAGGTTTGGCCAGGTACCATACAATGAACATGCTTAAGCAGAACAAAGAAGTACACATCAAGTCTGGAATAGGTAAAAATATTCTCAAAGAGATATGCCCATCACAGGCAGTAAGGGTTTATTATATCTCTGCAAGGAAATGTTCTAGGCCCAAGGTACATTGCCACCAAGCAGGGAGTTGAATGGCTGTACATGTGACTGCCTTCCCAACAAGGATTCTGTAGTTTAAGATATGACCTTCATAGGAAGTAATCCCACAGCAGCCATGGGAACAAACCTGGACTCTGGATTATATGTTCTGTCTAGGTGAACCTTTTTGTACAGATTGGAAGCGTTACTTTTTTTATAGGATTACCTACCTTTATGGGATTAGAAAGTTCTATTCTTTTTCTAATTACCTCCCACTTCCTGGCAAGGCTTGATAACCTAATTCAGTGGTGCTTAGAAGAGCCACAGAAATCTATCATTAAAATTGATTGATGGCAGTCATTTCCCATGTCCCAGAGAAAATTAAGTTTATAGATATCATCTTTTTCCATTTTAAGTATTTCTTCTATAACTTTGGCCTAAACCTTTGACTTTTGGTCTCAATGGTCTCTGCTAGAATATAGTCTACAGTGATATCTGACTTAGTACAGTCACATATTTATTTTGTAATATAAACTTGATTATCATTCCTTTGGGTGACTATGCCACCTCAAACTATTTTAAACACTCTCCTAGGGGAGCAGAGTTTAGCTGTTGCACTTTGTTAGCCTCCTAAATATCTTTTGAGTGTTTTATAAGAATTGTCCCAATGCTAAATGGGAATCAAAGTGGCAGAAAACTAGAATATGGCCAATATTTCCTTGTCTTCTAACTTTGAGTCCTACTCTGTTTCCTCTAACTGCCTGTAGCAGGAGCTATTGCAGAAGCTGTAGAGGAATTGGCATTCTTCTCCTTCCAAGGCAGTTCTTTGAGATTTCCAAAGCTGAACATTGGATCCTAGTTGCAATGGCCTTGGTTACAACCAGCTAATCATTAGAAGCAATAATGTCACAATATGGTGCAAATCAAAAGGTGAATTCTGAAGCAAAATCTTGCCATAACAGATGAACTGATACCTTTCAGGTGAGAAGCTGGATGTCTTAAAAAGGCCTCAGGCCATTCAGAAACAATGAACTGCAGAACCCAAGAAACCAGAGGAATATGCAAGGCAGAAATTGCCCCTCTGAATGGGCTGCATGGAGTAGGTATTTTACAAGAGAGCAAGCTCACCATTGGTGTATTCAGGAGATTGTCTAAACAAGCCAGGGCAGCAAATACTATAAACTCTTCAATGGCTCAAGCTCTTGAAGTGTCCTGAAAACTTTTCATTACATCCAGAGCCCTATTTTCAATTCAAATCCCAGAGGAAGATCCAACCAGAGCTATTCTATATGAATTGAGAGGGAGAAGGCCTGAAGCTCCCCTAATCTCTCTTCCAATTTCCTCCCCCACTGAGACTCTCCAGGAGCGAGTATGGGTGTATTTGGACAGATTTCTGAGTGGAGGCTCTAGCCAAAGAAATGTGATAAATCCCTAGAATATATATCAGTCCTTCATGTCAGAGTAGCCTCTGGCATGAGGATTACACTACGATTTACTGAACTTGGCTCATCTATCTTACTGGATTGCCTTTGACTGCCTGTCAACCCTGGAAATTATTTACCTCCCCAGAGTTTAGACTAATCCCAAGTTTTCTTCTTTTCATTGCCACATTGCTTATTCACCTGTCAGATGGCAACTGTATTTCTTTTAGCTCCAGGGAGTCTACCTGCTTTGAACCTACTTGGTAGATTATAAGGTCTGAGCACCTTAACTTTTGGGAATTCCACAGCCTCCTTGTAACTGTTAGACTGTAGCTTTTCAGTTTTGTCTTTTTTTTTTTTTTTTTTTTTTTTTTTTTTACATTTCTTTAAATTGGAACCTATCATGTATGAATTGAAGGGAAGGGAATTTTAGTCCACAGCATGATTTCCCAGCCTCACTTTCCAAAGGCTCCACTGGAAGGTTGTCCCTATAAAGTCTACGACCCAGGGGAATAAAAGGAATAATCTCACTCACTTTTTTGGTGATGTCAGGAAATGGAAGGTGAGGACTGGACCCTGTTTTCAAGCCAGAATTCCAGCCATCAGTCTTGACTCCTCCCTACCTCCTGCACCTTACATTCAAGCCATCACCAGGTCCTGTCAATTCCACCTGCTAAATCTCTCCAATCTCCCCACTTCCATCTGTTCCTAATATCACTACAGGGAAGTCACACCTTACTTGAAGATCAGGCTCTAAACACTTGAGGCTAGATGAAAGTCATGTATAGTTACGATTATCCTTAAGGATGCCTCAGGAAGGTGCCCTAGTGGAGACAGACATATTGCTTCTCAGTAAATCCAACACAGTTAGTTTTCTTTCAAGTGTTGGAACAAATTGCTGTTTTTTTCAGCTGAGCTCTAGATGAAAACATTAATATGTATTTAGGGACCATATTGGATGGAAATATATACATATTTAAACTCTGTTATGACATTCAGCATGGTGAGCTATCTATATCATGAGATACACAGAAATTGAAGAAACAAGAGTTTTGTATAATATCTCCTGTTTGGAGCTTTCTCTGGAGCATACACTCCTTTTATCAAATGGTAGAGTGGAACTGTTGGAATTATTTATAGTGCTAGTTCTCTCTCTAATTTTTTCTCCAATTCCTTCTCCTTTCTTTGTTGCTTAGAGTATATAGTTGAATCCAAGTAAATATATGATGAGACTTCACTGTGTTTATTTTAAGGTACCAACGTCTCTTGTCTGAATTACAATGAAAGTCCTCTAAATAGACCCTTATCCTCAATATTAATCCTCTTAAATCCATTCATTATATACAGCCAGAATGACAGCTCAAAAATAGATATGATACCGATTCTTCCTTACTTGCCTATATGAAGTCTTTCAACTGCTTCCCATTGCTCTCAGGATGAGTCCAAAGTCTTTGGCATGTCATAGGAGCCCTTCACAGTTTTCTCCCTGTTCTTGGCATGTCTCTTTTCTCACCATCCTTATGCCAATCCCACTGCCACTTTCAGTGAAATTGAACTGCTTACATTCTCTAAAAGGGCGATACTCTCCCATGCCTCAGGGCCTTTGCATATGTCCTCTGTCTCCATCTTTGTGTGTGACTGACTTCTTGCTTAAGATCTCAATTTAAGCATCATCTTCTCTGGGACCTTCTTTGCATATCTGTAGCACTGATATGTCTCCTGCTGGCTAGACCTTTACATTTCTATAAATGTAAAACATTCAAGGTCCCCAGTGAAATCTTGAACAATATCTCCGTATTCCTAACACTTTAAGGAAAATGAGAGACTTAAAAACCATTTTGTTCCATAGGCCATGCTACTGACTTCTTTTCCTATAATATTAGCTCATTTACAACTCAACAGCAACAATAATTATCATTATAATTACAACAGTATAACAATAAGAACAGACACTTGGTTTGCAGTGCATATGCCAGGTATTCTTCTAAGATATGTATATTCATACATGATAAATATATTCACATTTATTTATTTATACCCATATATTTAACTCTTTTAATATGCACAGAATTGCTATTACATTCTTATATTACAGGTGGGGAAGATGAGTCACAGAGAGACTAATTAACTTGACAGGTAGAGACAGAGAACACACACCATACTGCCTCTTAGTAAATCCGACCCAGCCAGTCTTTCCTCGAATGTTGAATTAAAGTGGAAAAAAATCAGGATCCATGCCCAGGAAGGTTGATTTAAGAACCTGTCTAACCAGTGTGTACTCAGCTTCCCTCATTTGATTGGACTAAGTTCTGTACAGACTTTGGTTTCCAGTTGACAGTTATCCACTTCTCATGCCAGCTGCTCAATGAAAGTTCATGCTGATTTGAACAGAGAAAGTATTTAAAAATGAAAAAAAGAGCCTAACCTTAGAAGACTTATTATACAAGCATGAATACATTGTTCCGTGCGCCCTCCTCTACCATTATTTACCATAACCAGGGGCTCTCTTACCTCAACAGCGTCTCTTTAAAAAAACTGTTGAATTCCACCCACAGAATCACGCTGAACATTTCCCTGGCCTGCCCTGATCCGGCATTATGCTATTTGTATTCATTAAAACTGATTAGGGTTTCCTTCATATTTATCCCCAGTTTGACTTTCATAGCTGAGGCTTACTCTGCTATCAGCAGGATTCCTGGTCGCCTTTGGAAGTTTTCAAAGTGAAAATCCTAGCACACAAATGAATGCTGGCAGCCAGAAGTCCCTAATTTAGTGTATGAGTTCCAGGGAGATGAGAGGAGCTGTATTTTTGGATAAAACAATTAGATAATCCTGAACTAAACCTGTGGTGTACTCATCACATTCTTTTCTTAGATTCATGTGCAATGCTAATGTACTTGACATGATTCAATTATATCTTAAATTCCTGATTGCTAAAGCTAATCAAATAATAGAAGTATAATAGAACAGTCATATTTACAAAAGTTGTGTAGAGCCATTGACCCTGGAAAGGGCATTTTACCTCTAATTGTGCATTATGGACAATGTGGCCCCTACAAATCATAAAAAAAGTCATTAAAATGTTAAAATAAGATTATGAGTTCAAAGAAAGGTAGGGGCTCTCCATTAAGTTTTATTAATATTGAAAGAGGACAAGGAATGCAAATGGGGACAAACTATAGCATCTCTTTCTAGTCTGATATGTGGCTCCAACTCCAGGTCCCTTCCTGGGACCACCAAATGCCTGTCATCCCTTGCATACCTGAACAATCTCATTAGAGAAAAGGATGCCATGGATCCCTCTGGGACTTTTCCTGTTGAACTAAGTAGAAGACCTTGGCTTAAGAGGAATAAGATATGTGTATTCATGGCCTTTTCAATTTCACGCCTCTGCAACCTGCCCACATTGGTTGGAAACAATGGAGGTCATTTGGAGTTTGAGATGTGTCTCCCGTCGCAAGCACACACAACTGCTACTTATAAGGATGTGTTGCTGGCTATTTGTTTTCAGCACTCTGCCACCAAACATGCCTCAAGGAAAAGTGAAATCTGGCAGCAAACTGTCACCTTCTGGAGTCTGTCGAGTGCTATGCTCGGATTTGTGTATAAAGAAAGACACAGGCACTTTGTTGCTTTTCTCAGAAGTGTTGTTGGCCTTTGGTTTGCACTTCTTCATATAGGGAACTTTCTTTTTTTCCATATTATTCTTTTTATGACCTTAGATTCACAGAGAATAAAGTTTACAATTTGGAATAATAAATCCTTTCCATCTTTCAGGTTTGGCTGAAATCTTACCTCTCTACTCCCTAAGCACCAGGCTATTATAAACTCTCTTTGACCGGCTATTGTCTATACTCTGTTAGATACTTATTCACTTTTATGTGTTTGTATCTTATCTTTCCAACTAGACCAAGAGCTCCTTGAAGGCAATGTTTTACAGTGTTATGCATCCCCACAGTTCCTAATCTCAGCACCTACGTGTCACAGGCTCCCGGTGATTACCCTTTGATGGATTAATTTATCAGGAGAGGCCACTGCTGATGACAAATCTAAGCTCCAGATTAGAACCACTGTGTCTTAGATCAGTGCTTGTCACACCTGAATGTGCACATCACTCACCTGGGGATCTTGGTAAAATGATTCCCAGAGCTGTGGTGGTACCTGGGATTCTGCATGCCCAAGTCCCAGATGGTGCCAGTGCTGCTGGTTCAGGGACCTCATTTTGAGCATCAAGAGCTTAGACATGAAGACAATTAGACATGAATAAATCATTTAGAAATCACTTCTTTGTTTCTTACATTTTGCAGAGCCACACCTAGATCACACTTCTGGCTGATGTGAATCTAACCAGTTCAGAGACTTTTAGAAATATTCAATAACCAATTAAGGATCTTCTATAAAATAATAATAGCTAGTGTGGCAGGGTAATTCACTGAGGTACTAATTTGCATGTTTCCCCCTTATCTCATATGCATTTGTTCTAAGCAGGTAGTCAAGCCCATTCAAATGCTTTGCATCACAGACTTCAAGAGGTAGGGGGTGGGAGGGCAGGAGCTGCTGGAAGACAACCCTTCTTCCTGTCTCTTTTGAAATCTGAGTGATTGAAAAGATCATATTAGGCATTCTTTGGGAAGGGGAGGGGAGAAAGAATGAGAAATAGGAAAAAATTATCCCTAGGACTGGGAAGGAGAGGAAAATTAGTGTATCTCATAAATTGAAGAACCGGGCAGGCTGGACACAAGATACTGGGCTCCCATTCTGCCAATGTGACTTTGCCATGGATAGCATGAAAGCCATGGATTTCTGGTACTGTTTGAGCTCAGAAAATGAATATCACAATAGTAATCAGGGTGGACTGATGCTTGGAAGGTTTTCCAATGCTTTGGCACTGTGTAACTATTCCCTTCCTACCACCACCACACAAACACCCAATCTAATTAATTTTAAATTTAAAAAACTGAATAAAAAAGGAGGAAGAGGAATCACAATAATGTTTGAGAATAAATGTCAACCTAGCAAGTGGAGTTTGGAACTGGTATATTGTTTAACCAAGTGTGTGTAGTATGATTCATACTTGATGAAACATCTATTGATTGACGATTTAAAGATGAAATCAATCATGTCATCCTCATCCTCCCCCCACCCACACATATACACCTTCCCCAGCTCTAAACCCTCAATTGCTTCTGATACTTATAATAAAATCCAAATTCTTTCCCGTGAACTACAACACTCTGGGCTCTACATTTGCACCATCTGGGATGGTAGACACTGGCCACACGTGGCAACTGAGCATTTGAAATGTGGCTAGTCTGAATTGAGATGCACTAAAAGTGGAAAATGTGTGCCAGATTTCAAAGATTTAGTAAAAAAAAAAATATATATATATATATATACACATGTCCAGGTCATATTTCTTATAGTGATTATGTGTTGAAATGATGTTTTGAATATATTGAATTAAATATAAATATAATTTCATTTGTCTTTTATTCTTTTTTAATGTAGCTCCTGGGAAATTTAACATTACAATATATAGTTTGCATTTTCCTTCTGTTAGACAGCACTGTTCCCCTGACTAGAAACTGCCCTAACTAGATCTCACTTCCCCACCGCTCCCTCCTTGCTTAGTGTCGCAGCCACACAGCACTCTCGGGTCCTCCTGGCAACACAGTTCAGCCTGCCAGACCAGGCACCGAGCATCCATGACTGTCTGGAATCTCTTTCCCTTGGATAACTGCTTCCCTTTCTCCCTTGTTTCATTCAGCTAAGACTCTGCTCAAATGTCACCTCGTCAGACAAGCATTTTCTTATTACCTATTTAAGCCCACTCCTATCCTTCTTTTTCCCCTTAACCTGCTTTTATTTATTCCATGCAGCATCAGATAACTCATTTGCTCATTGCCTGTCTCTGCCCACTAGGACTCAAATTTGGCTTGTCTGTTTCCTTCACTGGCATGCCCCCAATCACTAGGCAAGAACCTGGAGTATAGTAAGTACATGCTAAATATGTACTGAGTGATTGAACTAGTTATTCAAAGTGAGTGCTTGCTGTAGACTAGTCATTTTGCTGAGAGCTTTGCATACTTTTTCATATTTCATTCTCACAGTCTGTCCACAAGTAAATTTTCTCAGTCTGTCCATAAGAAAATCCTAATTTTACACATGAGAAAATCAAGGCTTAGAAAAGTTAATAAAAATAGCTTAGTATTTCCCAAACACTTTACGTGGACTTGTTTACTTGATCCTAAGATGCAGACACTATCATTGTCCATTTTAGCAGGGGAGGAAATTGAGGCAGAGGTAGTTAAGTAATTTGCCTAAGGTCATACAGCCAGTAAGTGACAGAGTTGGAAGACAAAGCCAGGAGAGTATGACCCCAGAATCCAAGCCTCCCTGCCCCTGGGCCAGGTCCACATGTTAGTGAGGGCAAAATAGGTTCGGACCAGGTCTGACTTTAGTGAGTCTGCTCTCAAGCTCCCAACAGTGCCTTTACCATGACATCTATTCCCAATTAGAAATGATCACCATCTGGCACTTCCAACAATACTTACCACCTTTCTAAACTCTATATTCAAATTCTCTATCCGAAAAACTGAAGACACTAGCTCTTCAAAGTATAGCTGATTTCCTGTATTTTCTCTTCATAAGAGCAACACTAATTCTCTCAGTTCCCTAGAATTAAAGTCTCACAGACATTTCTATCTTGTTCCTCTTCTTGCTCCTACCCAGGACAAATCTTCCTTCCCAGTGTTATGCTTTTCTTCTTTGCTTTCAATTTCTATTGCCACAGACCTGGTTCAGGATTTTATCAATGCAAACCTGGACTATGGGAATAATGTGTTAATTTTTCTGCTTGTTGCCACTCTCCCTCTTTTAACTCATTCTGATGAATGATTAAAAAATTATTTTTAATATAACACTCCATTACTGTCTTGCTTAAAATTTTCGAATGTGCTTTCTACTGCCTAAAGGATATAGCCCTTTGAAGTTTATTCAGTGTCATCCCCACTTAGGGCTAACCTATTTTTATGCCTTATCTCCTACCACCACCATATCTGACCTTCTGCTGCAGCCGGGCTACTTCTCTCGCTGTTAGAAAATCACCCCTTCTATGTTCCTACCTTTGCATTATTACTCTTGGCATCCTCTTGCCTGATGTCCTTTTTCCATCCCTTGTTGCAACCTAACTCATAACAAACTCTTTTGTAAAGCCTTCTCTGGGCATCTCAGTCTGAAGTGCTATTTTTCCCTTAAGCCTTTATACCAAGTAGTGTTTGTCTAATTTACTTATGAAATATCTCCTTGGATTAAACTGAGATTCCTTGTAATATAGTTCCAATTTTTGTTCTATTGCCAAATATCATCCCTAGTGTTACACACCCCCTAAGGGCTCCAGTAAAAATAATTTTGAAATTATCTATGTTCATAGAGAGAATCCAATATCAGAAGAATTTTGGAACCAAAGGCCACATTTTATGTTTGAGAAATTAACTAAAAAATTTGGTAGATGTCCCATAAACTATTCTTCCTGTTTACCCTGCCACCCTTTATGCAAATGAAATGCCTGAAAGCTAAATCTTACATTTTATTTACTTGTAGAAACAGAAAAGAATTTAGAAATCAACCTAGCCAACTGCCTAATTTCATAAGAGAAAAAAAAAATGAAGCTCAGACTAAACAAAAGCCAATATTCGGCTTTAAGAAACAATGGTGATATAGCACCTCTTGTATACTCCTGGATACAGCTGGAACCCATTCTACTAAGTGAAGTATCTCAAGAATGGAAAAACAAGCACCACATGTACTCACTAGCAAATTGGTATTAACGGATCAACACCTAAGTGGACATGTAGGAATAACATTTGTCGGGTGTTGGGCGGGTGGGAGGGGGGAGGAGGGGATGGGTATATACAAACATAATGAGTAAGATGTGCAACGTATGGGGTGTGGTTATGCTTGAGGCTCTGCCTCGAGGGGGGAGGGGGCGTGGGCAATATACATAACCATAATATTTGTACCCCCATAATATGCTGAAATAAAAAAAAAATTAAAAAAAAAAAGCCAATGGCCATCCAGAATTTGGCAAAGATTTTCTGAATTTCAAGGTATGTCATATTCTACCTTAGTGCCTCTAATCTAGAGAAAAGAAATACTACTCTACCTTACTGATGTTTGATGGATCATCTAAATTCGACTTCTAACCATATTCCATTTTGAACTTTTGTTTGTAGCACTACAGCATTAATTATTTGCAGTCAGTTTACAGTTTACCATGAATTTACACATGCATTATATAATGTGAAGCTCACAATTACCCTGGGATGTAGGTGTCTGCAAGTCTAAAAACAGAAGTGAGATGGCTGGGAGAGTGTGGGTGCATCAGATGCGGCTGTCTAGGAATTTCTTGACGCGATAAATTTATCTCTTCACCTTGATCGATAAATACATCAAGTGCCTATTTTCTGCAGATATATGCTATCTGCCTATGAGAGTTGGAGAGAAACTAGCCGTGCCAGGTGACAATTTATGCACATGAAATGTCAAATCATGGTTTTTAGGACAAAAAAAAGAGAGGAGTGCTGGGACTCACTGTAAGCTTCTTCCTAAAGAGAAGATTTGAGCAGGACCACGGAGCCCCAGTTAGGATTTACATAACAATGATACCCAAATCCCACATGTGCATTCATTCTTTTTTCCACATACAACCTACACTTTATAAAGCACTTTTATATTCATCATCCCATTTAATCCTTTCAAGATCCTGACCCTTTAAATGGACAGTTCTCTGTGGTTTAGAGAACCAGTGTAATCTTTGAGTATTACCCATTTTCAAGAAATTCTTTTGAATGCTAACTCCCTCTATTAAGGTGAAAATTAAATTTTCAAGAAGTAGATCATGGGTGGAGGGGGAAAAAGAAGGGGCTGCATTGTGCAATGTAGTCCAGAGTTCCTGTCTCTACTTTGTCATTCTTTGACGGGAAGTAGGTCTGAGCAATGGAATGGAGTCTAATTGTGCTAATTGTGTATTAACCCGGTGTTAGATTACCAAAGTGCTGAGTCAACCATCAGAAACAATCCTATCGATACAAAACTTCTCTTGGATAGAAATATCAGGGTAAGGTGGCATTCCATGGGTCAATTCCATGACTTGGATGTGTGAAAATAAATTTCAAAAAGTTTATTGTAGAAGTAGCTGTCCCTTCTAAAACCAGAGGAGCTTCAGACTAGTCTGGAAATGATTATATCCCATTTCTCACATTGATTAAAATGCTGGCCACAGGTTTTAAAACTTCACAACTGCAATGTAGTATTACAGGGAAAAAATATCATGTTCTTCTTATTATATCTTAACTTTCCACACTAAGCTTTCCATAGAAATTCCATATTATCCTTGACCTTTATACTTCAGTCTGACCCGGGTTCTCCTTTCCTCCCTCACACCTCTGGGTCAGCTCCTGTTGACATAGCTATTAAATGTCTAGCATTCAGACTGGTTTCTATGGTTACAGAGTGAAAGATGGGTTTTCTATTATATTTTCCAGCACAATGTGGATAGTCAAGACTGTCGGAGAAATACCAAATCTAGATATAGAGCCAGGAATGGAAGATCAATTTTGAAAACAGAACCAGAAAGCTGGGCCTGGACAGATATGGGAACGGATCAGCCTTAGCTGGCTGGGACATCCTGGAACAGAAGAGCCTGCACAGTATTCAGCATGAAGAATAAGCTCAGGCACTTGCTTTGGTGATGTTCACCTTAGCCAGGCTCAAAACTGATGTCTTGGATGCCAAATGAACACTTTCTATAGGTTGAACCTTGGGACATTGTCATGCAGAAGTTGGTTTGTTGTCTTAGAAAGAATGAGTGATAGAGAACAGATAAATGAGTGAGATTCCATCACCCACTAAGATGGATCACAATGGCCAGTGTGTACACTGAGAAAAGCACTCCTACTACCCTCTCACTATATAGTGGTTTCACTCCCAGCCTAGACCACTACACAGGTGTAGGTTAAGAGTGTTAGAACATCTCATTCACAAGAATACCAGAAATCTGGCCAATCCAATTACTCCATGTCAGGATTTCCCAACCAATTAGTGGTATTTCCAGACCTGAGCCAAGAATTTGGTTCCAATGGGAACTTTAAGGATCATGCTATTCAGCACATAGGAGCAGTAATTTACTAAATAGGACATCAGTGCCTTGTAAGAGCTAATGAAGCTTCCCAAGTGCCTTGTCTAGTTACACTGGAGTAATAAGATTGTCTGTCATTTCTTATAATCGATATGGTCAGATTATGATTTAACAAAGACATCAAAACTCTACTGTCATCACCCTGATAATAGTTATACGTCATTATTAGCACTGCTTTAAGACAAATAGAAGAGGAAATTCTTGAGAAACACTGTTGGACATTTTTAAGATCACTGTAAAGTCACCAACACATTTATATCATGTCAATAATGTCAGAATTTTTATTATAAGAAAAAAAGAGCAAATAATTTAGAGATAATATCACATAAATTTAGAGGGTTTTTTTTATTATTGTATTTCTCTCACTACAAATGTATGAAAAATACCCTTTACGGGCAAACTGTCGACTTAAATTATAATTTAGTTTTCCAGAACTCCGGGGAGTTGTCTTTCAGGCAAGAAAAATCACAATGTTTTTCATTTCTTTTCTTGGTACACAAGCCAAATGTACTGAACACACACTGTGTGCAAAGACTTATGCTCAGAAGTCCCATTCCCCTGCCTGGAAGCAAAGAAATAACCATAAATGAGAAAAGCGTACAATTAGTGGTAAGTAGCAGTGCACAGAACGTAACTAGGCCATTGTACTTTCAGAGGACAGCAGCGCAGAAAAAATAGTGATGGAATGTTTGCGCCATGTTGCTGCCATCTATGTAGTACCTATAACTCCGCTTTGGAACACAGAAATGTCAGGGATCAAAAGAGCATAAGCTATCCTTAACTATAAACAGTTGTGCTCAAATACGATCTGTTTCCCAGAACAGCTGTGCCCTCCACCAAAGAGCCTTTTCGTATTTGTACTTGATGTCTGCACCCCTGTCCATTTATTCTGTCCTCAACGTGCCCACTGATTCTGGCCCTGTTCTTCACTCCTGCAGTCATGTGGGTGGCTATTGTCATACTTAGACTTCATAAGAAGGAAACTATTACTTACTGAGGGTCATCTAGGGAGACAGCAGTACAGAAACAATAGTGCATGGGTTAAAATTAAAACATTTACAGTCGGACTGACCTAGTGAAAAATTCCTGTTCCTCCACTTCTGACCCAGAGGACTTGGAGCAAGTTGCTTCACCCCTGTGTGTCTCAGTGTTCTCATCTGCAGAGTGGGAACACTAGCAGCTTTTACCTCACAGGGTCATAGTGAAGATTGAGAGGTTGCATCTATTAGGCTTACTCTGGAATATATTGAATGATCAATAAAGGATAGATATTTTTCATGTGTTCTTTGTGAAAAATGTGCTTGGGAGCCCCAACTGTCAACTTAGAAATGAACTTATGGAAAACAGCCCATTTCTGGTTGAAGAGCAGAAAAAATGTCAAATATATCTGAGAGACTGAGTATTCAAAAAGACAATGGCCAGATTACATATAAAAATAGAACTCTGACATACAACCTGCAGCAATCCAGCCCAGGAAGCCAACCTATCCACAGTAACCAATCCGAGAAGTCAAACTACCATTTGCATCAACCAATCCAGGAAGCCAAACAATTACCCCTGTAACCATCAGCCCCAAACAGGCACGAATTGATCAATAACTGACAGCTTCCCTAATTTGTGTCCCAGATCCCAACTTAGGACCAACTGTAGCAAACCAAACATGCATCCCTAACTAACCACATAGGATGCCCCACTTCTGGTTAGGCCACCTACTGCTTCTCCATGTCAACAGCCTCCAATCAGGGTACACCTGAAGCCGTCCTTTTTCTCCACTATAATTTCTTACTCCTCTGCCTGCCTGTGAGTCTCTACCAAATGTAAGTGACGGTGGTTGTCTCCTTGTTGTAGCAAGCTCTGAATGATAGTCTTTTCTTGTTCTCATGTGAATGGTCTTCACTGATTTCCATGCAGCTCTCAAACCACAAAGCCAGGCTGTTACACTAGTGGGGGTGGGGACTGAATCTGCTCGTGGCTTACCATTATATTAATAATAACTCCAGCACCTAGCACAATGTCTGCTTCATAGAGACATGGATGAATGAATAAAAATTCCTCTTCAAAATCTATCACATTACCCCTAGCACTCTAGTGAAGGAAATGGAAACTGTGAGAAATGAGGGACTTTTCTTGAAAGAAGAGGTCAGGCAGGCAAGAAAGCTTGGATAAGGTGTAGCTCTTCCACTATCGGACTGTGCAATCTTGCTCAAACAACTAAGTTCTGGGAGCCATGTGAGCCCCTTATCCACAATATTAAGACAGCAGTAATGCCCGCTAGCAAGGTGTTTCTAAGGATTCAATGAGATCCCATGGGTGAAAAGAACTTGAATGAGGGTCTAGGGAGGGAAGGAGACTTGCTTTTCTTTGTATGTCTTATAGCCCTGTTTATGTTCTTTACTACTATATATAACTTTTAAAATATAGAACATAAAAAAAAATGAAAAGCCATTCTTAACTTTCAGTACTATACAAATCTCAAATATTACTTTTTAAAAGAAATAAGAAGTAACCTTTTATTTTTTTCACATTGTATTTGAATATTTCATACTGGGCTTTTTTTATTGTTTCAACAATAAACAACATTAACATTACTGAAATGGACTTTTGACACGTAAAGGATAGAATTGTCTAATTTTGATTTGAACATGATTTCTTCTTCAGCAATAATATATATATAACATGTTTTGACTCTTTATTTGCAAAGCATTATACTAGTCATGAGAAAGTTTATAAAGGTATCTGAAAGACTGATTCTTGCCCTCAGGAATTGGGCAATTTTTAAAAGTCTTTCTCATATTACCAACTAAAATTCAACGTTGGATAAGGAAAATGGTAACTGATGTGCCCCAGATGCAAAAGAAAGGAAGAATGCTTCTTATGGAGGTGAGAGAGGAGACAGAAAGCAGGAGGGACATTTGACTTTGTGCAGGAGGCTGCTTGGGGATTTTAACATTCAAAAATAAGGAAAGGACATTCTAGGCAGAGGGCAAGAGCAAGACATCAGAAAGAAATATGCAACGTACTCTTCTTATACACCCCCATAGCACTGTGAACTTCCCCTTCATAGCATTTATTGCAAATATAATTAATTAATTATTTGAACTATTTTAAAAAAAATGTTCCCGTGAAGACCACAAGATTTATAATTGCAGAAACCACATCTGTCCCTGTTCACTATTATATTCTTAGAGTCTTATTTGGTTTCCAAAGCACAACTGACGTTCAATACATATTTGCCAAATAAAAACGGTAAGCATTTGTGAATGACTGAAATGTAGTGTTAAGATGCACAAGCATAGGTAACCCCCACTTACAACTAAATTTGGGTCCTAGGAATAAAGGACAACTTCATTCATAATAAATGGGAATAAAACTAGACACATGTAGGGGGTTTAAAATGTAATATTGACAAATTGGGATATACTAAATATAACTTTCTTCTACTTTTTATCATAAACCTAACTTAGTTTTGGAGCCCATATTTCTGCTTGGGAGTGGAAAAATATTAATATTGCTCATTTAGGGTAACTAGGTTCATTTCTGATTTGACATCAATTTTCTCTGGGTTAACTCATTCTCTTCTGGGTAAATTCTCAGTTTTGTTGATTGCTTTTTTCTCTTTTTCCTGCTCTCCAATCCATGGCTACAGAAAGAAGCTTAGTGGTGGGGAGGTTCTCTTATCATTGGGCTGTCATCCAGTTTTCTCTAGCTCCCACTGACCACCAGTTGAGGTGCACTTCATGCACCCCGGCCTTTGGACAACAGCTTCCGTACCAGTGCCCTGCTGTCGGTGTCTGGTACAGCACAGGACTGTCTGGCATGATCTTGACTCAAAGGTACTTGCTGGTGCTACTGGTTTCCTTAGGCTTAGTTATTCCTTGATCTCATCCCCAGCTTTGAACTGCCCACTGGCCATCTCTGCAAAACTATTCCATCATGACCCCTCAGGTGAATGGAAGGCAACACAGCCAGCCCCTTGTCCATAGGTAGGCCCACATGAGTAATGCTAGTGAATAGACTGTGAGCAGAAGTGAACCATACTCCTTTTGGGCTTAGGCAATGGAAAAAGGCTGTGTGGTCCTCAGAATCTCTCTTCTCTGCCATGATAGCATGGAGACCTTGTGTTAAGGCAACAGTGTCATAATGGAAGCAGTATGGAGGAGCATTTAGCTGTTGTGAGAGTGAAAAATAAAAAGATTTTGGATTTATATGTTACTGCAACATAACTTAGCTTGTTCTGATTTACAGAGAGTATTAGCTAAGAATTTCATTGTCTGTATTCTGATGCCTTGACATCTGGGGTCTTGCAGACTTTGGAGAGACTGCCTTTCCCAGAGTTATCCAGTTCCTAAAGAAACAAACAACTTTCCTGCAAACACACTTTTTAAATACAAAATAACCAATCCAGAGTCCACATCTCAACTACATCTTGTAACAGGCTCTCTTGCTTTGGGCAACTATCCACCTGCCTTGATCACTCCAGGGCCAGGTACTAGACAACTAGGGACAGCCGCTATGCCCCTGAGCCCACAGAGATTATTCAAACTGGCCAATCCTAAACCTGCTTACTCCGCCTTATCCATCCTTCCCATAGAAACCAGAGTAAACATTCTTGCCCACAATTCTCCTCCCCTTCTGCCTCCTGACTGACTCAGCACCTCCCCATGAACCCCTCACCCACTGTGGCATGGTGTGCTCCCTCCTATTGGCAATTGTGAGTTCTTTTCAATGGCAGTCATCTCCTAATCTGTTGACCTTACTGCACAGTAGTCCCACTTATATATGGCTTCATTTTTCTGTAGTTTCAGTTACCTGCAGTTAACCATAGTCTGAAAATATTAAATGGAAAATTCATACATTTTAAATTATGTGCCATACTTGCAATGCCCCACTCCATTCCACATGGGATGTGAATCATCCCTTTGTCCTGTGTTTGCACACTGTATAGGCTACCTGCCCATTAGTCACTTAGTTAGCCTGCTGGTTATCAGATTGAAAAACATAGTATATGTAGGCTTCAGTACTAAACATGGTTTTAGGCATCCACTGGAGTCCTGGAATATATCCCCTTTGTAGCAGAAGGGGGACTACTGTACTTCAAATTTTCTAATAATATACTATATTTTAAAACATACAGTGACGGTTTTCACCAATGGGATGGTGAGCAACTTGATTGCAGACACATGTCACACTCATCTTTAGAAGGCAGCCAATAGTTCAGTGTTTGGCACATAGCAGGTTCTCAACAGTTATATGTCAAATATATTAATGAGAACAACACAAATTAATATATTAAATGTATTTTCCTTAAAACACGAGTATAGCAATGATAGAACCTTGGGAAATACCCACATTTGAGAGTAGTTGGGAAAAAGGAGTGACCAAAATGTTCCAAAAATATCCCATTATAGGATAGAGCCACAAATGTCAGAAAAAGAAAAATTCTGACCAGGAATGGTGATAACTATGCAGACATTTTAAGGAAGGTGATAAGGAAAAACAGCAACAATAGTTAACGTGAGTATTATGGTTACTTGGAGGCTACTCACTTGACAGTAAAATTTTAAGATCATCACATAATGGATCATATCACAGATATACACATTATGAGGATTAAGGAGAAGACAGTCGACAAATAAAATATACATAAACAAACGTACTCTTACAAATTGTAAAATTTGCTCTCAAAGAAAATGTGCAGATCGATATGACAATTGTAATAAAGCACTACATTTACACTAAGATCAGAGAAGTTTCCTGATGAAGTGACATTAAAGTTGAGACTTGCGAAACTAACTATAACCAGATTGAAAATATTAACATATCTAAAAAATGAAGATGGGTGTGCTCAGCCATGGAAGCAGAGAAATGAAATCATAGGAGGTGAAGTCTCACCCTCCAGAGTTTGAGTGTCAACAAAACCATCACTAACATGAAGATGGATGCAAGGATCCATTCACAAGATTCTCATTACCACGAATAGCCAGCTCCATTAGCCTCAGCCATTAAAACTTAGGTTCAGGCACAAGGCTTGCAATTTGTCTACTATCCCCTATTCTGAATCCATGTCAAACTTCTGATTATGGGCATACCTCAGAAATACTGCGGGTTTGGTGCCAGACCACTGCAATAAAGCAAATATTGCAATAAAGTGAATCACACAAAGTTTTTTGTTTCCCAGCTCATATAAAAATTATGTTTATCCTATACTGTAGGCTATTAAGTATACAATACCATTATGTCTTAAAAATGCACATACCTTAATTTAAAAATATCATACTATTAAAAATGCTAATGATCATCTGAGTTTTTAGCGATCATTTGCTCATGGAGGGTCTTGCCTCGATGTTGATGGCTGCTGACCGATCACGGTGGTGGCTGGTTGCTAAAGGTTGGGGTGGCTGTGGCAATACTATAAGATAAAACAACAGTGAAGTTTGCTGCATCAATTGACTCTTTCTTTCATGAAAGATTTTTCTGTAGAATGTAATTCTGTTTGATAGCATTTTACCCATGTAGAAATTCTTTCGATATTGGAGTCAACTCTCTAAACTCTGCCACTGCTTTGTCAACTAAGTTTATGTAATATTCTAAGTTCTTTGTTGTCATTTGTTTCTACAGTATTCACAGCATCAGGAGTGGATTCTATCTCAAGAAACCATTTTCTTTGCTCATCCATAAGAAGCAACTCCTCATTCATTAAAGGTTTTCATGGAATTGCTGCAGTTCAGTCCCATCTTCAGGCTCCACGTCTAATTTTAGTTCTATTGCTATTTCTACCACATCTGCAGTTACCTCCTCCACTGAAGTCTTTGACCCCCTCAAAGTCATCCTTGAGGGTTAGAATCAACTGTTTCCAAACTCCTGTTATCGTTGATATTTTGACCTCCTCCCATGAATCACGAATGTTCTTAATGTCTTCTAGAATGGTGAATACTTTCCAGAGGGTTATAAATTTATTTTGCCCAGATCCATCAAAAGACTCAATATCTATGGCTGTTATAGACTCAAAAAATGTATTTCTCAATTAATAAGACTTGAAAGTCAAAAGTACTCCTTGATTCATGGGCTGCATAATGGATGTTGTGTTAGCAGGAATGAAAACAATATTAATCTTCTTGTCCATCCCCATCAGAGTTCTTTGGTGACCAATGCATTGTTGATGAGCAGTAATATTTTGAAAGAAGTTTTTTTTTTTTTTTAGCAGTAAGCTTCAACAATGTGCTTAAAATATTCAGTAAACCATGCTGTAAACAGATGTACTGTCATCCCAGCTTTGCTATTTCAATTATAGATCCCAGGCAGAATGTATTTAGCATAATTCTAAAGGACTCTGGGAGTTTTAAAATAGTAAATGAGTGGTGACTTTATCTTAAAGTCACCAGTTGCATTAGATCTTAAGAAGAGAGTCAGCCTGTCCTTTGTAGCTTTAGAACCAGGCATTGACTTCTCCTCTTTAACTATGATAGTCCCACATGATACCTTCTTCCAATATAAATATGCTTTGTCTACATTGAAAATATGTTATTTAGTGTGGCCACCTTCATCGATTATCTTACCTGGATCTTCTGAATAACTTGCTACAGCTTCTCCACCAGCATTTGTTGCTTCACTTGTACTTTTATGTTAGAGAGATGACTTCTCTTTTTAAACCTCATGAATCAACCTCTGCTAGCTTCCAAGTTCTCTTCTGCAGGTTCCTCACTATCTCAGCCTTCATAGACTTTATGGGATTTTGAAGAATTATTAGAGCCTTGCTCTGTATTAGGCTTTAACTTAAGGGAATGTTATGGCTGGTTTGATCATCTATCAAGACCATTAAAACTATGTATAAGTGTTCCCTTCTCTCCACATCCATGCCATGGAACTTTTTGATAAAAGCCTTTCTCACTAGAGTTAGGTGATATCTCATTGCAGTTTTGATTTGCATTTCCCTGATGAGTAGAGAATTTGAGCATTCTTTAAATATATTTATTGGACATTAGTCTGAATCTTTAGAATGAGTTTTCATAAAAATAAACTTTAACAGGGAACAATTCTCCATGGGTCTTCCAGAAATTCTTGGACACATCAGAATCTCAGCACGAAAGACAGCTTGGATCCAAACTGACTTGCATATTATACAGGACCCCTATGTTCCGGGGATAAGTCTAAATAGAGAAAGCGAAGATCTAGACTGGTTGGGAAAAACAGTATGGACAGAGGAAGAGACAAAGCTAGGTAACAGAGACAAAAGTAGTAAAATATTGAGAGGTCAGCTGAAGGTATATATTAGTGGTAAGAAGCAGACAAATGCTGAATGATTGGAGTTTGGTATCTGGAAAAGGATCAAGAGTTGAGATAAGAAGCTCTGTGTTCTTGCTGGAATGTTGGAGTAGTAGATGGTTCATGTGGTGGATGTTGGCAGACACTACAGACCACTGAATTTTACTTTCCTTCAGTAAAATTCCTAGGGCTTGGCTGAGTTACATCATCTTCATTCCCAAGTCAGTGAGTGGTAGCTTTTATTACTGAAAGTGCTCTGTCTTATAATGTATAGTTGGTAAAATAGTATACATAATGCAAATGGATGGGTATAATGAATCTCATATGGCGCATGAAGAGGAAAAAGATGCCAACACAAATCACTGCTCTGGAGCCTTGATGTTTCACTGCCCTTGGAATCAGTGACACGGATTTTGTTATAGGTAAAACTACATTATAATGAGATCCTTCTGGTGGATTTGTAACTAAGTCCTCTTGGATGAGGTCCATTCAGACCGCACGACACTGAATGCCACTTCATGAGTAGTCATCTGTGAATATAGGATATTTTAATGGTGTCCATTGATTTTTAAAAAGTCCATTCAAGTGGGTAAATACATAGCTATGATTTGACTCCATTTCTTTTTCTAGTATATGCCAAAAACTTGACATATTAAAACTTTAAACAGAATTGGTTTTCTTTCAATTTTTAGAATAAAGTTTATTTAGTTAATATAAGCAGTTGACTGTAAGTTAATGCTGAAATGTTTTTAGTTATTTAAGTTATAGTAATAATAAAAATCATAATAATAGCTTACATTGTTGAGTACATACAACATGCAAGATATTCAAGGCAGCTTTCTAAATGCTCTATGTGCATTACCTTTACTTTACCCTTTAAAAAATAATAGGTAGGTATTTTTAAATTTTAAGATAGGAAATTAAATCTTTACTTTCCCAAGAATGCACAATTATTGAGTGTTGGAATATGAGTTTAAATCCAAGCCTATCAAACCCTAATCCCAAGCTTTTGACTGCTATTCAATACTGCTACTTATTCTTAACAACAAAATCAGAATAAATATCTCTGAACTTATTTATTAGCATTAGATTCCAATACTGAGAAAAGAAAACATAGCAATTTAAAATCTGCTAGGCCCAATCAATGAGAATTTCTTGAACCTCTAGAATGTGTTCAGCAGAAAAGAGAAATGCCCTTTACTTCGAGACTTTTATAATCTTAACTTAGAAGAAAAAAGGAACCCAGACAAAATAATGAAAACAGAGGAATAAATAGAATTAATGGGGAAAGGAAAAATATGTGGTTCAGAACCTTAGTGGTTGAGATGATGAAATAGTTAGAGGATAAAGTGACTGGCAGATTTAGAACAAAAGAGTCTTGAGATGAATCACAAGGAAAAGATGACATCTTTATTACATGCTGTTTGTCTTCATAGAAATGCACTATGCATTTGCATATATGCATGGATCACATTTTTTAAAAAACATGAAATTAACTTATATAATCAAAATATATAAAGCATATATGTACAGCTGATGAATAATTATAAATCAAATATAACTTTCTCCCAGGTCAAGAAATTGAACATAACTAGGTCCCAGAATCTCCCCACGTGTTCTTCCCAATCCAAACTCTCACGAAGCACATTTGGTGAACTTGCATTATGTGAAGAAAAAACTATAAATAAGGGCCAAACAATCGTATGCCTGGCAGCTTATTGTTGTTCTGAATTAGAAATGGCTTCTGGCATAGACATCATGTCTTCAAAACCAAAAATCCTCACATTATTCAGACTGGTTTCTGCTTACCCGATCCTGCATATACCTCATAATGAATAACTGATCAACAAGAAGTTTCTCAAGGAACTTTCCAGATGTTGTTAAGACATGGTTCTACTCCCATGACAAACAGGGCAGCACTAAGCGAATGGCAGGCAGGCCCACCTGCACAGGACCCTACCGCAGCAGCAGGCCCTTGATGCCGAATCATCTGCGTAAATACACCTGAACACAGGTTAAACTCACTCTTGCTTTCCTTAACTTTGATCCTGCCCTAGCTAGGGACTCATCAGGTTTAGGGAATGGAACAGTCATATTTTTTGAGACACATAGTAACAAGAAAAGCCTAATTAGAGAGCAAAGGGTAGAAGTTTAGCAGCTCTAATAAATATGATGTGCTGAATGCATTATCTATTTGGCAGAAAACAAATTATGGAGTAATCTGCAGCATTCAGACAGTCTAATTTATGGCAGCTCATTTAAGGGAAACTCTTTAAACCAGCATTTTGAGATCATAAAACATATTTTAACAAATGCAAGCACAATTTTCTGGAATGTAAAGAGACCTTTAAGAGATGGGAATTTTCTGGAATATATTGAGGCCATTAGAATGTGTTTTAAAATAAATTGGTTCATAAATGCTATTATAGCAACTTGATATTACCAAATGATAGGGAAAACATCTTTTCATATATATATTTTTAAAAATAAATGGAAAAATTTTCGATGGATAATTGTTTTACGGGACTCACTTGATATTTGATCACTGTTGCTTATGACCTCTCAGTTGCCTTCTGTTGTGTCCAGAAACCCCATCTCCAGCCCTCCCACTCCACACCTCCCTCAACTCTCTCTTTTAATTAGGCTTCAGCCATGGTGGTCTACTTTCTGATTCTCTGCCAGGCTACTTCTGGCCTCTAGGTCTTAGCATCGACTCCTTGCCTCTGCCTGAAAAGCTTTTCTGCAGAACCTCGTTGGCTGGTTTCTGCCTATTGCCTCTTGTTGTTGTTATTTTTATTTATTTGAACACTTAGATGCCAAGCACTATGCAAAGCACTTTGTAAACAAAGCCTAATTTAATATTTCTAATACTTTCATGAAATAGATATTATTATCCCATCAATGATTTATGAGAAAAAATAGCAAAAAAATGGTCCGAATGCATCATAGTCTTTAGGTAAGCTGTTAAAATATAAAAATATTATTTTTATCTATTCAGTTGTTGGTATCGTCTACATTGTACACAGCTGTTTCTATAAACTTTTAATTACAGAAAATTTCAAACACATACTGGCCTTGATTTTTTACCTTTCCCTGGGTCCATGCCCTTGGTGACATAACTTTGTTGCACTCTCCTCCTCTTCTGTGTAACTTGCTAAGGACAATAGAATGAAGTTAGTTTCAAGTTGAGGCCTCAAGAATTTTTACAAATTTCTCTTTCCCTCTTGTGTCTCTGTCACAGCAATGCAATCATGCCTGGCTGCCCTGTTGAAGAATGAGAAGTTTGTGAAGCAAAGCTGAGTCACCTCAGTCCTCCAACCATAGCCATCCACAGTCAGGTGGCAGCCGGCTAACACCAGACATGAGAATGAGCCCAGCCAACATCAGCAGCACCAGCTAAACCACTCACAGTTGACCACAGAGGTGTGGGTAACACATTCTGTGGTAAGCCTCTGAAGTTTTGTGATTATTGGTTATGGGACATTATTATAATAGCTAATTGATCTATGTACAAGAATAGAGACAATATTTACTACATTCTCATGCATTTATCAATCACTCACCTTCAACATCAATCAAAAAATGGTTCATCTTGTTTCATATATACTTGTGACTTCCATCTGGATTATTTCCAATCAAATCCCACACTCTAGATTTTGTTGATCACGTACCTGTGGTGTCATTTAACATGTTCTTTGGCCCTTTTATTTCCCATTAACTTGTAGTTTGATCTAAAGACTCAGCGAGGTTCAGGTTTCATTTTTTGGCAGTAACACTTCAGAGATGGTTATGAATTCATTTTGCATCACCTGGGGAGCTCATCACGTCTAGTTCTCTCTCTCCTTATGATGTTAATATTAAACAGGGGTTCAGACATTGCCATTCTAATCCATCCATTATAGACTCCCCATCAGCATTTCCTCTAGCAGTTTCAGCAGCTTATAATGGTCTTCACTTAGATCTATTATTTCATTTGGGGCCACAAAATAGTGATGTCTTAATTCCATTATTCTTTCTGCATTTATTATCTGAAATTTCTCTATAAAGAACTTTCTCTCTATGACTATTTTGATACTCTGATGCAGAGACTTCTCCGAATTAATTCTTTTCCTTTATTGATTACTTTTCAGAAGAACATATTGACTTCTAAAAATCCTCCAAATGTGACGGATTTTTGAGCATTTTTGAGAATCATAATAAATTCAATGATGTTAGCTTATTTTTATATTTAAACCCATTGGAATAATTGCACAGGCATTTTTTAAAAGAAAAAAATTTATAAAAATATGTTTTATTTCTTTTATATCACCACTTCTATTATATTTTTATTTCAACCAAGTCTATCTTTAATATCATAATCAGGTCTACTAATTCTATACTCCTAATATTTTTAGCTATAAAAATATATTTATTCTATTTGTAAGGAAAATCATTCTGCTATCATTCAGTCTTCTGGATATTAATTATAAGTAGAAATGTCTTCTCTTGGGGTCATTTAAAAAATGATCTATTCAGGGAATTTAAGTTAATTGAGTTAATATTTATTAAGTGCCGTATAATTCAGATATCAATACCATGGCATATCACACAAAGAAAAAAAATGTTTTCTCTTATTTAGAAAACTATTTGGGCATTGTTATTTTAAAGAAAGTGCTAGGAGAGGATCAGAAATAATTGTGTGTATGTGTGTGCATGCCTGTGTGTGATTTCAGTGACTAGACCTGCTTGATTTGCAAAAGAGCTTTAGACATCTATGTAATATATCAGCCCAAAGCCAATGAACTCTGAAATTTCCTGAATTTGGTCCTTGCCAATGTTATGAAAATTAGTTTATTGCTACTGGGAGACTCCTGGCAAAACAGAAGGGATCAGGCAATTTCTGCACCATCTACTCATCAGGAAGAACATATGGCAAATTGAAACTGGCTCTTCAAAAGCAACTTACCGTGTTTCCCACTCCACTTCTACCACCTTAACACTTTCTCTCCCTATATCAGAACACTCTTCTAATGCATCTAGCTTCATATTCAGTCCTTCACATTTCTCATTCCACAGGAACATTCGACTAATAAAATTAATTTATATCAAATCATCCATCAATATAGCATACTAACTAGATAAATGATCATGATCTGAAAATCATCTTGCTTCCTATATTACAAAGTGAAAGTTATTGAATGCTATACTAAACATGTAGTAAGATTGAAATAATTAAATTTTGCCTTATAAAATGATGGGGGGACATTTACATATTACTACTTTTACCATGTTAGGATTTTCTTTCTGGTTGTTTTTCTAATATTATATCAGTTTTTGATGATCCACTTTAATTAATTTCTGAAACTAGATGAGAAAAAGACACATTCTGAAGCTTTGATATTACTGTGTGATACTTTCTCCTTTAAAAGCAAAAATAAATAAACAGGACTACATCAAACTAAGAAGTTACTCCACAGCAAAGAAAACAACAAAATGAAAAGGCAACTTCATGTTGGGAAAAATATCTGCAAACTACACATCTGCTAAGGGGATAATATCTAAAACTTATAAAGAACTCTAGAACTCAATAGCAAGAAAATATATGACCTGATTGAAAAATGGGCAAAGGACCTGAACAGACATTTTTCCAAAGAAGACATGAAAATGGCCAACAGGTTTATAAAAAGATGCTGGCTATCTCTAATCATCAGAGAAATGCAAATTAAAACCACTATGAGATATCACCTCACACCCATTAGGATAACTATTACAACAAAGACAAGAGATAATTGTTGCTGAAGGTGTGGAGAAAAGGGAACCCTTGTGCACTGTTGGTGGGAATATAGATTAATGTCATCATTATGGAAAACAGTATGGAAGTTCCCAAGGAAATTAAAAGTAGAACTAGCATATGACCCACCAATCCCTCTTCTGCATGTATTCCCAAAGGAAATGAAATCAGCACCTTGTAAAGATATCTGCACTCCCATGTTCATTGCTGCATTATTCACAATAGGCAGTGTATGGAAACAACCCAGGTATCCATCAACAGATGAATGGATGAAGAAAAAAAAGGAGGAGACCCCGCCATTTGCAACAATATGATGAACATGAAGGCTGTTATGCTAAATGAAATAAGCCAGATGCAGAAAGATAAATATTACATGACTCACTTATATGTGGAACCTTAAAAAAATCAAATATACATAGAGAATAAAGTTGTTACCAAAGAGGGATGAAGGGAGGAAATAGGGAGATGCAAGTCAGAGGATACAAAGTAGCAGATATGTAGGATGAACAAATTTAAATAACTAATAGCCAACATGAAGATTGTAGTTAATAATAGTGTATTATATTCAGGATTTTTGATAAATGAGTAGTTTGTAGCTGTTCTTGCCCAGGGTGGAGAAATGGAAAAAACTATGTAAGATGATGGATGTTAATGTATTTTACTATAGTAACCACTTTACTACACATATGTTTCTCTTAACATCATGTAGTATACCTTAAATATACACAATAAAATTTATTCAAAAATAATTATTATTATATAATATTATTATATAATAATTAATATTATTAATAATATTATATAATAATTGATATTATTAATAATATTAATATTAAAATAATAATAATAATTCACAAAAAATAGGTTTTTGTGAAAAAAACCCTAAAATGTATTCTGAACTGACAGAGGGAAGATCTGGGACAATAGGTGGGATTTATAGGAAGTGAAGGTTTGGACAAACTTAAATGAACTTTGTTTTCTAACATTTTAAGATCACAAATAATAGTATTATGCTGGAACCAACTTGTCCTTGTTCATGAATGAGGATTGTTAAATTTTAAGAAACCTAGCAAGCAGACTGACATCAGGTTGGTAGCCTGAAGTTTACCCTGGTGGGAGAATTTTTACCTTGAAAATTGGCAAATGCAACAAACAAGGGCTTCCTACCTCACCTCCGGCATACTATAGCCACAGGGTATAGAAAGGTAATGTACACAATGGAATCAGACTAGGTATCCAAAACTAGGGAGTGATTCAGACTGTGGCAAACTGGATAGCCCTGTATGAGGGATCTCCTCAGCTCTAGACATGTTTCCATGTGGAAAAGGTGACCCAGTGTTTTCAATCTCAGTTTCATGGAAGAAGTCCATAAATCTGGATCTTCTAATGTGAAATTCTTTGAGTTTTAAAATACTGTTAGAGAAAAGGGAAAAAGATGCTCTTAGGCTGAATACAAGCTATGGGCCACCATTCTTTTTGTCTGAATATGTCAAGAAGGGTATGAGTATTTTCTTATGGGACATGGTGAAAGAGTATTCTTGCCTGGAATAGGGTATTGGCTGAAAGATCTATAAAGCCCCTCCAACTCAACAACCTCCATGACTTTATGACTCTACATTTCTCTTTTCTGAAATGCCTTTCAGTATTTGGGGGCATCAATTATTTATAGCCATGTGATACCTCCTTGTGGTTGTGTTGAACTCTGCTTTATCTCCTGCATCAAGGGATATTGAGATCCATATTCTGGGAAGATTGGAGGCTTCTGATTTCAGAGAGTCTTATGATGTCAGGGCTGGTAGATTAACTAGCCCACAGGTTTTTAACCCAGCATCCATAACTGAGCCTGGATGGTGATCATAAACCCACTGAAAAAGGTCCATAGATTTCATCCATTATTCAACTGTCTATGATCCGAAAATGGGTGATAAATGCAAATATATTAGATGTTTCCCATCATTCAATAAAGATTTATTGAATACTGTCTATATGCCAGATTCCATGGGTAAACATTGGTGAGCAAGCAAAATAGACACCTTTATATCTCTTTAAAGTGCTTAAAGTCTAGAAGAGAAGACACACTGTTAAACAAGCACCCATAATAGCATGGCTATTTTGTGACAAAAGGAGCACAGAGGATTGGGGAACTCCTAAACTGAGTACCTATCCTAGCCTGAGAGCCTCAGGGAGAGGTGGTGTCAGAATGGAGCATTAGAAGTGACGTGTAAGTTAATATCTGAAGCATGAGCAGTAACAGGCCAGTTGAAGAGGTGATTATCTCCCCAAATAGTTAGGATTCACAGACTATGTACAGCACTTTCATGTAACATAGGAAGAAACTGAGATCTGCAGATTCGGCAAATCTTTCTTAAGTGACTTGAATAGAGTGGATAAGAACAAAAGTTTGATATGTGACTATGAATGAGTAAACAAATAATAAAAACAAAGGTGCCTCTGCTATGGAACATTGACAAAGCTTATTTTCCTCTCACCTGGGATTCATCCACCCATGTTGGAAGCTGGGAATGCAACATCCCAGCATCATGAGGGGAATCGATGAATCAACCTGATGAGGCCGATTTTTCCACAGATTGTGGCTTTGGCTGACTTGGCCTTATTGTTTGTCTGTAAGAATTGATGCTGCCTTTACATGCAGGATTGCTCCTAACCCATCATAAATTTGAATAAGAGGCATTGAACTTAGTGGCTCTTACCTTTAGGATCTCAAATACCCTTTTCTTTCTTGGTAGAGTTGGCTGCTGAGAGACATTATTTGTATAGCCCCAAATTCTAAAGAATTTCAAGAATGAGAATTCCTATGATGCTTCATGACATATTTTCAGATCACATCTTTTCAGCTTTTCTTTTTAGAAATGGATTCATTGAAATATTTGTTTTTTATCCCTTTCTTCTTCATCATGACACATACTCACTACGTGATTTTTTTTACCCTAAAACCTCTGAGGTACCTGCTTTTAAGTATTTTATTAGTATTAAATGAATGCTAATAATATCTACAATTATATGTTACATAAATACTTCCTGTCATCTCTTAGATGTCTGGATACCAAGGGCCCAAAGATTCTAAAGAAAGTTTCTAGATATCTACCTGCAAGACTTACCAAAGTTTAGCCAAAACCTTAATTAGGATGTTCACATAACGTATCCAAACCAAGACAATTTTGAGAGTAAAAGGTAGTAATAATAATAATTACAATGAGTCTAAAAGTTTAAACCAGAATATATAATAACTTTACCATTAACCCAGCATCTGCCTCTAGCCACAATGAGAGACAGAGAGGAGTGTTGTTTAGCTCTCTTCTTCTTTATTTCCTTTTTCCACCATCCCACTGCATCCCAGAAGGAGTCAGAAGCCAAATATATAATTGGAAAGGAAGTGAATCAAAGAAAAGAGAAAAAAAGACTGATAACTTTCCTTGCTTCATTGCTAGTCAGAGGGAATACAGAGGAGCTGGAGATAAAATGGAACCTCTGAATTTGATGAGAAATTGAAGTTTTTGTTTGTGTTGCTTACTAATTTTAGGGATAAAGCAACCTCAGACATGTACTTCTAGGGACAAAGCTGAGAAAAGGATTGCTATCTACTGCTGTGTGACAAATTTTCCCCACATTTAGTAGCATAAAACAGAAAATATTTAATATCTCACACAATTTCTAAGGGTCAGAAATCTGGGAGCAGCTCTACTGGTGATTCTGGTTCGAAGTCTCTTATGAGATTGCACTAAAGCTGTCAGCTGGGGCTACATTCATCTGGAGGCTTGAGCGGGGCTGTAGGATCTGTATTCAAGCTCACTGATGTGGCTGTTAAGAAGCGGCTTCAGTTCCTGACCAGGTGCGTCTTTTCATAGTGTTGCTTACAACATAGCAACTGGCTTTCTCAGGAGCAAGTAGTAAGAGAGAGAGAAAGACAGAGGGGGAGAGACAGAGAGAGAGAGAGAGAGAAACCAAGATAGAAGCTACAGTAGCTACAGTATGTTTTATAACCTAATTTTGGAAGCAATATACCATCATTTCTCCTGTATTCAATACCAGTGCTGGTATAATGTGGTACCATTCACTACACCAGAATGAATACAAAGAGGTGGGAATTATTGGGACGATCTGGCTGTCTACCACAGGCAGAGTTGTAAAAGGCCAAAAAGAGAGTGTATAGTAGCCACCAGGGATTAGTCTAATCTGGAGGTAAACTGGGATTGTGGTGATCATGGGGTGGTTTTCCAAAAATCCAGTGAAGGGATCACAAAACAGCAATAGCCATTGGATGTCTGATATGACGAAGGGCATAACCAAGAGAGAATTACAAATGGTACTTGCTAAGTAAAAATAACTTTCCCCCTTCTTCTTTATTTCCTTTTTCCACTGCCCCACTGCATCCCTGAAGGAGTCAGAAGCCACACATATAATTGGAAAGGAAGTGAATCAAAGAAAAGAGAAAAAAAGACTGATAGCATTCTTTGCTTCACTACTAGTCAGAGGGAATACAGAGGAGGTGTGAGCTGGAGATAAAATGGAATCTCTGAATTTGATGAGAAATTGAAGTTTTTGTTTGTGTTGCTTACTAATTTTATTCATATGCAATAAAGAGAATGGTGTAATGAACCTATCTTCAGCAATTGTCAGCACTTTGTCTCCCCGTCCTTTGTTTATGCATATGTTCCTTTACCCCTGTTGTCTTCATCTTTTCTCAACCTTATAATCTCTTAGCCTTTCTTGATCAACATAGCCTAGAGGTCTTCATCTCCTCTGAAATTCTGGTAAGTTTCAGTAGAGCCTAGAGCCCAAACTCCAGGGCCTACAGATGGATCCTTCTCTCTGCTCTCAACTCAAGGACCCCAGCTGATTCCAGCATTGACTAGCAAGGCTCTAAGAAAGAGAAAGAAAGGAGGACAAAAGATGGACATCAACAGGCAGATTCAGAAACGGTCTTCCCGGACTAAAAAGGAAGGAGTATAGACAACTTGTGCTCAGCGCTGTCCAATGTGTAGAACCTGCTCATAGGCCTGGGGCAGATTTTATATTCAAGGTGCCAACACAGATCAAGATAGGTGGTGCACTGAAAAGAATCTAAAACTAAAAGTCAAGAGTGGGTGTTCGTCCTAGATCTGCTTCTAATTTGCAATGCAACCTAGGTCAAATCATATCATCTCTCTGGTCTCCAGGGTCGTCTTTTGCAAAAATCAGTGGTAGGAATTGACAAGATAATTTCAAAATCCATCTAAAACAGTGTCTTTCAACCTTTTTTAAAATTATTATTATTAATATTTTCACCACACTGAGGAGACTTTTTAATGTTTTTTCCTAATCATCCCGCCATGAAATATTAATACCACAGATATACAATATATCTGTTTATGTTCTATATTTGTATCTGTTGGTGCATATGCATAAAAAATATGATTCCTTTTCCCTCCAGAACTAATTTTCACCCTCTCAGGGGTGATATCACCCGTGTTGTTGAGAATGCATGATCTAGAATCAAACAAGTAGAAAATAATTTGGAAAAAGATATAGAACAATCCGCACCACCTGGGGATTGGACTTGCTTGAAGCGCGGGCATGTGGGGGGGAGGGGCAATGTATGTAACCCTAACAATATTTGTATCCCCATTACAAGATGGAATAAAAAAAAGAGATATAGAACAAGAAGAATTATAAAAGATCACTTTCCCAACCTAATGCCAAAACATAGTAAAATTAAATTAATTAAAAGGATATGTTGGTATAGCAGTAGACAATGGAGCAGACTAGCATCTTGAAATAGATTCACATATATGGGATATTTAGGAATTCATTATGATCATTTGGCTTTTGAAATCAGTGAACAAAAGAGGAACTATAGTGATTTGGGGGAAATAGACATCATTTGAATAAAATAGACAGTGCTCCCTGCACTATCTACTTAGCTAGATTGTAGGTGAATTAAAGAGTTAAATCATGAAGATTCTATACAGTATTTTAAAAAATACAGAAAATATGTTTTATATTTTATTTTTTTCTGTTTTTTCATTAGAGCTTTCTTTTTCATTTTAGTCATTTAAAAATTTACCTTATAGTCTTTCTCATATTGTTCTAGTGTTTTCAGTTCTCTGGAGTTTTGCTCTCCTGTGTATCACATGTGCAGATATCCTCTTTCTCTCTCATAGTGGTTTCTTTTTTGTAATTTTTTAGTGTGAGCTCATCTTTGGCAGGGTTGTGCCCTAGCTTATGAAAGCAGACCCATAGAGTATTTTTGCATCTGTCTCATCTGGACCTCCAGGGATTCTGGACTCATATCTATGTTAATTAATTCTTGTTTGGGGATCCCATACCACATGGGGAGTGTAAATTCACATCCCATAAAACTTCATGGCAGAGGGTTTCAATTTCTCCCAGTAGACCTTTTCCTCTTGACTGAAAGCCTGTAGAAGACAGTGAAATTCTCCCCCTTTCATATGGGAAGGTCTTCAAAAATTCTGGCTCTATAAAAAGTCCTCAGTTGTGGCTATTTGCCTCTCACAGAGGGCATAAGGGCACAGAAGAGCTCACTCATGTCGTCCTCTAATGAGCCAGCATTTGGACACCTGCCACAAAGGAGGCTTCTACCCCCAGTTTGTGCTGCCTACCAAGGCAGGTTGATAGCCACTCTCTCAGGCAGGTGAAGTGACATTGGCCCTTTTGACTCATCACCACCACCACCTCATCCCCACCCCAAGTTCCAACCAGCAGAAAAACAAGAGTCTATAACAGAGAATGAAGAGACAGGGAAAAGAAGGAAGTTTTAAGTTGGACTATGGTGAGTTTGCTATTGTTTAAATTACTGAGAGATCAGGTCTACATGTCATTAAGAGGCTCGAAAGGGGGATTAGATGGGGTGTTATGATCTCATTGTTTGTGTCTCCTTCAAATTTCATATGTTGAAATCCTAACTTCAAAAGTGATGTTATTAGGAGTTGAAGCCATTGAGAAGTCATTAGGTGATGAAGGTAGAGACCTCACGATTGAGATTAGTGCTTTTCATACGGTAGTAATATTCTCCAGGGATTAGGAGTTTGGGAGGTGGGGTAAAGGCACAACTAATGGATCTGATGAGCATTGTAGAGGGTAAGGGCATGCCTCTAATCCTCGCTTGGGTGAGGCAAAGACATAAAATGTAACCAGAATGTTTGTACCCTCATAATAGCCTGAAATAAAAAAAAAGAAAGAATCCCAAAAGAGCTTGCTAGCCCCTTACACCATGTGAGGACACAATGAGAAGATGCCACTATGAGCCAGAAAGCAAGCTCTCATCAGACACCAAATCTGCCTTAACTTTGAACGTTCCAGCTCCAGAACTATAAGAAATAGATTGCTGTTGTTTATAAGCTATCCAGTTTACGGCATTATGTTTAGCAACCCAAATGGATTAAGGCATGGGATATGGTTGGGGGAAAAAAAATGAAACACTGCCATGTTTGCATTATAGGAGTCCAGAATGTTCATTAAACTAATAACATGACTATTTTAAAAGATTGTGAAAATGTTAAATTACATCTATGTGAAGCATAGCATTTCACTCACTACCACCATGACCTTGGGCCATTTGCTTAGTCCCTCTGTGCCCCAACACTCGACCCCACTCCCACTCCCACGGGTGAAAGAAGAATAATGCTAGTAAATGCTTTCTGGAATTTTGTGAAGATTATGTGAGTTGATATAGGTCAATGTTTTAGAATAGTGTCTAGTACTTGGTAAGAGTCATAAGTTTTGATATTATTTTTCTATTTAATGCATAGAAAAAGGCCTGCAAAGATATTTACCAAACTTCTTATGGCACTTATCTCAGGATAGAGGAGCATGGTTGGGTAGAGAGCTAAAGGTTCAATTTCACTTTTTACTCCCTCCACCAAAATAAAACCTTTGAATTGCTAGAATATTAATGCAGAAAATGTATTCGTGAGTTACTTGTTTAATTTTAAAACATAAAAATGTTAGTAAGATGGTTGCTCTAAAACATAACCACATGTCCTTTCAATGGTGATGTTTTATGAATCTTACAAGACTTAATGGCTTTTTTGCCTCCTATCAGCCACCTGTTGCTGCCAGCCCTTGTTTTGTAATCTTGTACCATGAGTTATCTTTCTAGGTGAAAGTTTTGTCTTTCCAAGTAGACTATCAGCTTGTTCAATGCCAGCACCATCACACACCTCTCTGTGTAATCTGACCAAGATAAATGCAGTGTGGCAAATACGGTGCATTGCAATATAGCCAATGTCTAGGTTAACTTATTAACCACCTCTTAAAGCCAGAGATGCAAAGTATATAGGCAATTTTAAAACCCAGCTTAGGCATTAAATCCTCCAGGCTTCCTTGACCATACTTTCTCCCCTGACTCATCAACAGAATTCCCATCACAAGCAATCTAGCTTTTAGATCTCATAATAGCAATAACAATAGCAGTTAACATTTAGGTATTTCCTTTATGATTTGTTAGCTGTTCTCAAACTTATTGGTCTTTTGTCCTTTTCATATTCTTCCATGAGGACATGAAAGAGCTTTTGTTTGTGTGGGTTATGTCTACTAATATTTATAATATTAGAAATTAAAGCTGAGAAAATTTCAAGATATTCATTAGTTAATTCATTTTAAAATAATGGTTCAGATAAATACGATAGAACATTTAGACAAACATGTTAATGTAAATATTTTTAATGAAAATCATGTATTTGTCAAAACAAAAAATTGTGAGAAAATGATTTTGTTTTACATTTTTGTAAATTTCTTTAATGTCTGGCATAATAGAAGATATCTGGATTTTCCCATCTTTTTCTGTGTTTTTTCTGTTGAGATATCACATGTCAGGTGGCCTCTGGAAAACTCCACTGTACATTCATGAAAGAATAAGAAGGAAAAAGCAAATAACATCTTAGTATTAGTATAAAAATAAAAGGAGGAGGATGAAAATGGTAAATAATCTCTTCACATTATTATGGAAATATCTTTGACCTTGCAGAAACCTTGAAAGGACCTTAGGGAGCTCTCAGACCACACTCCAGACCACAGACCCTAACCATTATGCTATATTGTCTTTATAGCAGCCTCTAGGTCCTGTTGGCTACATAAAGGTCAATGGTTGCCCTTGTCTAGCTCATCCACTTGATTATTTAATATCTATCTATCATCTATCTATTTTGTCTATCTACTATCTATATGCCTATCATCTATCTACTGGAGATGACAGCAGATCTATCATTTGGAGTGATCATTTGTAATTCGTCTTTGTATTTCTTTTCCTGACAGTTTCTGGTAATGTAATTTGAGTAAATGAGTAGAAGCATTTTTTTTTACATTGATACAAGTAACATTAGGACTGAAAAAATAACTTCTTCAATGGTTGCTTTAACTCCTACTACAGCCCCAACTATGTGATTCACAATTTCTTTTCTTAAAGCTAGAAATAGATGTATGTTGGGCAGCCTTTGCAATAGAGTCTACAGTAAGTGGTACTGGGAATACAGTCAGAGAAAGCAGAGATCTAAGGCTATTTCAACACTCTGCCTGTGATTTAGAAGGACACCAGTAAATCTGAAGTCCACACTCTTAGCAAAACACCATTTGCCTTTCTAGTCTTAAGTTCATGTCAGATGGCTCCAAATAATACATTGTCATATGCTTGGCAGGTCTATTCCCAGGCTTTTAGTTCAACCACATAAATATCCATGGGTCCTTTGTGTACTCAGTTGTGGATATCAGTTATTTTATAAACCTGGAACATGAGAAGTAGGAAAGAAAATCCTTGAACTCATATATCCAACAATATTTCATTATGGTCAATCTCATTCAGATGCTGGTGTTAGGCAACAAGCACTTGGTTTATAACTTTATGGTAAGTTGATTGTTGAAAGTGGCACTTCGTACAACACCACAAACATGGGGGTCTGAGATGACCCACAGGTGAAACGTGGGACTTTACAGGCTGGGATTTCTATCAGGAGAGGCAGAGTGTAGCAAGGTCATTGTTTTACCTTGGCATTTTAGTTTAAATTTCTGAAAAAGAAACATGTAACTGGTTTTGAATATGTAAAATGGAGAGACAGAATGAGGAAGAGAAGAAGAAGAAAAGGGAACATTTCTTTGCTTACCTTAAATCAAATAAACCTTACTAAATAATTTACTTTTCCTGATTATTCTCAAAGAATGCCCTTATTCCTCTCTAGTTAGGTTCTTATCCTCACTGCCAGCACACTGAGTCTTTCTCTCACTTTGATTTTGACCTGCAGGTACTCTAGAGTCAATGGGAGTTTTGTTGCTCTTAAGCTTGTCTTTCTGACAAGGAAAGAGCCAAAAGGGACTAGGTTCAAGGTGAATAAACCTTGGGTAGACAAAGAAGTGTCAGTCAATCTCAGAGATATAATATGTCCACAAAATTCTGTATCTTACTCATGACTTCATCTTTCCAGCCCATATACTCTTATACAAGCTCAGGAGAGAAGAGAAGCCTTCAAGGCAAATTGTCACTCTCTTTCCTGGAAAAAATGCCTCTCTGTTGGAGCATGCTGCCTCCCAAGGCACCTAAAGCTGCAGGACTCAATTCCATTTGCATCACCTTCATCATCTCCTGCTCTACAAAACCAGAATATTACCATAGTTCACTACCAGTAAGCAGAAAATCCTCTAACCAGAGTTGAAATAGCAGTGCCTCCAACTGATCACTTCAGATAATAAAAAAGAGGGAGAGTAACCTGTTGCAAGAGTATGATGAACTGAAACAATTAATTAAAATTAAATGGCTGGAAAAGCATTATCTGATAAGAAAGTGCTATTAAATGCTAAATGTTAATAAGAAAAGAAATAAAGTAAATGATTTCTAACTATTTTGTGATGGTAATTCACTCAAATTTATATAATCCAAGAAGAGATGATAATAAGTAGATGTTTTCCCAGGAAATATTCATTTAATAAAAGTGCAAATTATTTATGTTTTACCTTCTTCTAAGATAAGAGACATACAGTAATATCTTCTAGAACAGTTTTGCTCTAAGCAGTGATTTTTGGAACAGAGATTGCATATGATGAATAATATGACCTTTTACACTCTATTATCTGCCTCATTTGAAGTTCAACAGATGTATTACCACAATTAAATATTTCCAGCTAAAATACCAATTCTGGGAAAAATTACCATATTCATTGTGAAACCTTCCCACTCTCTAATCATTATTGCCTGGAAAGGTCTGAGCACCCTGTGTTTCTAGTATGGCCTAGAGTTTTGAGTCATCAGTCCTACTTCCTGAGGCCTGCGGGATTTCAGTAGACCACTCAAGGCCTTCTGTTTGAGCTGGGTACCCAGACACTGCCCACACACACATCCCTGCCAACTTCTAATTATTTACCTACTCTTTCATTATGAACCTCGCCTCTCACTTCTGACTTAATGCTTATTACTGCTTTCCTAGTCATAATCTTGGTGTGCTGCCTCAGTGAGTTGATCAAGATGCATAAGTACATGCAGCAGAAATTACTCTAGATGATTTTAGCAGAACAAATTATTAAAGGTATATTGACTAGTTTACAGATTCTCTGAAAAATCTGAAGGCTTTGCCTAAAATTGTGGTGCAAAACTAATCTTGTGATGACAACCTTCCTGCTCCCATTAGGCAGGAGATGCCACTGCTCGCACTAGCAACATTTCTGGCACTAGACACAGGGTGCTTCCGTTAGAGGTCTATGTGGTTGAATCTATGCATAATTCTCATCACCGCCACCAAAGCCATGTCAAATCACCTACACAGGAAGCATCAGCGTAGCAGGGCAAAGAGGCTTCTGGCAATCATAAGGTGGGTCATCGTAACCACTTAATTATTGGATTTCAGTAAAGCTAATATGGTTATTTTCACTACTAAGTGCCCAATATACCAACAGAAGAAGTCAACGCTGTCCCAGTATGGCACTATTCCTTGAAGAGGGACAATTGGCCTTCTATTAGTAGTTTGATCATATTGGACCCATTCCATCATTGAAGGGGCAGCTAATATTAAATATATATTCCAGGTATGATATCTTTTTAGCCTATAGAACTTCTAGCATTGTAACCATTCATGGACTTTCAGAATGCCTTATCTATCACCATGATATTTTACACGAGTACCAGGGAACATATTTTATCATGAAAGAAACATGAAAATGGGCTAATGCCTATGAAATTCACTGGTTTTACCATTTACCCAAATGCTTGGCAATGGCTGGCTTGATAAAACATAGGAATGGCTACTGTTTAAGGCTCAGATATGGCCCATACCAGGAGGCAACGTCCCGTAAGTTTGGTTGCTATCTTATAGGATCTAATCATGCTTTAAATCATAAGGCAGTATACAGAACAGTCTTTTACATAGTCAGAAAATACAGATCAAAGAATGAAGGGGGAGAGGCATAAGTATATTTTTTTCTATTACTCCTACTAATCCACTTAAAGAAATTTTGTTTCCTACTTTCAAGTCCCTAGTTTTGGTGGGCTCAGAGATCTTAGTGCTCAAGGAAAGAATGGCTCCATCAGGAAATGCATTCACAGTACTGGAAAATTGAAAGCTGAGATTCTCCCCTGACCATTTATCATTCTTCATTCTGCTAAACCAACAGGCAAAGAAGAGTGTCATTATTTTGGGATAAGGTGACTGATCTCTTTAACAAAGAGGAAACTGGGCTGCTGAAATACAATTGGGAGAAAGGAAGACTGTGTCTGAAATCCAAGGGATTCTCTAGAGCAACTCAAAATACTCCCTCACCCAATAGTTCTGGTCAAAAAAACCTGCAACCAACCAATAAAGTCACAACCACCAAGAATTCAAATATAACAATGAAGATTTTTGCTTACCCCAAATGGGTAAAGAACCTTGTCCATCCCATGTGCTGGCAGAGGGTAATGAAGGGGGATGCAGAAGGGACAGGGAAAGAATGTGGTGACCACCAACCTCAGTAACCAGCTATAGAAAGAGAACTCTAGTGGCTGTGCTTTGTTACCTTATGTGGAGAACACCAGTGGTGGCTAACATCCCAGGCTCAGGTGAGATGTTGGCCATCTTGACATCAACCTGTGATGATATGGTAGCTTATTGGGTTTTGAGTGTTCCCTGTGTTGAGAATATAGCTATTTCCCCCAGATGAGGGGCAACACTACATATTGAGGGATAAACTACTCACCTCATTCAGATATACTCTTCACCTTTTCCACTCTGTTCTGTGACCTGGAGGAGGCTGACCTGCATGGACTACATTAGTGGGCTCCTGTCCTCAAGCCTCAGGTTGACTTTGGCCAATAGGTAACCCACAGTAGAACAGTAAAGTAAGATCAGGGTATTTGTTCTCCCATCTCCATCCCCACAGGTTTGCCTCAGGTTGGCTGTGTATCCCCACTAAAAGCCATAGCTCCTGTCAGGCAATCATCTTTTCATAATTTCCTCCTTCCAGGTTCTGGGAACTGTTCTTTTTTTCCTTCTCCTTCAGTTCTAGGAGTGCTAACTACCTCCCACTCTTTTGCTAGCTCTAGAATACTTCATTATCCATTGGGGATTTCCCTAAACTCTTACATAATTCTTTTATTAAACTCTTTTGTATTACACTACTTAAGAATGCCATTGGCTTTCTTCCAGGACATCAACAGAAACAAGAGCTAAATTACATAGTCCTTAATATGAGCCAGAATCTGTTTAAGTGCTTGATGAGTGTTAATCTTCATAATAATTCTACAGGATACTATTATAATCCTTATTACACTGATGAGGAAACTGAGTCACAGGGAATTAATAAACTAGTTTCTTGTCTTTTTCCCAGTTTTCTTTTCTCTCAGTTTCTTTTTTCTTTCTATTTTCATTCCTTTCTTATATCAACTAAGCACAGTTCTGCTGATAAGTGATGTAACAAGTTTCAGTTTCTATAGCTTAATCAAGACAGCAAAACAATTGATCCTTTCATTAGTATTTCATTTTGAGAATTGTTCCCATCGTTGTATATCTTCTGCTGGAGTGACACTAAACAATTAAATTGTTCGAATCCTATTTCTTCTTGGCAGAGTTTGGATTTTAGGGTGATAAACCTTTGTATTTTATTATCCCAATCCCCTTGGTAGTAGCAAAACCATGGAAGTCCTGGTCAAGAGAGATTTATGGATTTCCTGAATGACTATATCTGGTTTTCTAGAATAACCTTTTTCTCTAGACCAATTTTAAAGGTGTGATATAAAATTCATACATACATACAATTGAAATAAGGAAACAGGGAGCAAGAAGAGAGAAGATGTATAATCCCAAGTTAATTGTATTAGTCAGAATCTTAATTGCAAGTGATGAAAACTCAAAATGGCTTAAGCAAAAGTTTGAGTTTATTGACTTATATGACTGGCAAGAGAATGGATGAGCAAACGTGTCTGCACCTAGGGACTCAAATGAGGTCACCATGTTGTCCTCTGTCTCATGTGCTCTGCAGCAGCCTCAAGCTCTCCTAATGGAGTCAGGTTTCTTATATGTAATGTGAATATTGGGGGATTGTGGCCACAGCCAGCTTTAGCCTTACATTCTCTCAGCTTAGCTACCCCAGAGATATAAAGGAAGGTTTAGTTTTCCCAGCATTGATCTAGAAACATCAGGGAAAGACTCTGATTGGTTTGGCCTTGGTCACATGCACATCCTTGGGTTATCACTATGGTTGGGGGAAGGATAATTTTGATTGGCCAAACCTGGATTATATTCCTAAATCTGATCAAGGGGTGAGGTAGAATAATTGAAATCCTCACTAAAACTACCTAAAAGAGGGAAGAAAGGATTATCTAAAAGATACAGCACATTCCAGAAGATAAGGAGTAATGGATACTGATATAATGAAAAACAAGATGTCTACTCAAGGATGTGCTGGTAAATGCTTAACTATCATCACTCCACTCCCCACCAGAAAATCAGACTTGAGTTGTAGCATTTGCCAATTTCTTTAGAGTGACTACTTTTACTATGGCCAGGTTCAAGCAACCAACATGATATCACTGAATGCAGAGTTGGGTAGAGATGCCCACGTGCACATCATTTTATGGTTCCCCCATATAGATACAAAGAAATAAATAACCTCAAGGACATAGATAATAGTAAAATGCAGTAAAGTGATTGGAGATAATGCATTTGAACATTTATTACCTTTGTTATTAATGCAATACATTTAACTGCAAGATTATCTCATTTAATTTTTAGTAACAGCTGTGTTTAACAACTGGCTCACAAATAAATTTCCTAAAAATTTAATAAGTGACCATACAAGCTGGCTCTAGCATACTGCATAGGATTAAAGCAAAGCTAATCAAAATATGATGCAAAATTAATCAAAATTGCCTCACTAAGGAAGCCACAATGGGAGGATATAATAGGCACCTCTTTTTTGGTAAGTTCAGGTGACTGAAATCTCATAATGCCTGACAGCTCCTGGTTCCTACCCAGGCTCACCCTGGAATGGGCTGGATCTGCATCTTTCTCTCCCTACCTTTGGTCTCACAGTAGTGAAAGTGCAGGTAAATAGAGTGTCATTCCATAGAGGGAGGAGAGAACTAGGCTACAAAAAACAAATCTATCTCTACGTCCTTCCCTTCTTCAAATTGCATTCTGTACAAACTTGCTCAATTACATGTCTATTATATTTTCTTCCAGTTAATACACACAATAGATAATTTACCCCAAGATAATCCTCAACTTCCTTCCTTCCTTCCTCCCTTCCTTCCTCATTTTATCCTTTTCTCCTCTTCTTCCTCCCCCTCTCTTTCCTTCCAGACTTACTGGTAGCCTACTGTATGTCTAGCACTGTATCAGGGATAGAGTCTGAGTGTGGTGTATAAATGTAAAATTCCACCCTAACAGACCCCATGAATATATGTACATATATTTCTCATACAATACATCTAAAAATGATGCTATTATTAACAGTATTATGGGTCCTGTAATTCTCACCATCTGTAGGATGTGTATTTCTTATTGAACAGATGGTTTATCTTGAATTATCCATAAATTTCCTTTAAAGCAAGAAGAGCTGGTTTCCTATTTTGGGTGGTATGACCTGAATTTTTAAATCCCTTTCCCAGAAATTATTACACATTGGCAAAGACATCTGGTCACTTACCTGGTAAATATAGGACTCCCCACGAAGTCCACCCTGACGCAGGACCACATATGCCAGAGATGCCAAAATAGGTCCTACAAAGCTACGAAACAGCTGCTGGGCCGCTCCATTCCTCCCACTTCCTTTATTTTCTAACTTCCTCAACTTCTTCCTCTTTATACAAAAGTTACTTTCTTCTCTGGCCTCACAAAAGCTTAAATGCATGTATGCTTGCTTGCTTTAGGTATTTATAAATAAGCACAGTACATTTTTTTTTGCTAAAAAATGTACTGTCTTTTACAGGATGTTCTCAAATGGTTTTCCAACCTTGAATTTATTCCAATTTTGGTAGTCATTTTTTTGTTGTGCATGCCCACTCTTGATTTCCAAATAGACCAATGGAGAAACAGTTGATTCTCAGTTTTGGCTTAATTTGTTGAGTCCAACATATACTAGTAATGATTTGAGCCTATGAGAAAATCAATTGTGGCAAGTTTTGATTTTCTGTTTGTTTTAGTTTAGATTCTTAGAAGAAAAAGAAATTGGAAAGCTACCTCAAAAATTTGTCCCTGGCCGGGAGCGGTGGCTCACGCCTGTAATCCTAGCACTCTGGGAGGCCAAGGCGGGTAGATCTCTCAAGGTCAGGAGTTCGAAACCAGCCTGAGCAAGAGTGAGACCCTGTCTCTAATAAAAACAGAAAGAAATTAATTGGCCAACTAAAAATGCATAGAAAAAAAATTAGCCGGGCATGGTGGCTCATGCCTGTAGTCCCAGCTACTTGGGAAGCTGAAGCAGGAGGATTGCTTGAGCCCAGGAGTTTGAGGTTACTGTGAGCTAGGCTGATGCCACGGCACTCTAGCCCGGGCAACAGAGTGAGACTCTGTCTCAAAGAAAAAAAAATTTGTCCCCAAAGAGAAGCATTTCTAGATCTAGTATGACTAAACAATTTTTTATATCAAAGAGCTAGTCAAGAATTACCAAGTTTTATAGGTATCTTAGGCTATTCAAGCTGCTATAACAAAATACCATAAATTAGGTGTGGCTTATAAACAACAGAAATTTATTTCTCACAGTTCTGGAAGCTGGAAAGTCCAAGATCAAATCACTATCACAGTCCATGTCTGTTGAAGACCAACTTTCTGATTCGTAGAGATCGCCCTTGCTTTGTCCTCACATGGTAACAGGGGTGGCGGGTCTCTCTTGGGCCTCTTTTCATAAGGGCACCAATCCCATTCATGATGGCAGAGCCTTCATGACCTAATCACTTCCAAAAGTCCTACCTCTTAATACCATCTTGGGGGTTAGGATTTCAACACATGAATTTTCGGGGGAGTAGAACACAAACCCTCGGACCACAGTAGTAGGGAAATCAGGACATCGGTGCACTGAAATACCCAAACCCCTCAAAATCCGGATCCCAAACCCTAAATGCCTCCAGGTTTCCATAAGAGAGGTCTGAGACCTAATCACTGCACCAGGGCAAAAATCATACCATTTTAAGCAGATACAACAGTTTTTGTATACATACCTTTATTTTACACCCATCTTCGCAAAAGATTAGAAATAGAGAAAAACAGGTTTAGTTGGATAAAACCAAAAGGTACATTCGTCATCAAGGAATAAATCCCATAGATGTCAAACTGAAACTCCAAGGTCCATCATGCAATCAATGTTTCTCTACTTTTTCTTCCTTTTATATTTTCAGTTTATAGTAGCTATAAATATACTGATGCATGAAATTTACTGGAGTAGAATAAGCAGCTGGCATTTCTGACCAGAAGCTGAACCATGCAACCTCATTCCTTCCCCACTGTCATCAACTCAGACAACATTGTGAGCCTTGGTTATTAGTCCCCAAATGACATTTAATTATAGCTCTAATTGAAGGTCTCATGGCTATTCTTCTAAATTGAGGTATGCTCAGTGAAGTCTTTGTAAAATGATTCAGGGTGAGTCATAATCCACTAAGCAATTGAAGAACAACACATCCATGCTTTCAGTTTATCTCCGTGGGTAACAAAAAAATGCTTAGCTTATATTTCTTTTTCCCAACACTTTCCCTTCAAAATTAGGAAATAACCAAATTAAGCACAGAAGAACCCAAATCATATCAGAAAAAAAACATCATCTGCTTTAAACGTGTTTTTGCAGAGAAAAGTCAAGTACATACCCAGCACATACACAAGCAAATGTTGCTGTTTGTTCTGAATTCTGTCTTGGATTCTATCAAAGCAGCAAGGGTGAAGGGTATGACAAATGGTTATGGTAAACTGAATTGTTAGATGTTATTTATTTATTATTGCTCATCATATTATATCTTACTTTCTTTTCTATTGTTATTTTGGTCATTAATCCTTTATAATAACTACTTCTCAAGAGTCATGGTGACCATCTTTTTCCTCTAGTGAAACTGTTCCTATGCAATTATTTTGTGCTATTCACATTTTGTGCTTTTTTAAATGAACGTTTGCAATACAAAAATTGATCACTGGGGTTTTGTGTTTCGTTTCACATTTCTACTTCAGACACACCAAATTATTTATATAGAATGATAGATTTTCTAATGGTCTTTTCTCTATAAGCTTCATGAAAAAAAGTAAAAAAAAAAGACTTTTTCTATTTTACCAATAGATTCTCAACGTCTAGCATGGGTCTGGCACTTAACAGCCACTCAAATACTTGCTCAATGATATTCCACCATGTACATGCAGATTTGATACTTTGTAACTTATGTTGACTTGTCATTTATTTACTTATGATTTCATACCAGTCAGGATAATCAGTGCCATTTTAAAAATCATTTTTTATTTAAACATAAAATTTATTACATTAAATATGGATTTTAAGATAAAGGAAGACTAATGTAGGCAATAAAACAATTTTACCTAAAATTATTATGAAAGAAAAAAATGTGTTTTTCCTGTTGGAGATATGCCACTTCAAAAATAAGAGTCTTCACCTTAAATAAGAAAATTCTGTACCTACAGGTTATCTTTTATTTAACTGTTTATAAAACATTCAAAAGATTTTTTTTCAACACTTACTCTGATGATGAGCAAGTCTCAGTTTCCTAAATCTATAAAATGGGGATAATAATCACACCTATTCCAGGGTTGTTTGAAAAATAAAGTGAAATAACCCAGTGCTTTCTGCCTGTGCTGGGCACACAGTGAGGGCTCTCCACAAAGCAGCGATTATTTACCTTGTCCCTCTCCTACTCCCTGTCCCTCAAGCTCTCACTTCCCTGACACAGAGTAATCAACAATTGTGGCAGATAATGCTGTCCCAGGGGCGGATGAAAGGGCTTCCCTTGTATCTCTGCTTGGAGATAAGAACAGCAGATGGTCTGCTGTAAAACAGAAAGCTAACGATCTCAAATCAAGAGAGAAAGGTTTCATTTTACCAGCAGCAACAACTGGGCAATTTCATGTACCTTGAAAGTGTGCAGTTTGTAATGGAATCTCCAAGTAGCTATTTTTTTTCACTGTTATAGAAGAATGTGAAGGCCTAATTAGCCCAGGGGATTCAGGACTATCGCAATGACATGGTTTGCTCTGGCCCCTGTGGCTGCCATCACTTAGACATGATTTGGGCAGCTCCCGCCCATAGAAATTGCAATATCTGGCTTCCTACTCTGACGGCTTTGCTGACAGTTTACAAAGCCAAGCAGCCCACAGAGGAGCAAAACGGAAAAGATTATTTGAAATCTGCTTCTGTGATCAGTAGAGACTTCACAAGAGGAAGGGCATCTTGTCCTTTTCTGATCCCACATAAACATGCAGGCAGGTACATAGGAGCGGGATGTGTAATTGCCTGGTGGCCTTGTCAGATCCCTGTTGTCTCTGCTTCTGACCGCTTTGGTCTTTTAGCTTAAGAAAAATGAGGCTTAACACTCACCTTGTAAATAAGGAAAGCGAACCAGTGTTTCTAAGGGACCGAGCAAAGGTAGGATTAAATTGCAACCAAGAGGTTTTATGAAATAAACCAAAGGAGTGATTTACAATACCAATGTTATTAGATTCTGGGAGAACTAGTCTTATGTGTCCTGCAAGAATGTTCATCATGTTGCCCAAATTATAATCTATTTTTTATCAAATCAATAATTAGACCACCAGATAACTGATCTCCTCATGTTATTAATTTGAATTACACAATCAACCATTTGCCATATAGTTATTTCTCTTCTCTAAATAAACGCAATCTTAGAGACTTGGTTAGACAGCAGAGGTCAGATGATAGACTATGGTCCTCTGTTCTTAATTTTTATTTTCCCTGGACAGAGGAGGTTTTGGAGCGTAATGCAAAGCTTGGGATTTGAGCTCACACACCTGAGTTTAAGACCCATGTTTATTTAAAAATGTGGGATTTTGTAATGTAAACTCACTGGGTCTCTGGTTATTTATTTGTAAAATGAGAATGATGGCTGACCTCAATACCAACACCCAAGATTGTTGTGAAGGTAAACATATTATATAAAAACTGGACTTGAAAGTAGAAAGCCATTGGCTATTGTTGTTATTAAAAGTCAAAATTATTTTTTCAGTAAAATTAATCATCCAAATAAGTATTCATTGAGACTTTTAATAATAGACAGTCTTGAACTCAGAGAAATAGGAGTTCATTAATTCCATCATTTCCTAGCTAAATGATGCTGGGTAGAATCTCTAAGCCTCAAGTTCTCCATCTGTGAAGTGGAGCAATAATAGTAATCTTATAGTGCTATGGGGGGTTCAAGGGCTCCACATGTATCAAGTGTCTGGCCTATAGTTGTTTCCCTTTACCTGTCACCTAAATGACACTGGTGTGGGCACATAGAGCAATGCTAATAATACAAAGAAAGTTATTTTGTAAATGTGAAAGGAACCACAACAGTTCTTACCATCTATCCCTGAAGTGTCATTTCCCTTCTTCCACTGGCCCCTCCTTCCAAACTAAATGCTAATTTGTCTTCCTGAGCAATCACAACTGAACCAAAATCTAAACTATCTGGCCATAAGGGTTGGACCTGCAGAGGATAGTTAGGGAATTTTTTAAAAATTTCAAAATGCTTCATAAATGCTAATAAGATCTACTGACCAGGTTGAGAAACTGAACTTCATCAGTAATTTACAAGACATAAGTAGGCAGTGTAGAGATGGATTTGTTTATTCCAACAGATGTTATTGACTCTTTGTTGCAAGATGCTATGGGACTAAATTCAACTTCTTTCTATTTGGACATCCTTGTTCATTTTATTTTATATATTTTCAGACTTTGAAAACAAAATGGATTTTTATCTAGCTTTGCTCTCTAATGTTGATACAGAGGCTATACAAGTGCTGGTGCCCGAATTCAATTTCTGAGTTCATTCACATTTACTCCTAATAAATTTATCTAATTAGATTACTTGTGCTGTTTTTAAATGGCAGGCTAAAGCAATTTGCTTAATTCTAAATTTGATTATTTTTCTTTTTATTTAGAAGCAAATTATAAAAAACTTATCATGTCATTGCTTTTGAGGGTTAACCATTAATGAGATTAAATCTTTTTTTCTTTTAGATAATGTTCTCATTGGTATGCAACAGATTAGGCCTTGTTGGCACGGGAAGGTTTGGCTTCATCTAAGTGTACTATCATTAGCAACTGTGTTCTTGAAATTTTCTGCCAATCTCAAGTGCTCTCAGTAAGTCTTGTTGGTGTTTATGAAGCATTTTGAACTCTCTTTCTGTTTGTTATTTTAATTCCATAACTATCTTCTGCTAGTCTACCCTATACTCATAAAGTTTTGATCTTGGTGTAGTTGCGATTGCCAAAGAAGAGAAATTAGTGGGCAGGAGGAAAAATGAAATTTCTACCAGAATTCCAGTGACTTGAAAAGGTTCAAACAGCAGCCCATAGAAACTCCTAGCCCTTTGTGTTGTCTCCAGCGGGATGAGACGTCTGAAGCTGCAGTCCCTCGATGCTGATGGCAGTTTTTACCTCTTTTGGACACTGTAGGAGTGCTTGGGACTTTTACATCCAGCATTTTCTAAGGTACAAAAACCTGCTAGGATAAGAAGGAAAGGACAGCACCTCCTGCAAGAGTTTTGATTGCTCTTCAGTCTAAAATATTTAAAGTGCCATAGGGGCTAAAAATGCTCACATAATTCTTTTAAGGGTGTGCACATGTGTGGTTCAGTTGAATAGTCAAAGACTGTGACCCAAATGGCCACTTTTCCGGCACTTTTTCTATAATTCATTAGAACCTGACGGTGAGATGACAGCCAAGGCAAGGATAACCTTGAATGCAAACTTGGATATATGTTTCCTTTTTCCTATAGGAGGAGCTATTTTATTTACTCTTCCCAGATCTTTCATATTTCTATGCTTTTGAGTGGACAGTAAAATGTCACTCAGGATGCAATTTCTCCGTGAAAGAGGAACCATGGCAGGCATTCGCATCTAGGCTAGGAAGACAATAATGATACCACCAGTGATAGTAGAAATAGATGTGATGGTGGCCACCATGGAGCACTCACTATGTGCCAAGCACCCTGCTGAGCAAGAAGTTCAGAGGATGACGGAGCTGCCTTTGAAGGCTTTTACATGGTCAATGTGGGCTCAGCTGAACTAGATCTGTCACTCGAGGTTGAGAGGAAAAGAAAGAGGACATCAAGAAACCCCTAGGACCAAATGGTGGCAACAAAGGCACAGGCTGAGTCCTGGGGTCGTGATTGAATCTGCATCCAAGGCAAGGGCAGGAAAAACAGATATCAAGAGTCTGTTCCAATTGCTTTATAGACAAGGTGGCATTTCATTATGACACCCTGAACAGACAAATAATGCGGGTCTCAGGCCCATTCCACAATCCTGAAATCCAAAAATTTCTGAAACATGAAAGGGTTTTATTGGCAAACAGACAAAGTAATCCAATCTCAATTAATATGAGGCCTACTTGTAGTCTTTATTTATCCCAGTTGGCTTGAATATCCAAATGTTTCACTGCACACATGATGTAATTTCTGGTGCAAAGATTCCAGAGAAGGGATTGTGGACCCAATCTATAGATGACAAAATTGAAGCTTTGAGAAGGTTAGAAGCCTCAACAAGGTCAAACAGCTTTTAAATGTAGAGTCATTTCTTCAACATACAATACTTTGTGTATACCAGGTGGTCATTGGTGGGATTTGGGGGCAATTGAGGAGGGCTACAGTTGTGTGTAGACAAGATTAGGGAATTATTTTTGTTTCACAAATCTGAAACACAATTCTGACTTTAACCAAACATTATAAATGAAGAAAAACAAACTTAAGCAACCTCTATGAAATAATCTGTGATAGCAAGGGAGGGATTCTAGAGCTTGTTTGAATGCTGTCAGTGATGATCCACTCTGGGTCTGGACGCTTTCAATCATTAAAGGAGACCAGTGTCCCTGTAGCTTGTACACGTTTGTCCTGGTTTTGCATCTGGAGGACAGAAAGAAGAAAGGAGGAAACTGTGAGTCAGTGGGTTTCTTTAGGATTTTTTATTTCAAGGACTAGAGAACCTATTTAAAATAGCTTACAAGAAAGGTGTTACAAGCATACAGGAGCATCTCTGGTAACCTAGTTCTGGACTTTAGGAATCTGGAATGTCATCAAATATTTTTTCTCCATCACTTCTGTGGGCTTTCACAGTCTCTTATCTCCTCTTCTCCCTGAACATCTGCTTCTTTCTTATTTTTACAGACTAGATTCATCAAACAGGCTCCAGTAACATTAACTTGCCATTGGGCCAACTCTGATCTTGTAGCCAGCTCCATTGTCCCCAGCCATCTGACTACATTTTCTTTCTTTGTGTTTTTGAGAAAGGGAATCTGAGACATGTGGCTCCTGATATAATTAGCTGGAACCAAGAGAGCAGGGTGACCTAATGCAAATGTACATAGCATCATTTGGCAGGTGAGGGTCTCCTGTTTTATGTGCCTCGTAGGGTGGGGAGGGGGTGGGGGACACTTATAAAGTAGTGGCCTAAGCTATGTCCCCAAAATTACATTTTTATTCTTTGTGCCAGGATTTTTTCTAAGGACTTTACCTTCTTTATCACATTCTTTTTTTTTTTCTGGAACAACACAGAATCAATTTGCTCCCTCTTTTCATCAAACAAGTCTTCTGCTATCATATCCCTCCTAGGTATTCTAGGTTCTAAGAACTTCAAATATCCTTCACACAACATGATCACTAATTACTGATTACTCTCCAATTTGTCAGCACTGCAGAAAGAATTAATCTCAACTTTAAAAATCTAGTTTTAACCCTAAATGGAGCAACTGCACTTATGACAAAATATATCTGACTGTGTTTTCTGATCATGAAAAGCTTTGGATTCTGAAAATGTTCTCTGGATAGATATTGACTCCATTTGTAGACATTTATAGATTTGTTTTTACAAATGTTTGCAACATCTGTATTTTTAAAAATAATGAATGTTTCTGATTCATTATGACAAAAAATCCAAATGAACTGTTTTATGATTTAAAAAAAAAGCCTTCAAAGTCTATTTTATCCTCTCTGGCTTAGACCACATCTGCCTTACCACACGAAGATCAGAAAAGAATGATTCATGATATGCACTTTGCCTTGGTACTTTTGGTGGGCTTCTGGTAGATGCCTGTAATTTCTGAGGTTTTGTGACTTCTGGGCCTTGTAAGAAGCTTATGTGAAATAGAAAAAAAAAACTTGATTGTTTTAGTGTCATCTTACTTTGGCTTGGTTTACAGGTGAGTGAAGTCTTAAGAACAGAAAAAAAAAATTAAATCACTTAAATGGCCTTGAAAACCTATCTCAAAGAGTTTGCGATTTGTTACTAGGCATTTTCTTGGCTCTGTTGGTAAAAGCTTTTCTCTCATTCACCTGCTTATTCCCCCAAAGCTTAGTTTGTCATTTAAATCAAAATGATTTAGATAAAGAACTTGATCGGTAAGAATAAATTTACAGGTTTTTTCCTGCACAGAATATCTTATTTTTTAAGGTGATAAACTTAAAAATATGTTTGGTTCAATACTTCTGCTTCTCATTTCTCTTTCTAAATGATAGTGCAATGTTATGTCATCTGCTGGTAAATCATTGCGGCATTTCATTCCAGAGGTGACAGGATTTTTAATGGTCCAGAAAATGACACCATATATATCAATCTAAACACATCTCACCTGCACTCAGGTATAAGGCAATGTGAACTCTTATTGATTTTTCCCCTCCTTTTTCCTAAATATTTTCGAAGCAACACAGTTATTTTTTTGGTTTCTTTGCATGAGACCCCTGTTGGCTTGTCTTAAGGAGGAAAAAAAGATGAAAGGTCAGAATTACAATAAGTTTGTCTATTTATATCTATTTATGCTTGTGTGAGATTTGATAGATTAGCTGCACTCTGGGTTAACAGTTATTACCTGGCAATAATGGCTATAATATTGCACAAATGTTGATTGAAGAAAACATGTAGCATATAAGACCCATAGAAAATACTTATAAATTCAACATGTTCAATAGGATGCATTTAATTTCCAAACAGCCTAAGAATTAAAACTAGTATATGTCAGGGTATCAGGAATCAGGAATTTGGTGAAGTTCTTTAATTCAGCTATACTTGCATGTTGAACAAAGAAAGTATTCATCAAATTGAAACTGTGTTTAAAGTAATGTTATGTTTACATGATAAATAGAAAGGATCAATCAGGTGAGAGTGCCCTATATGTGGTGAAAACTCTATAAGAAAAAAGATGTAATAGGAGATGTCCATGTTCTGTGTAGAAATGTGACCAAGAAGATTTCATGAAAAAGTTAAAGAGAAATCCATAGAAGATTCTACTTTAAAACAAAACTTCAATGATCTTAGTATCTCTTATCTCAGTTATTTCACATCCACAGATTTTATAAGTGTAGAAAAAATGCTTTTGTGCATGGATGTTCATTTTAAATAGAACAAAAGATGAGACAACAGACACATTCAACAATAAGTTTCGGTACATCTATATAATGAGATAATATGTAGTTACAAAAATCATAGTGATGATATAAAAAATATTTAATGATATGACGGTAAGTGATAGAAGTAGTTTTATAGAGTGTTGTATGTCATATTATGGCAGTTTGGTATTAATAGAAACAAAATATGTACTCTGTAATAGTCATGTATGAATGTATGCATAGGTACAATTGTGAAGGGATATTTACTAAAATATTAACAATGGAAATCTCTCGATGGTGATAGTGTAAGTAATCTTCTCTTCCTTTTGATTCCCTGTATTTGCATTTTCTAAAAGGAGAATGCTTTATTACTTGTATAAATGAAAAGTTTAAAAATTTAAAATTAGGAACATAACAATAAATACATTATGATCAGGCAAAGACAGGAAATACACAAGCCAAAATGTTGAGAATGGCTGTCATTAGGTAATGGACTAAGAGTGCATTTATTTTCTCCTTTCACCTATTTATATCACAATTTTCCATAACAAGTATACATCAGTTTTATAATATAGGTGTGGATAGTCTGCATTCCTCTGCTTTACATGACATAAGTTTAGCAATCCATGATGATTATAAAAATAATGAAGATTTAGTAAACTATAAGATCTTAGAAGAACTGTATTTAGAGGGAATCAATGATCACAGGAAGAAACTTTTGACTACTTGCCTTAGAGCTAAGCCTTCCCTGAAGACTCAAACCACAAAAGATTTTTAGGTGGCTTTAAGTCCTTGAATAACGGCTCACATAGCCACAACTCATTTGGAATTATGTTGGGAGAAGGACTGATGTGGGTTCATGGGTGAGAGCTAAAAAAAAAAGCAGACGTAATTCTTGACCTTGAACGGATAAATTTGTTGAGGCAAGATTTGACTACAATAATTATTTGAGTTGTATGTGTGGTTAATGAAAATTAGTTATATTAGCAGGGCACAATTAGTTAGCATTTCAAAGCAACAATTAAACAAGGGTATATAAACATACTACAAAGGTCAAGGGGAGAGCGGGATCAAAAAAGCCGTTTGTTACCTTGAGGAAGTTTGAGGTACTACTAAGTTGTAAGAGGGTCAATTGGTTTTAGCAGACTTAATGCATCACCCAAAGAATAGGAGATGGAACATGGTTAGGCTCAGAATTATAGACAATATGCCTTGATTCACTCTAAGGTGAATATAATTCTTCTATAAAACAAACCTTTACTGAACACCTGATTTCATTGCTTTCAATCTGAAGATTTGAGGTAATGTGCCAGCCAATATCAACAGCGTAGACTCATCTCCCTAAAACTTCCATGTTAATTTAAGGAAATTTAAAAAAAACCCTAAAACAATATTAGATAAATTTCAGAACTGAATTCTTGGAATTGATCAGTTCATGCAATGTTTTATTGAGTACCCACTATGTGCTGACATGGTTCTGGACTCTGTTGGAGTAAAGTGCCTACCCTCATGAAGTATACCTTCTGGTGTGAGATATATATATATATATATACACACACACACACACACACACACACAAATACATGTTTATGATCTATGGCTGTATCAAAGTGCAATGGAAGAAATGGAGTCGGATGAGAGCACTGTGGAGAAGGTGGGAATTGGGTGTATGATCATCTGGAAAGGGGATTTTAAACAGAAACCTAAGGGAAATGAGGGAGAGGTGATCAGATATCTTGAGAAGATTATTCCAAGCAGGGGGGCCAGCAAAAAAGGGGTCCCTGAAGTGCGGGTGTGCTTGGTGGGTTCCAGGAACAATGAGGAGGCCAGTTTGGCAGAAGTTGGGTAACTGGGGGTGGGAGGAACAGTGAGAGCTGATGTGGGAGGTGCAGAGTACAGAATTGGACTTTCACTCTGCGTAGGTTGGGATGCCGCCAGAGGTTATGCAGCAGAAGAAAGACTTGATCTGATGACTTGGGTTTCAAGAGGCTCACGCTCGCTGTTGTGCTGTGGGCAGACGGCAAGAGGTAAAATCATCAGGACAAAGGTGGAGGTGGGGATACCGGTTAGGAGACTGCTGTAAAATTCTGAGCGTGAGATGATGGTCCTATGACAGTAAGTGGTGAGAAGTGGCTGAGTCTGGATGTGTTTGTCAGAATTTCCCAACAGATGAGGGGTATTAGGGAGAGAGTGAAGGATGACTATAAGGGTTTTGACCTAAACAATTGCAAGTTTGTCTCTGCCAGGCATTAAGAGGAGTTGGGGGAAACGAACGTTGCATGGCTTCTTAAACTGAAACTGAAGACTTGGGATCTTTCCAGCCTGTGTGAGGTGCATTGTGCGGCATCTCAGACACTCTGCAGTGTACATGCAGCGGTACTCTTACTCCACCCTGGCAGGAAAAGTGCTTCTCCCCACCTAACGCCTGAGGCGCTGCCCTGGTCCTCCTCCAACTACACCTTTTTTATGGGGTGAGGAGTCCTTGAGGCCAAGTGAATGTGCCCGCTCAGAACCCACCTGCTTTCTAGAACATGCTCCAGGTAACCAGAGCTGCAGTCCTCAGTCCTCTGTCCCATTCGACACTGTTAAGTCTCTTTCCTCGGGATAAACCCCGAAGACAAGAATCTCACCATGCAGTGATTGCCTGCCTGCTTCCCGTGAGCTCTTGGGAAACAGAATGAACAACTTAGCCCTCTTTGACACTGTGGAGTCAAATAGAACAGCAAGCTATTGGGTATATCTCAAAAATGTTATGGAGGAAAGGAGGGGAAGGTAGAGTAGGGAAGAAAGAAGAAAAGAAATGATACATTTGATTATCAAAGACCTAGTAGCAGAAACTAGACAGTGTTACCCATAACTGGAGGCACAAAGTAATACATGCCCTGGGTGGGGCATAAGTACTGAGGCAGTTCAGCAGTGATGTGGGCCTTTAATGCTTCCTACTAGGGTGCTGGGTGGCTGGATTACACCACTGACCTTCAGTAAGTCAGGTAACCCACCTGCTTCTGGTCCTCCATCTGTAAAATGGGGCCAATAATACTGCATGGGGTGTCGAGAGGATACATGAGATAATATATGCAGGAACTCTTTTACTTTTACAAAAGAAAGACACTATATAAACCTAAGGTATTATTATCATTCATTTTAACTTTGGAATAGCATCATCCTGTCATTTTTGATCCCATAATTACAATACATCAGGTAAGCACAGATTTTAAAACCAAGGGAGCACTGTACAATGCACGGAGACATGAAAACTTTGTCACATGAGAACAGCCCTGACAACTTCAAAAGTGCCTTAGGGCTGCATTGATTTCCATATTAATGCAAGCCACATACATCATGAAAGAGAAATGCAAGCGTGCAGTGTCTGCTAGCCTGTACCTCTTATTCGACAAACACACAGAAATGGCCTGTCTGGGCTTTGTGGTAATGGGTAACTGCTGGCAGCGGGCACTCTTTTTATTCCGACAAGGGGGTGAATGTCATTTTTGTTTGAAGCCAAGAGACACGACTGCCCGTTTGGGATAAGCAGAGGTTCCTAATTTTAAAGCACAACTTGAAATTTAGGTATATTTAAGTACTCTTTAGCCCTCTTTTCAAAATATTTATCCATGCTGCTTGGTTTCATGGAGTTTTTTGAATGTGGTAATTTTTAGAAGTCATAAATGCTAAGTATTACCATTTTAATACCTTTTTGCAATGGGAATATGTAAGATAGCTCTGGTCAAAAACATTTTCTTTGTTGGCCTTTGTTCCTACAAAGGTCCACATATTCCTTTAAATAGGGTAAAAGAAAGAGAGCTAGTATGACAATTAGGAGTCCTTAGTTTTATGCTAACAGAGTGACCTTAGCCAAGCCCTTGAGCCTCAGTTTCCTGATCTTGTAAGATGCAAGAGTGAGCAAAGTTCTGCAGTCCTCTGGCTCAGTCAACAAAGGAGTATAGTGCCCAGCTTAAGAGCTGTGGGTTGACAGTGAAGGAATTAGAAGAGAATGTCCTTCCAGTCCTTCTGTGCACCACCCTTACTCAACAGGGCTTTCTGAGTGCAATGAGGTTATTTTTGGAATCACCATCAATTTACGAAATGACACTGGAGAAGGCTGCAGTTGCATCTCTCCCTGGTGGAAACCCTGGAATGTTATGCCGCTTTAATTAACAGGGAGATGTTGCTGTTTTGGACGAAGACCAAGGTACAGCCCTTCGGGTATCTTTTGGCATTCATTACAGAGATCGCAGGGTGATTCCATCCCTGATGTTCCTTAGGCAAGACTGAGATGCTGAACTGAAGTGTACCTGGGCAGCAATGTGGGAGCTCTCCGCAGACATCAGTGTTTCCACAAAGACACTTGGCTGTGAGAGCCAGGGTCGGTGTCCTGTGCTGTGCATTGAGCCCGAGATGCTGCAGGATGTCCCTTTCATCTCTCCCTCTCTGCATTCTCCATCCTGTGGGTCAGAGGCCACCTGCTCTTGTGTGCCTCCACGGGGTGGATAATGGGCACCGAGAGCCTTGCTGTCAGAGCTCCAGTGGTTCAGGGCACAAATGTTGCCTTTGGCCCGATTAATGGAAAAAAAATAAATTATTCCATAGTGGGCCTGCTGGAGGTATGTGTGGAACAGAAATTACAAGGATTTTTATCCCCTAATTCTTTTTCCCTAACTTTCCTCTTGGTACAAAATTCAGCAACATTTAACTGGTTTTGTATTTTTTTTAAAGGTAAAATAATGGGTCTGTTGTTACTAATTTGGATTTTTTTTTTAATTGATGACCCCAGAGGTAGCTCCTGATTAGACAATTATATTAGAAATAGAAATGCCTCTTTATTTCTACCCCGTATGGGCAGATCAGGGTAAAAATAGTCCGAGGGTATAATTTAGGTATTCTCCACTGATCCAGATGCAAGATCCATTAAACTCATTATGTTCCAGACACTGTGGAAGGAATGTTTGCAGACATCATTTCACTTAATTCTCACAATCTCGTGCTGCAGCCTCATTTATAGGTAAGGAAGCTGAGGTGAGGAGTTAGTGAATGGCATGGCTGGGATTGGAAACCAGGCCTTTCAATTCCTTGTTTAAGCCACTCTTTCCACTAGACACATACTGTCTGGGATGAGTCACAATTCACTAATACCCTACTTTAAGGAAACAATTTTCCCAGCAATTGGAGGACAGAGAAAAAGAAGTATAACAAGGGAAGAGGCTGAAATTATAAGTGTAACCCAAATATATCTCGGTGGCCTGGAGGCCAGTCTCTGCCCAGAACACACATCTAACCTCACAAATCTTAGTGAATTATGTAAATCCTTTCAAAAAAATAACAAACAAAACTTATTTATTTATTCATTTGTTTTTAACAAACCTATGTAAGCACCTTTCATCTTAAGGATTAGAATATCACCAGTAACTGTGAGGCCTCCCATGTTTTCTTCCTGATCTCATCTTCTTGTCTCTTCATTAGAGTTAATCATTATTTATGACTATTGGAATAATGACTGTCATTAATCTTTTTTAAATATCCTATTTTATTTTTTTAATTGACACATAATTGTACATATTTATGGGGTACATAATGATGTTCTACTATATACAATGTATAATGATCAGATCAGGATAAATAGCCCATTTTTCTTTATAGCTTGAACAACTATGTATATATCCCTAAACAACATGTTGAATTTAAAAATTTTTTACCTTTTTTTCTCTGGTAAGAACACATAGTATCTACTCTCTTAGCAAATTTCCAGTAGCCAGACATGAAAGGAAAAATACTGCATGATTTCACTTATATGTGGGATTACCAAAAAAAGAAAAAAAAATGGAACAGAGTACAATGGAGTGACCAGGGGTGAGAAGTGGGAGAAATGGAGAGATATAGGTCAGAGTGTACAAAGTTAGAGTTCTATTGAATGAATAAGTCTAGAGATCTAATGTACAGCATGAGGACTAGTGTTAATAATATTGTATTGCATATTGGAAATGTTTAGTTTTCTTGAAAAAGTATTGCTATAGTTTGGATGTTTATCCCTCAAATCTCATGTTGAAATTTGATCCCCAGTGTTGGAAATGGGGCTTAATGTGAAGTGTTTGGGTTGGGGGCAGATCCCCTATGAATGGTTTAGTGCTGTCCTTGCTATAATGAGTGAATTCTCACTCTGTAGAGCTGGTTGTTAAAAAGAGCTCAGCCCCTTCCCACTGTCTCTCTTGCTTCCTCTGTTGCCAAGTGATCTCTGCACATGCCGGCTCCCCTTCACCTTCCAGAATGAGTGGAAGCAGCCTGAGGCTTTCACTGGATGCCCAGTCTTCCAGCCAGCAGACTCAGAAGCCAAATAAACTTTTTTTCTTTATAAATTACCAGCCTCCAGTATTCCTTTATAGCAATGCAAAATGGACTGGGACAAATGTGCAGAAGTTTAACTACAAATAGCATATTACACAGTAAAACAACCTAAAATTCTTAATAATACATCCTCTGCCCAAAGATTCCACAATAGCTGTTCTTCCCACCCTTTCCCACGCATTGTCTCTGTGTGCTTCTCTATCTCATTTTCGCTACCTATACATCTCCCTCTGTGTGTCTGTCTTCCTTTCCTTCCTTTCCTGGCCATTTGCCTCTCCTGCTTTCTGACACAGTCATTCCATGTGTGTACTCAGCTCCCAACTTGTGGCCCTCTGCTCCATGCAGGGCCCCAGGGAAGTCTGTGACTGATGTGAATCTCATAGGGAACCGGCCCTGGAATTTTGGTGAGTAAAATTCTCCATCTCATTATATAGGTTAACAAGCACCCAGAGCATGTTCAATCCTATGAAATATTAATGACGTGACACAAGTTGTAGGCGGAGGGTATCTTAGACTTAGAGCATTAGGAGCCTCTGCCAATTGGACATCAATCAGAAATCAAAACAAAGCATTGTTAAATGCATCAGGAAAAAATAAGTGGAAAAATATTTGATATCTATATGTCTAATATAGGAAGCAAATTCTGGGGAGAACATTCATTACTACTTATATGGATGTATATTCAAAACAGAACATGTACATAAGCGTCCTACTAGGAAATAAATAAGATGTTTTGGGTTATACAGAACAAAACTGAAAATCATTCTGAAAGTCAAGAAATAAGTTGTAAGATTGACAGTTAGTGACAACAGTTCTTTATTCTACAGTGTGTGATGGGCAGTAGGTGATATGAATAGCACTCAGCTTCCAGTTCAGAGTTGCTGGAATAAAATATCTTTCTGTGAGTACAGCTCTAAGGCAAGGCCCCCACTGAAGCTCTCAAAACAATAGAGAGGTTTGAACATGAAACCAAAGCTTTTCTGAAAAGGTACCAACTTTATATGCTCCTTAAAGATAAATGTAAATTTAACTTTTATACCTTGATGTCTTGCATTGACCAGCTGAGTTAAAAATGGCAACCCTGAGCAAAGAGGCAACAGAAGAGCTTATTTCTTTTCATGTGTGTGTGAGGGAGGGGAGAGTGCTCCTTTACTCTCTTTTGCCCATGCTAATATACTTCAATGCTGCAATGCTGTCATTTTAGGAGAGATACCTCACTGGTCCAAGTAGGACAAGACAGAGGAGCCTAAAGCTTCTGGCAAATTCAAAACTATGTGATCAGTTCTTCAGTCTTGAGTATCATTTTGCCCAAACAAGCCCTCCACAGCCAGCTGTCCTCCCTACTCACAAATTCCCCGAAGCTGTCCCCCAAATGACGTTTACAGCCAAAGTCTGCCAGAGTCTTAGTCAAAAGTCACATGTTATCTGCCATTTACATAGATTCTCTGTTGGATTAAAGTTCCTCCCACTTTTGCATTTTAGGATAATTTGGAGGCTCTTATGATCATCCAGACTCTGCACATTTGGGAAGATCCAGAATTGTCAGATATCAACAATATTTTTTTCTTATGCATATTTTGGAAAAGGACTAATTGATTTCCAGAATATAAAGTTTCAAGAAGGAAAGGAGTTAAATCACAGAGTTAGCTTGCTGAAGGCATCCATCATGGACCAGGTCTGTGCTCTGGATTCCCGGGTCAGAGAATAATGATCACAACACTATGAACTCCCAATGGGTGGGAAATCATAATCCCCAGGCTGACTTTACAATTATTCTGAATTCCTTTTTCATTTGTTGCCTTTCTTGCTTTCGTTGCAGCTTGGAGGTAGCCATGTGACACAGTGCTAGGCAATGGAACTTCCGCAGAATTCTGATGGTCAGAGGAAGAAGGTCTTTCTTAAAAATAAATTTGTATATATACAATATAACTGGCATCTGCCTTTTGGCCCTGTCTTGAATGTAGATTCTGTGGCTGGAGATGCAGCAACCCTCTAGAGACCATGAGGGAAATGCCAAGACAATGGCAGAGACATTGGGTTTGGCATCATTAAGCCATGAAGCCAATGCCAGCAGCTGCCTCCTTCCAAGGACTTTATTAGGTAATAATGAAAAGAATCTCTATTTGAACCACTCTGTGATAGGTTTTCTGTTACTTGAGCCAAACACATTCCTAACTGGTATAATAACTCTAGTTAGTGCCTAGCGAAATGATTTTCAACCAGCAAGGTGGAGCGAACACCTAGAAGACCAGGCTTTAATAACCATCGCAATAGCAATACTCTAAAACCTGCTACTCCAATCCCAGTCTGTTTCCTAAATTTTAAAACCATGTATCCCATGGCCTAAAAGGCACTCTCAACAGGGTAACTCACAGCACTCAAACTCTTCCTGTACAATACTGAAGCCCTCTTTTTATCCCTAAATCTGCTCCTCTGAATTCTTCATTTTAATTAATAGCACCACAGTGCCCCAGCTGTTGAAGTGAGGATATAGGCACCATCTGATGGTTCTCTGCTGGGCTTGAAAAGAGTTTCAAAGACCTGATCAGAGATTCATAACTTTCTCTGTACTGGAGTTTTGTTTTGTTTTGTTTTGTCTGTTTATTTTTTTTTTTCCTTTTTAAATCTGAAGACTAGTCACATAATGAACTGAGAATAAAATACACAGTGGTCTGTGGCTTTCTCACATCACTGCTCCTGCTCCTCCTCCTCCCGTATCCTCAAAATCAAGGAAAAAAGAGAGGGAAGAGGTGACAGAAAGTGTACACACCGGCCTTCTGGCTCATCCTGTCTCTGCCCAGCTCCTTGGCCTTGACAGGGAAAGGGACCCCTGTATAGCGCAGGGCAGGGCCAAGCATCCAAGACTCTACAGAAGACAAGGAAATTGCAGGAAAGCCTCTTAAGGGGGGAGCTATGTGAAGACCAAAATATGAAATATGCTTGTTTTGTTTTGTTTTTCAAACTTCACAGCCTAATCCTACCCACATGGGGCCATTAATATGGGCCCCTCCCTGGAGACTCAATTCCAACCAGCTAAAGCACAGAAGAAAAATGCTTCAGTTCACATCAACTGCCCATGGTGAAGGTGCGATTGGAGCTGGCCCTGGGGTTGGCTGGAACCGGGATCAGCGTCCCTTCAGAACATACTTTGCCCGGCACATTCATCCTCTCAGTGCAGTAAAGCTGCTTCACACTGTGGCCCATGGGCCACCAAACTCTCAGCTCAAGCCCAAAAAGGAAAAGTCGTCTCTCACCTTGCCTTAGTGCAAAAGAAAATAATCAGTAGGATTTTTCTGGGGTCCTTGAGGACAGCGTTTGTACACATAAAAGACTGTTTGCAGCTACTTGGTTTCTAAGATAAATATTCAATATACTGAAGTAATGAAGGTTTTTTTTTCCTTTAAGCTTTTAAGTTCAAACTACAAATCTTATTATTCTTTCTATAAATCTAATAAATTTTTAAGGGGCACTTTACAATTTTGGCAATTAAGTTCCCTTAAACAATCTAAACCACATTTATAAATGTAATATATACGATTTTCTTTTTAAGTATTTCAAATACTTGACTAACAAGCAAAACTTTTCCAAGTACCTAAGCAGTTCTTATAAATCTAATAAATTAAACTTTTAAATATCATGACCCTTAAGTTCCCTTAAATATTTCAATACTGTTTACAAACTTAGCCAACGTCTCTTGGAACTTTCAACTCAAAAGCTTTACTCTGAAATCAACCACTTAATTAGACATTTAAACTAGAATCACATGGCTAATTACAAGGTCGACTATGCCAGAACCTCTTAAACATTAAAAACACTTTACGATCATTACAAACACTTTAATTACTAGACATATAGGGATTGTCTTAAACGCAACATGAAAATGTTAAAAGTGGGAGTTTTGTATACTTCATCTTCTCTGGTTAATTCTAAAACCTTCCAAGGTTGGAAAATACCTGATAAGGGAACAGTTTTATAATTTCCAGAAAACTGAAGCTACCATCTCACTGGTTGGTATTTCTCATTAACCAGAGATTTAGGAACAGACACTCGGAGTTAAAACCCTCAACTTAATGGTCTTTATTTTCCTGACAGACATGATAAAGCCCTTTTTTAAACAATCAGCAGAGGACGCTGAGCTCATGTCCTACAAATGAGGTCTCCTGAGCTGAAGCTAAACTCTTACCTAATTTGTTTGAAACAGCTGTTACCTATTTTTGCCAGATCTGAGTCCATGAATCTTGTAACTTCCCTTCTAGATTGTTTCATCACTTGATTGGATTCTGCCAGTCTATTTAGTGTTGGATTCTTAATGCAACCTGCCCATGGGCTTCAGCTGCAATGACCATTTTAACAACGGGAAGAAGAAGAACTCTGGCTATTTTGGTCACGCATACATTCCCTGGGCCAAGCGGGCTGAACATCTGCTTATGGACCTATGTCCATGGTTCTACAGACAGGGTAGGGGAAGAAGAAAGAGAACAAAGTGATTGTTTAGAGAACCACAAGCAGCTACTGACAACAATTCCCCCTCTGCCCACACTGCACACCCCTTCCCAGTGCATCTTCTACTCTTCAGCCGGTTGTGATTTTTCTCAGGTGTAAACCTGGCCATGCATCCCCCTCTTTAAAACCTCCGATGGACCTTCATCAGCTACACTTGTGGGATCATGACCAATGATCCATGGAGCTCTAAATCCACTATGAGCTGTTATACCTTCCTTTCTTCATACATATCAGTCCCTCCACCACCGACACCCTTTCCTGTTTTCTTTGCTCAATAAACTCCTATTCACACTTCAGAAATCCATTCCAGGATGGCCTTCTCTCAACACCCCTCTTCCTTTTACTAGAGCTCTCTTCTGGAGCTCCAGAGCACCTTTGTGACTCTATTTAGCACTCATCACAATGTTTGGCAATTACTTGTCAACATACTAGGCTATCAGTTCCTTCAAGTCAGGAGTATGTGTTATTTTTCTTTATATCCTTTAACACCCTCCATGGTACCTGGCACACAGGCAATCTCAATAGAGACCTCACCAGTGTAACTGTGAAATGTGGGAGCGATTAATACATATCATGATGCATGATGAAAACTCATGACTAAGTGTGTGTATGTGTTTAGGGGTGAGGGAGAAAGAGAGAGAGAGGATGTAGGAACCCTAGTTAAATCAAGGAATGACCTAAAAACCAGGAGAAACTTTAAAATCCTTAAAGGCACATACAAATGTGGGAACATGAAATATTCAAGACCTTTTAAGTTCCTTCTAAATAATAATAGCAAACACTTAAAGAGTTCTTGATTATTCACCACATATTAGTGTCCGTAGTAACTTAGTTTTTCACTAAGCTCCTATGAGATAGGTACTATTATTTTTCTCCTTTTAAAGAGGAGGAATCCCAGGTACACAGAGGTTATATAACTTATCCGCGCTTCTAAATACATGCAGCTTACCTATTGGAGACACTCAGTGCTCTATCGTGAGATGGAACCAGGTAACAACAAACCAAGAAATGAAGAAAAAGAAAGACCAGAAAAAAAGAATGGATGGGAATCCAAGGATAAAAGAAGATTTCAAGGGCTGAGACTCTCTCTTAATTCATTAAGAGATGGTCACCTTTGCATGAGGGTATTTGTTATAATGATATTATTTGCTGTCTGTGATTTTATCTGAATTAACATACAATCATCCCTCTGTGTCAGTGAGGGATTTGTTCCGGGCCCCTTGCACATACCACAGTCTATGGTGCTCAAGTTCCTTATTATAAAATGGTACAGTATTTGCTTATAGCCTGTGCACATCTTCCCTATACTTTAAATCATCTCTAGATTACTTATCACACCTAATACAGTGTAAATGCTATGTAAGTAATTGTTATACTATGTTGTTTAGGGAATAATAACAAGGAAAAACAGGTTTTACCTGTTTAGTACAGACTCAACTATCTTTTTTTTTTCTGAATACTTCTAATCTGAGGTTGGTTAAATCCACAGATGCAGAGCCCATGCATACGGAGGACCAACCCAGTGGCTAATGGATGAGGTCCAGATCTTACTAGTTGATCAGTTTCATCTACAATAGCCTATGTAGGGTAACTGTCCTCTAATAAGTTTGCCAAAAGCATAATCAGCAATCACAACCACTCTCAATGAAACAAGAGGATTTATATTACTTTGCACTGAATTAACCTGTTTAAACTGGAACACTACTGCATCAGCAAACATCAGCGTCCACTCTGTCGTGCCCTTGGTTAACCATGTCATCTCCAACATCCACCTCGTCATGCCATTGCCGCATTGTCACTAGCGGTTCTGCGTCTCTCTACCAGGGTCAAGCTAAGACGGAATGTCAAGTTGAATGGATCCATGTTTCCTGACAGGGATCCCTGCCTATTTCTTTGTCTACATCACTTTTGTAGTTTCTGCAGAACTGAGAGGCTGCCACTCCAATGGATCACTCTTTCAGTGGTCAGTCCAAACTTGTGACACAATTATTAACAAGCAAATTGGGAGCAGTAAAGTCACTTTTGGCTGTACTTCTGGCAGCAGGGACTCTCTGGGATGGGTTTCTGCACTTGTGACATCCGTTGGCACCATGAGCAGATAGATGAAGTGGGGATTAAGATCATAGAAAATAGAGAGCTTGGGGAACAATGTCTTCCTGTTTTAATCATGTGCTGGCACATGCCCCTGTGGTCTCTTTAGTTTGAGAAACAAGGCCATTTCCCTGCTTACAAATGCAGGTTGGATGCTGGATATGCCTCCACGGGTTGTTAAGATGATGAATGCCAAGTTGTGTGTATGTGTGTGTGTGTGCGCGCGTGTATGTGTATGCATTTGTGTTATGTTTGAAGGAGACAGTGCAGATTTCTGTAATTAAAAGATTCCTTAAACTGGTAATTGTGCGATTATGTTTATAATAACTCTCCCTTCTTAATCTTGGACAGATTCCTGTATGTTTATTAGCTGTGGGTCCATTTCTGATCCTATGTTGCTTGTAAAACTTACTGAGTGCAAATATTGTGTCCTCTTTAGTCTCTCAGCTTTCTTGTCTGTGAAATAATGGCCTTGAGGTGACTCATCTTCATGCTCCCTTATAGCTTTATAGGTCCGGAATTTGAGATGATCAATAGGTACTTGTTGGTATGTTATAAATATTGTCCACTTTCAAGATATTTGACATCCAGGGGCTAATTTGTTTGGAAATAACACTCTCAGGGAGGGGAATGAAAGCATATATTGTATTGCTTATTGATTGCTGATCTGTGTCTCTGGCTGGGATCTAACACCAAATCAATTGGCAGTAAAGGTTGCATGAGGTAGTAAGGTAATTCTTCTGCTAAAGATAGAGTTAAAGACATGACAAGGGTTGTCACACACTTTCTCCAATCTGCATGTGTCCATTCACCTGGAGCATGCAACATATTTGTTGGACAGTGAGTTATTGGATCTCTCTTCCCCAGGCTTCCGCTGGAATGGGCTAGTGTCCTTCTAGAATTCAGTCCTCTCCTTTGGTTCTCTGATTGAGTCAGATTCAAAGCTGACCCTTTGATCACTAAAGATCTTCAGCAATACCTATCATGGTTTATAAAGTGGCTCCATAATGTGCTAGCCTCTTTCCTGGTCTTCGTGATGTGATTACTTTGTCTTATTAGGGAAATGTTTCTGATTCTCGTCGAGTCTGATTCCAGGGACAGAAACTAAGTGCACTGGCATTCTTCTGGAGCACAAGCCACTGCCTTCATTACTTTGGCTGCCCTCTCTGCTCTGGACTTCTGCTTTATACACTTCTCACAGTCCTGACACCTCTGTTCAATATGTCTTGTCATTCTTGGCTAATAAAATTGGTCTTGTGCCAAGCCAACCATTCCCTCAAATCCTGGGTGTCCCATCTCATCATGTTTTCTTTTTATCACTGAATAAAGCACAGTACTGTTTGACCAATGTTGTGTGTGTGTTTCTTTGTTCTGTCCTACAGATACAAACCCTTTTCCACCATAAGACTAGGCCATTTTCTCAACTACGACTTTGTTTCTTCTCACTTTCCTACAGTTAAGGTAGGGATCTAAGAATGTGATTTTTTTGAGATGTGTAGCTCTTTGTTCTCTTTGAATATATTCAATCACTAAGAAAAGAATTGTTCTCTACAAGCCCATCAATTTCCTTAAGAAACTCAGCTTCCACTGGGACACCCTGCTTCTCATTAGGAGTATTTCAGTCTATGTCACAGATCGAGACGTTCAGCATCTCACTCTGCTTCCCTCACAACCCTGTGAGCCAGGAAATCTGTGTTGTTTAGTCGCTTTTGCCACATTGAACACTGGATCTTTTAAAAATTAAAATCACATGTCTATGATGTATAATTTTTCTGTTGTTTTTGGCTAATTTGTGCAGATTTTTTGTTCTTTACCTTTTTTGCTCAGCTCCCCTCTCTCCTGTTCTACCCACTATTGTTCCCTCCACACTATCTATCCCCTTTTACTGAACTTCTGTGTGTCTTTTTTTAACCAGGAAATCTATATCCTTCACTATTTCCCTGTGTTTCTGTCATCATATAGAAACATGAATATACATGTGTACATTTGTAGAAATAGATGTTGTGTTAGCCAGAGGCCCAGCAGGAAAGAGATAGCAACTTCCAATTAAGGTCATTCAAAGAGAACCTAATAAAGGGATTATTTACAAAAGTGCAGAGAGGGTATCAAGAATGAGAAGGGGTAGAGCTATATCCCAGGGCTGCTAACATCCCTAAGGCTAAAGCAAAAAGTGTGTGTGCGTGGTGTGGGGAGAGTGGCTACCAGAACCTAAAGGAAAGTCACATAGAAGGGGCTGTCTTGGGGGAAGCTGTCAGGCTCAGAGGCTCAGCCAGCCCTGACCTCGCTCTGCAGCCTCTTGCATCCCCTGCCAGGGCCCTGATTGGCTGATCCTGGCTGGGAGTCAGAGGCTTGAGAGAGCTCTGTCCGGGTCAGTGCCCAGGGCACAGCATGGAGAGAGTGGAAAGACAATCACAAGAGAGGAATGAGGGCACCAGCTTAGAATTTTTGTTGTTGTTATTTTCTAAAATTGGGATTATATGATTCATACTTTGTTATATCTGCTTTTCTTTTCAATACTTGGTGGACAGCCTTCCAAAGTAACTGGCATAACGTAATTTATTCTTTTTAATGGCTGTGTGAGAGTCCATGATGTGGGAAGTTTCAAAATGTATTCAACTTTTTTTTTTTTTTTTTTTTTTTTTTTTTTTTTTTTTTTTTTTGCTGTTAAACGATAATGGAGTGTGTTTGTGTGTGTGTGTCTCTGTGTGTGTATATGCATATATGTGTGTGTATGTATGTATACTGGTGTTTTTAAGAATACACTTTTTATTCTAATAGGTTTTACCAAATTTGCTTTCCACAAGACTCTAACTTTTCCCATTCACAAAGTATCTGAGTATTCTTTTCGTCTCTTCTACTCCAGAAGTAGATGTTATAGTCTTTTTAATTTTTGCTAATCTAAAAGAAAAGTGCTTCCTTGTTGTTACTCTAATTTGTATGTTCTCAATAGTCATTGAACTTGGATATATTTTCCTATGTTTGTTGGCTATTTGGGGAGCCGTCTGGATTTTCTAACCCACTGGCTGCTGGCTGCTTGCTGGGAGCCCTTTTTAGGGTAAGATTCTCTGATATCTGCATCCAGCCGATCCCAGCTATCTATACTTCCATTCGTGAGAATAGTGGACATATTTTCCCAGGGGTGATGTTCTCTGTTTGTCTATGCATTTGTGCATTCTGCCTATCAGTGTGGGCCTTCTCTCCGGTGCCCACGAGCATAGCCGAGAGTTTATCCTCCTTGGCATGAGGACTGCCATTCTGGCTGGATTCCAACCTGAAACTATTTGCCCTTCTGATCAGCATCATTATGGATGCTCCTGGAAGCAGGAGCTCCAAAGCATTACTTACTTACAGCCACTTCTCTTACTAGTGTCTTGTAGGCTGTGGTAGGACTTTAATAGCATTTACGGTATCATTCATTTGAGATGGATCCTAAAGAAAATAAGAAAACTTATATTATGTGCCTGCCTGTTAACAATATGCCACTACTTCGATTCTGTCACTTACCTTACGCAAAACCTTGAGAGATCAGGGCATAGCAAACACTACTGTGCACACAAATCAGCCAAGGAGCTAGTTAAAATGCAGATTCCAGTTTCGTAGGCCAAACTGGGGGGCCTGATAGTCTACATTTCTAACAAGCTCCGGGTGCTAATGCTGCTAATCCAATGACCGCCACTTAAAGTAGAGAGAAGGTAGATAACAGAGGCCTCAGTAGATTAAACAGCAAATAAACAAAGGTGCTGTACAGTAATAAGTAGAATGCAATCGTTGATCACGGTCTGCCTGAGTCCAAAGCTTCTGGAATCAAGCTGTCCCGCATGCTTGTTTTCTGTCCCCAGAATCAGAAACCTTATATTGATGGCATCACAGTATCTCCTCCAACAGTTTCTAAGCTTCTCTAGGACAGAGACAGTGCGTTGTTCTTCTTCATATGCTTGGTCTTGCACAGTACCTGGCACACACACATTTGCTAAATGTCAAATGGCAGAGTTGTACAGTTCAGCAAAAATACACCGAACCTGGAACAGATCCGCAATCTTCACACTGAACTGCATGCATCAGCAGCAGCAGGAAACAAGCTTCTAGCACCTGGTCCAAGAGCAAAGAATCCCCAAACTGTGGCTCTCCCAATATAGAGCACCAGTTTGCTATAGGTACCTCTCCTAACTATAATATAACCCAGCTCAATAAATCACTGAGGAACTAAGCCCGTGAGGTGATTGATGACAATCAACCTGAAACAGAAGCAAAGCTTGTTTGTTCTCCTTGGGGCAAAGAAGACAAGACAATTGCGAAGTGTTACCTGGAAGAGTATCCACTGGGCACCTGTCTGTACCTCTGAGCACCTCTGAGTACAGACATAAGTAAAGTAGACAGGGCCTTGGCTTCGTGCTGCTAGCAGAGAAGACTCCAAAGCAAAGGCCAACAGGTATACGAAAAAATGCTCAACATCTCTGATTGCCAGAGAAATGCAAATAAAAACCACAATGAGATATCTCTCCCCAGTTAGAATGACTAGTATAAAAAAGACCAAAAAATAAGAAATGCTGAGAAGGATACATAAAAAAGGGAATTTTCATACATCATTGGTGAGAATGTAAATTAATGCAGTCATTATGGAAAACAGTATGGAAGTTTCTCAAAAAATTAAAAATAGAACCACCATACTATCTAAAAATCCCACGACTGGGTATTTATCCAAAGGAAGAGAAATCAGTATATCAAAGAGATACCTGCACCCCCATGTTTATTGCACCTGTCTTCACAATAGCCAAGATACGGAATCAACCTGCATGTCCATCAACAGATAAATGAAGAAAATGAAGTATATATAAACAATGGAATACTATTCAGCGTGTCATTTGCAGCAACACAGAGGAACTGGAGCTCATTACATTAAGTGAAATAAGCCAGGCACAAAAAGACAAATATCACATATTCGCACTCATATGTGAGAGGTAAGACAGTGGATCTCATGGAGGCAGAGAATAGCACGGTGGTTACCAGAGCTAGGAAGGGTGGGGAGAGAATGATGAAGAAAGGTTGGTTAATGGGTACAAACACACAGTTCTAGTGTTCGATAGCACAGTAGCGTGATTATAGCTAATAATAATGTACTGTATATTTGAGAATAGCTAGAAGATTTTAAATGTTCCTAACACAAAGAAGTGTTTAGGGTGATGGATATCCTAAATACGCTGATTTGATCATTACACACTAGACGTATTTATCCAAACATCACATGTACCTCATAAATATGTACAATTATTGGGTATCAATTTAAAAAGGGCAAAATAATAGCAACCATTTATTGAAGAAGTTGAGTCCTGTGTAAGGACCTGGCACCTTATATGCATTGTGGTATTGTGCTTCCTCTTCATCACAGCCCTATCACGGCGGACGCCGTCCTCACATTGAAGATGCAAGTGAGGCTCAGAGATGCTCAGTACCTTGTGCAGGTCACAAGGCAAGTAAAGGTCACAATCAGGACTTGCACCAAGGTCCATCTGACGTATCCTTGTTTTCATTCAACAAGAATTGATTCAGTGCCCACTCTGGGCTTGGTGGAGTCTGGGCTATATGTTCAGAGCATGTTTCTTCTGCTATGTTTGGTCACCTCTTCCCTTTACTCCCTTACTTTTGAGTAAAGTTAAATTTCTTAGAGTGTTTCTATCTACATATTCAAATGGGGAGAAGAAAGACTAACTGGATATCTCATGTCCCCAACCACTTTTTTGCTGAGGAAAAACACACATTGTGGGGTTGGTCTATGCACATGGTTGCCTCATTTGAACCTACTTAGCTGAATAAAACCGGGATTTCCGAGTCCTTCACAGAGGAGTAGATAGGCGCTACACCTGCTGTGTGTGTATTTGAAAACTTTCCAGGAGCTTTTGAGAACAGTATTTGGTGATAATAGAGTACTTACTGAATACGTGAAGGAACTTCTTTGTTTTTTGACATTAGTAATAGACTAAAAGCATGAATCTTCTTATGCTGTGTGCAAGCATTCTCCCCTTGGATTGTTACCAAGCTGCCTGCTCCAGGATCTCTTGTCAGTGTAGGTTACAAGGAGTAGTAAACTATTAACTTCCAGTGACAAGAAGCTTAAGTTAAAATGCAAACTCTGCAAGGTGCAAAATTTGCGAGTTGAATTCCATAAGAACAACCCTTTTGTCTGGCAGGGGGCTGACAGAGAGATTGGTAGGGAATGGAGCCTGAAGGCTCACTCAGCCTTCTGGAAACTTTGCAACCTTCCTCTGCTTTGTGAATCTCAGGCCCAGCCACTGAAGGAGGGATGCGCCTCCCCCAAGTTCTTCCCTTATCTTCCCCCAACACGGCTGGGTAACCATGGCAACGGGGAGGACCTGTGGGAAGAACAAAGCCAGCTCTGTCACCATGTTCCACTCAGTGGCCAAAAGCTTTAAAATCAAACAATATAGTTGGAGACATCATGTCAATACAAGTTGCGCCAACTGTCTCTGGCTGAAGGCAGCTCAGGGGAGGAGAAGGTAATGCTTGTGACTCAGGCAGAGGCTGCAGATCTGCCCAGGAATCGCCCAGCTGAGAAAACGACCTGATTTTAAAGACCCTGATAAATTCTTTCCACTTAATCTTTATTTAAGGAAACAGTGTTAATTAGCTGTGACTATCTCGTGTAATTATCTTAAAATAGGATGGGTATTAAACGCTGATAAAAGCAATCTCAAAAGGCAATAGTGGGTTTTGTTAGTTTCAAGTATATTATTTAAACTAAACATAGGTGAATATGGTGAAATGAAAAATATTTTTAACCAAAGGACACAATTGTTCGTGCTCCGCTTTGAAAATCAGGAGGTTCACAGGAACTTTCTTGTGTTCTAAGTGCCTGAAAGTTGCTTCTCCTCTGTTTCCAGATTCACGTTTTAAAATTTGAAACATATTTTATTAGTTCTATCCACCAATCAATTAACCAGTAAAATATTTACCGAGTACCTATAATGCTCAAATTTTGAACAATACACAAAAGAAACACGATCATGTTTCCTCTTGAGGAGATTATAATCCACTTGGGGTGGGGATGGGAAGTGTACAAATCTTAATCAGAGGTATTTAGGAAACTATGAAATTGACTCTAACTTTGGTTCTGTCTAGGGAATAATTTTTATCCATGACTCCCACCAAGACTTGAACACGTACTCATCAATTGTAGATAACTACAGATACTAAAACTTCTCATATCTCTGGGAATGTTTAGTTTTAAATATGACCGGACTTTTTATTTGGAAATGATGGCAGAATGAAGTTGCAAAACGATCCCACAGGTTGTAATGATGGGCTAAACCTAATAAGGTTAACTTTAACTAGATTAAATAGGAGGGTCTACATTCCAGAGAACCCATGAGATTCAAAACTCTGTGATATCAGAGATGGAGCATGTCTAGCTACTTCATCTAGGTTCAGTATCGCCAGCGCTCAGCAGTGTTTTTGACATAATTGACACTAATAAATATTTGTTGCATGAATGAACCTGCCCAAGTTACAGAGCTAGAGAGTGAGGAGTGCTAAGAAGATTTCACAGTGGTTAATCCTGGAGGCACAGCAAAGAAGCATTTCACATGGCCAGAAATGCCCAGGAAAAGAGACACAGAGGAGAGAGACGTGTTTAAAAGAGAGGCTTTTAATTCGCTCAACGGTGTTTTCCCATTAATGGGTTATGGCCTATTTTGGATTGAAACCCATTACAGAGTAATGAAATTAATTTGTTGGTTCAGAACCGGCATTTTTTTAAATGGAAAGGAAGTGAAGGGAATATGAATGCATCCAAGAATGGGTAAGTCTTTTTTCTCTAAACTTTTATTTCTCATCATGTGAGTAAATATATGTATGTATTATATACATGTATGTATTATCTACATGTAATGTGTTGCAATATTAGTGATAACCAAAAAATTTCGAACAGTATTTCTCTAGAAGGAAACTTATTGATTGGTCGTAAGAAAGAAAAACGCCTTCTAACTGAGAATTGGGAGTTCCTTTAAATTATCAGGTCCAGAAGGGCATTTAAAATGTACCAGCAATCATGAGTCGCTCCCTTTGAGCTAACTAATTACCTCTTGAAGCCACTTGCTATGGAGGCTGGAGACTAACTGACGCCAAGTAACCAGAGACGCCATATGTCCTATAGTTCAACAACGTATAGCTGATCCCTGGCCAACGTTATTTCTGTAAAAAAATGAGAATTCCTGAGGAACAACTTTTGTAATCATCCCTTCCCCAGATTTGCTCATTTTTTTTCTTTAAAAACTTGAGCCTCTCTTTTGTTCTCCAGAGCACTCCCCAAGGAGGCTTGGAAGTGTGTCCCACTGCAGTCCTCAACATTTACACTTGAATGAACTCTCTTTAAACTAGATTCTGACCCTTTTGATTATTTTAGGTTGACAGTCATGAAGGAGGGAGCAGTTTAAACAAAGGAGGGAAGGATGGAATGGCCCAAGCAGGTGGAGAACTGCAAGTAGTTTGGTCTGGCTACAGGATCAGATGCCTGAGGGACAGAAATGGGAGTTGAGGCTGGAGGGGCAGGCAGGAGACAGCTACAAAGGGTATTTTGCTCAGCAAAGAAATTTGTACCTTATGCTGAAGGAATTTTAAATAGAATTTTAAACAGAAAAGCTAATAAAGAGTGACCGGGAAGATGGGAAGATAGGGAAGAAACATTGCAAGAAGTCAAAGAAAAGTTGACTTTCAAACAGAGTTGAGGCTGTGATCAACAGTGTCAAATGCCCCACTGGGGTCAAACACAATAATACTAAATATAAAGGTCATATTTGACACTAAAGAAGTCAGTCATCTTGGTTCCTTGTTGATTTTTTTGTTGTTGTTGCTTGGTTGGTTTTTGTGTTTTTGCAGCCTTTTGGCACTAAGATCCTACAGTAAGAAATACATTACTCTTGGCAACCCAGTGTGTATGTACCATATAAATCTAACAAAATCTTCACAAAATAACACATATATTGTTACCATGTACAATATACTCTGTCAATTTTTTCTCTTCTATTATGTTTATGTATTGTTTTCATTCTTGGGATCCACTAAATTGATTTCACACCCAAGTACTGGCTGGTGATCAACAATTTGGAAACTACTGCATTAGATCACAATGTAACTATGTGGGAATGAATAACATGGCAACTAGTGCAAGTTCTGCTGCAGCCAAGGGTAGCAATTTTTTTTCTGTTGTGTGTATCTGTTTTTATACACCCTATGTGCTTTGCAAAGCCAAACCTGTAACACCTGTACGTGTATGCAAATATGTAAAAGTAAGAATTCTATTCAGTCTATTCTCCAATTAAGTTTCCCAACTTTTTCTAGAAATGTGTTTTTAAAACCATTCTTATTGGTAGTTGTAAAATTGCTTTATGAACCTATCTGTCTTTGAAAACACAGAAGCACTTTATAGTCACAAATATTTTGTGGGATTGTGAAGGTGGAGGTAGGGAAAGGTTTAAACTGTATGACTTCAGTTTACATAATGAAAAACAAAAACAATCCTTACCCTTCAAAGAAGGTCATGAGGGATTTTCCTCCTTCCTAGACAGGAATGGAGTTCAGAGAATATTCCCAAATTGGCTCACCTAGGGTAAGAATCAGAGCATGTTTAATAAATTTTTGTGATGCATATGCATGTTTTCTATCTTAAGGGTTGAAATGTTTAAAATGAGAGCTACATTTTTAAATAATTACTTTCCTCCCTATTAAGAACTTTGCAAACAAAGGCAATTAGATTTTTTAACATACCCAGGTCATATTACACACATTCTAAGTGCTCCATGTGGGGAAAAATATTTTAAGCAAATATCTATATTTTATTAAGTCTACATAAGTTAAAATTTTGGCAAAGATTTATTTTAAGGTCAATGAATTTTCTTAGGCTTTTAATCCTTGCCAAAGACATTTGTCATCATCTGACTGTAGAGCTTGATAGGTATAAACTTAGTACTAATAGCTTTGTACTATTTTCGTTAATGCTTCATTAATTATAAAATATGTTTCCTTTGTCATAAGTCATCCTAGAAATTCTAGAGATTTTAGAAAAGTAAGTTTTCAGTTTTGTGTGCAAGAAAGTTGTTTCCTAATGTTCCTGAGAATTGAGTGGATGTCCTAAAATCATATCTTGAAATAAATGAGATGAAATGTAAAAGATTAAATATTTAATTTCTTTATAAACTTCTCATGGACAGGACGAAGCAGGCTTGGACTCAATAGATAACAGAACTCTCTTAACTCAATTCTATGACACAGAAGGATTAACTCACACTTGTCATTGCTACTGAAGAACATTCTGTTGGAACACACCCAGCTAGCAGGCTAATCCCCAGTGAAGCCGTGCACTTATATTGCATGCGTTAGTTGTGTGCTCACCAGCATCTGACAGGTGTGTCTCTGAACCTACTGAAGCTGGTTGCACTTGGTATTACTGTGAGAGGAGAATTCCTTTTCCTCACTCCTTGATTCCATAATGAAGAATCTTCCTCAAGCACTCTCCAAACCTCTTTCTGCTCCTTCATTCATTTTGCCCCTGGGGAAATGGGATAAATTATAAATGATAAACTTGGGAATAATGACTGGGATGGTTGGCTCAGCTTCATTTTTCTTTCTTGGATAAACAAGCCAAATTCTGCTCCCCTTGGAACTTTGTCCCTGTTGGGGAAGGCCAGCCCAAGTCCAGTGCTTCTTAGGACTGTGTGCTTAAGTCTTGGCCAAATTACTAGTTACATTATCAACTTGGCTAAAAAACTAAAGTCAACTCTTTCAACCTGACTTCTATCATTATGAAAGTGATATTCTGACCTTGATAATATGGTTTTTGTTTTATTTTCTAATCATTCCAAACCTGAGTAGGAAAGAAGAGAGCTATTTATCAAGCCCCCTTTTGTAGACCTCCAAAAATATTAATTGCATAATTTAATTCAAAATTACTTAAGTTGATGAGATAAGATTAGAGTTGTTGTTTCAACTAAATTGAATACTTCTGAAAAACTTGACAAAGACAAATAATTTAATAAATGTTATTGTGAGTGTGACAACTGTAAATATTCATCAAAAATTATAAAAATTTAGAATTCTGCATTCATATTATTTCTCCAGTGTCCTCAAATTCTCCCTTCATTTGAAACAAACTGAAACTCTTATGTGATGCTTTTAACAGTATGCTTTTTATAAGACAAACACAAAATTCCAATTAGCTTACCCAAACAGAAAGAAAAAGGCCTTAGCCATTCATCAAAAAAATGGCAAAATTTGCATATGTATATGTTTTAAATCAAACAAAAAGTTTATAGCATTTATGTGTCGTGTCGTTTAAAAGTAATTTTCCTCTTTAACTGACCTTTTAAAACTTTTTTTTGCCAGATGACATCTACTATAGTTCTAATTTAAACGCTTTTTGAAATTTGGGAGCCAGAATCTTTGAGAATCCAGGGAAAGCTGTGGGTCCCCTCTTCCTCTAAAGTGCACAGACACACAACCCAAAGCTCCCAGGACCCATGAAGCCCATCTTTGATTGAGTTCATGAAAACCTCCCATTTCTAGTTGTTGCTTGAAGACCACCAGATTAATATTGCCAACACTGCAGGTTAGCCATCAGATGAAATAAATGTGATCTGAGGCCATAGAAGTAAAAAATTGTCATCCACTTTATTCTGATTTTATCTGATTATCTATCTAGAGGATTGTTTGAATTTCAGGCACCATATTTGTAAGGGGTATGTTCAAAAACCAGAACCTGTTTAGAAGAAATGGCTAGGATAATGCAGGATGTAGAAAGTAGGTCACAGGACCGATGGCTGGGGAGGCTTAATCTGAGGAAGAATGTCTTAGCAATGAAGGATGAATATCCTTGATGAGGAAGGCTGGCATGAAGGTGCGGGCTGTTCTGTGTTGTTCTGTACAGTAGGGAGACCATGGAACAATAGGAAGAAGCTACTCCCAGGCAGGTGTGGGCTCTGTGGGAGAATCCCTTCAGCTGGAGAGAGAAATGAATAACGACTGATTAACAAGCAATTATAAAGAGCCTACTGTCATTTTAAGATTTTAGATTACCTATCTCCTCCATGAGGTATGGATATACTTTAAATTAATCTCTAAATTTCTGAACAACTGAATGTACTATATTATAAAGATTGCTTTTCCACTTGCTTGGATAAGCTACATATTATTCTACATTTTCTAAAAAAAAAAGTGACATAAGTATTTCAGTCAGGGATTTCTATAGTATTATAATACATCAATTTTCTTGGTATTGTGTTCTTGATTTGCCTATTCAAAAGGATTTCTTGATTTTTGCCTCTTTTCTGGGCAATCCTTAAGCATCATGATAAAATATGCTTAATTTTTCTTTGGACACCTATCCATTTCTAACATATGTACTAGCCTCTCATTTCTCCCTTCTCACAGAAATATTCCTGTAGGGAAAAGAGAGGGTTTTTTTATTTTTACTATTTTAATTTTCTAGTGAAAATTGGATAATATTACAAATAGAGTTTCCCCCACTTTCTTCTTGTTCCTTTTTCCCCATCTTTGATTCTTTTCCCTTTTCTCTTTTCCTTTACCTTGTGCCCAAATTCTTTCAGGGTAACTATGCCATCAGGACTGGCTATGTGATTTGCAAAGCTTGGTGTAAAATGAAAATAGAGGGCCCCTTGTTCAAAAACCATTAGGAATTTCAAGACGGTGACAACAAAGTATTAAACCAAATACAAGGCTTTTCCGTGTGCACAGGTTGCAGGCCCATGAAGCCAGCCCACCTATTAATATAACTACCATTTGTTGAGTGCCTCCTATATACAAGGAGCTGGGCAAACTATTTAACATGCATGATTCCATTTAATCCTCCCTGCAATATTATTTTCCTAATTTTGTGAGTAAGAACATTGAGACTTACTGGGGAAAGATACTTTTCTAAGGTCATACACATAATATTTAGAGTTGCAGGATCAGAGTCCATACCTTATACCAACACCCTTCTTTATAGGGAATTAGGGAAAGGAGAAAAGACAGAGACAATGTGACCAGCTGAGATCATCACTCCCCTCAAAGTTTGAGCAAGTAACTTCTCTATGTGCATGATATAAGACAATGTGAATTTCTAGGGAGTCAAAGGAAAATAAAAAGACTAACCCCTACATTTTAGCCATATGCAATGAAGTGGGAAGTGGATGTGGCAGGAGGAAGATGTCTTGAACTCGATCTGGTAAGAATTCTGTAATACATGGAAGATCAAAATCCTTCCCATTAATATACCCTACCCTCCAGACCTGCTCTCCCCAGCTGGGCAATGGCAGACTGTCTTCATGCCAGTCCTCCTGCCCTGCTTCCTCCCCTGGAGAGATTGAGGTCCCGTTGTGTCAGGGTCCTGAAAGACGTCTAACCAGCCCCCTTCCTTCCCTAAGATGCAAAGCAACTCATTGGGCTGCTGGGTGGTAAGGATCTGGCAGGCAACGGTCCACATTTGGGGGCTATGTGGAATTAATTTATCAAACTGCTGTACGCAGTAGAGATTTACTCTCTTTGTTCCATTCCTGTCCTGGGCCAGTAGTAACTGGAGATCTTAGATATTTATTTCTGCTCTTCAGGTTAAAACTCTCCTTTGAGTGGACTTTTTCTTGAGGTCCATAGTTGAAGAATACAATGTTAGGAAGTTTTGTGGCTGCACATATGAAACAATATTTTCCAATTAGTGTTAATAATAAAGCAATTTTATCTACATCTCTTGGCCTTTATAATTTACTTATGAATTGCTTTTGGATTTGAGGAGAAGAAATGATATTATTTTTTTCCTTTCAAAACCCCCCAACAATGATTCCCTCTCCCCTTATACATACACCCTCAGTTACACATTCTCCTTTCCCCAAACCCTTGTAACATCACTTGGCTCAGATCTATCACTCAGTACTGTTGGGTATATTTCTTCTGCTGAATAAAATGGCTGTATTGTTACATACAGCACTAAAGAGACTTAAGTCCTGGACTGAACTCTTATTAACTGATGGTCTGGCTTTGCACAAGGAACCTCCCCTCATTAGGCCTTAGTTTTTTCATCTGTAAAAAGAAGTGTTGTATTTTGTGATTTGAGAGTCCCTTCTACCTCTGACATTGTCTGAATTATTCCTTCAGGGTCTTAAGATCTTTCAAAGTGGCAACCCAAGGGGTCCCCTGACAAATTAATATGAATCTATACAATTATGTAAAAGAAATGGAGAAGAAGGCTTCAGGTAACACTTAGTGAAGATTATTGGGTCATGGTGTCTCAGTCTATGTTATCTATTCAGGTGCCACTTGAAGGATACAGAGTTGGGACAACAGACGAGGATATTTATCTGATGGTTCAGGAGGGAAATATTTTGAGAAAGACTGGATTTCATTGAGCTTCCAATATCACACAACATAAGTTACCTCTTGGGTTTTTAGATCCAGGTTACTATCTTCTTTGAACAGATTAATTAATTACTTTAATCACCTACTTTGTAAATATACATTATTTGGGCATTCCCAGGTGGCAGGCATGCTTCTCATTGAATCAGTGAATAGCTTCTCTTCCCAGAAGGGATTTATATTCTAGAAAGAGTAGAATAGCATTCCAAATAGGAGAAAGAGCAAGACAGAGACTCTCAGAGACAAGCTCGGCTGCAATTCAATGAGTAAGGAGAGTGTAATGGTTAATTTTATGTGTCAATCTTGCTGGTCTACAGGATGCCCAGACATGTGGTCAGATTTTATTCTGGGTGTTTCTGTGAGAGTGTTTTTGGACAAGATTGTTATTTAAATTGGTGAACTTTGAGTAGAGCAGATTATCCTCCATAAAGTGAGTGTGTCTCATCCAGACAGTTGAAGGCCTGAAGAGAAGTGAAGGACGAGTCTCCACTGAGCAAGAGAGAATTCTCCTACAGACTGCTTTTGGACTTCATCTGCAACATAAGAGCTTCCTGGTTCCACAGTAGATGGCCTTTGGGCTCAAACTGCAACATCAGCTCTTTCCTGGGTCCTCAGCCTGCTGGCCCACCTTGTAGATTTTAGACTTACAAGCTTTGATAATTGCATGATCCATTTCCTCATAAAAAATCTCTTTGTATATATACACCAACATCCTATTGGTTCTGCTTCTCTGAAGAACTTGGACTAATACAGAGAGGAACAATGAAAATGAGGTGGAGAGGTAGGCAGGAGCTGTGCTGGTTGGGGCTTTTTGGACATGGTAGGTATTTAACAGTTTGTGCTTTAAATGCATTAAAGGTTTTTAGCAGGGGAGTATTAACATCTAACTTCCCTTTGGCTCACTGTTGTGGAGAACGAACAGAGAGAGGCAGATATGCAAGCAAGGAGACCACAGAGATGGTGTCGTAAGTGTCCAGGCAGGAGAAGATGGCACGTTAAACAGCTGTTTAAGAGAATGCATTGGCAGAAGTCCTCGGACTCAGAAAACATTCTGGAGTGAGCGTTGACAGAGCTTACTCTTGGATTTTATATTTATTTTCAAATTTGAAAAGCAAAGATTATTTTCTTCTCCCACAAGAATATATAAACAGAGCAGATAGTTAGGTGACGACTCTGGCCCAGAAGTATCTACAACTATCGTGTGTAGATTGAAGAAAACAAAAGTAAAGTTTGTGGTTATTAATCCCAAAGTAGATCTAAGGATAATTGAAAAGCCCATGATTATTCCAAGTGCCTTGGATGACACCTATGTCTCAGTTTCCTCATCTGTAGAATGAAGATAATAACAGTACCTACCACACAGGTTGTCATAGGGATTAACACACACATAGAACAGTGTCAGACATGCAGTGAGCATCATATATGTCTTAGTTGTTACTACAATTGCTATTATTGCTATTATCATCTTCATTATTATAATTAGTAAAAACCCAAAGCTGGTCAGACTTAGAATCAAAACCCAAATACTGTACTAAAGTGAGCAGGAATCATGCTCTGGATTAATCATGAACACAGACTAAAACAGGCAGAGGCTTATGGAAACAGTGCACAAATACAAGTATCGAGACCTATAGTTCCAAAAATAAATAGCTCAGCAGTCAGAGCCTCCCCCACACCAAAAACAATAGACAAGAAAGCTGCCAAGAGATCAGAAAAATCTCATAGTCCTTAGACACAGGCTCTGATTTAAAATATAGAATTCCTAAAATAAATACATAAAAAATATAAAATTACTTAGAATAATGATAGTAAGATTAAGTACTTATCATGGACAATGCACATATTAGCCTATTTATATACAGTATCTCATCTAATCTATTTCAATTCGAGTAATAATCCAGCAGGAAATATTATCCCTATATTAGAGATGAGGAAACAAAGCTCGGAGAAGTGAAGTAACTTGTCCAAGATCTCATGCTAGGAAGTAAAAGAGCCACGCTTTTGCCCATTTCAAAACCCATTCTTGGTGAGTTGAGTTGGAAAAGAATAGGAATGATATACAGGGAGAGCCATAAACCTCTTTACCAGGAAGGAAAAACCCTTCTCTGTGTTACTCCAAATGTGTGAGGATTGAGAATATGAAATACAGCCCCTGCCACTGCACGCGCTGGTGGGAGCAGCTGCCCTAAAGCTCGAGGGGATCCCTCTGACATTGACCCCACTCCTCCCCAGCTTGGCTCCCTGCCCTTCCTCTCCCTCCTTCCCAAACAACAACCACGGAAGAAAACAAACCATCAAACCACCCCTCACACACATACTCATACACATACTTTTAGCCCAACCAGCAGGGTGGGGCAGTTGGAAGGGAGGAATGTCCTAAGGCTTAGTCTTCCATCAGTCACCTGACTCGGCGCTTCGCTGCTCCCCAGATACTTCCCTCCACGAAGCGCTGTGCCTGACATACCAGAGATGGGGCATAACTACGGCCCTGAAGGAGCCGAGGAGACATTGTGTCTAAAGAATGTTTGGTTGAATCTGGAGCTAGAGGGCAAGATCAGTATCTTTCACCCCCTTCTGAAGGTCTGGAAAAAGACTAGAACAAGGCGATTTTATGAAGATACTGAATGCATTGATTTGCTACCTGACTTCTTTAGGTATGCGGCTAGAAACATACCAGGCAGACGTGGTGAGCATGTGCCATCACCAGCAGGTCCCGTGGGCACTCCCAGTGGTGGCATCAGTTTAATCTGCACTTGGCCAGATATGGTATTTGGGAAATATCATACATCCTCTCACATTCCCCACGCTCTTTCTCAGCTATCACCTGAACTAGAAACCAACTGGGGATACCTCGTCCCCCTTCCTCATCACTCTCAGGGCCCTGCTGCTAGCGTGACCCACAGATCAGCGTTATGGTTAGACCATTAAGGACTAAACTGGGGATTTTAGGGTAGGCATAACTTCTCTCCAACTGGGTGGAGAGAAGATGTGAAAATTCTTTGTCAACTGTAGCCTGTAAGGGACAGAAAGAAATCCCAACACCCACTCATTCATCTAAGAATGTGGTGGTCTAAAATTATGGGTCTGTTAATTACAAGTAATTTGACCCAGTAACCATCAATGAAAAGAAATGTACGTGAATAGAATGAAAGACCTACACATACCAGTCCTCTAGAAGTGATTTGAACTATTGGTACCAGGGATACAGTGTACTCAATAGAACTGAAAATCACCATCTTTCTCTTCCCTGGAAATCAGCATGATGATTTCATATGAGAGCATCGACACCTTCGACTCTCCATTCTCACATGGTTTCTGAAACATTTATCCTTATTGTATAACAAAATGAGGCCCAGAAATTAGGAAACAGGGCAGGTTTTTTGTAGTTAGTTTTATGGTGGGGTGGATAGAGTGAGGAAGGAAAACGGGTTTCTAGACGTGGAAGATGAAAGGAAGGGAGGGACAGCAATGTCTTCCTCCCCAGAGGTAGGCAGAATGATATTAACACATGCTAGCATTGTGCGGTTGATAGAACATTTGTACATAATTTATCTCTTCTGACTTGTACAGAAAACTCATGGCAGATGTTTTTATTGATTGTACCATTTTACAGAGAAAGAAAGACTCTGAGAAGTGAATCAACTTGCCCAAGGTGATAAAATTGGTAATCAGTGAAAACCATCCTCATACCCAGGTAGATAGGCAGTGAGGGTGTTTTCTACTGGGCAAGAAGAAAAGTAAGGGAAGGAAGGTGGAAAGAAAAGGAAAATGGAAGATAGGATAATTAATAAAAGAAGGGAGGGAGGGATGATAAAAGGAAGGATAGAAGGAAAACTGCTAATTTTTTATTGCGATTTTCTAAAATTTTGACTAGACATTGATCCCCCTTGCTTTCTTTATCTTTTGCACGGTGTTCCTACTTATTGTTACTGTTTACTTGACATAAAAAAAATATCCCTTAGTCTCTAATTACTAGTTACATGTAAAAGGGAATTGAAATTTCAAGTAAGTATGAACATTTTAACTAAAATTATGACACACACAGAATCAAAGAATATTTCCAAAAAATCTCATTTCTGCTACAGCTTGTGATTTCAGTCAATGTGAGCCTGCTTCTACTAAAACTTTGTATTTTATCTTAACTGATGTCAAGGTTAATGTCCTCACAGTTGTAATTCAGGATTTACCCTGAAGAAAGGATACAGGAAGAAGTATTTAGATGCACATTTGTATTTTCAACTGTCATTACAGCTTCCGTTGATAAGGAGAGTCAAAATCCTAAAGCTATAGAATGTTTAAAAACTTGGAGAAGACCTAAGAAGTGACCTGTTTCAACCGTCACATTTCATGATGAGGAAATAGCGGCCCATAGAGGGGGCCAGTGATTTGTCTAAGGTTCCACAGCTGCTTAGTTAGAACGTGAGCCTAGATGTTCAGTTTACATAATAAGAAAAATAGCATTTTAAACAAGCGAAAGGTGTCCCCTTATTGTTGGAACATTAGCATAATCACTCTGGTCTCTCATTATCAAACGAATCGGATGTTTTTGTTTTTACCTGCATGGTCAAAATAAATCATTTTCACATCACTGTGCCTTATTTTTCCCCTGGAGAGAGAATAACAATAGAGCCCCGTTGGCTTCTGCATCTTTTGCTGCTTCTCAAATATTTTAATTCCATAAAGGATAAGGAAAGACTTTTGCCTGAGATGCCTCAACATCCTATTCTACCAGATTTTGAGTAGAATCTGATGGCAATTTTGTGTCCACAGCACCTGGCACAAAGGCTGAGCATTGTATTAGCTGGTGAAATAATTTATTTAATCTTACCAATCTTGTAAGTGGTAGAATTCCCGTTCAACTGAGGATAAAACTAAGGCTCCTCAAGGTTAAGTCAATAGTCCAAAGCAACACAGCTAGAACTTGACATGTACAGAAATCTCAGGGCAGATGTTTTTATTGATTGAAACCCAACCAGTCTCACTTGAAAGGCAGTGGCTTTCCCCTGTTGTAAATACAGAAAAATTGTGTCTTGATGAAGTCAATGAATAAGGGATCAAATGAATAAAAGAATGCTCATCTGTACCTTAAGGTCTGGAAGTTGCACCAACCATTTTAGCAAGGCAGTCAAAGAAAAAAAATCTATAACAGTTTGATATCTCAATTGTTTGCTAGAATCACCTGGAAGGAGACAAAACTGCCAGAAGGGATCTCCATGAGAGATATTGACAGAGGCTGATAAGAGGAGGATGCTTTCCTAACTCCTGCCACATCAAAGTGCATCGGAAAGAATGCAGGGCCTCCATCTCCCGCTCAGGGCCATCAGGGCAAGTGGCCAGCTGCCAAGTTGCTATAAATCTGTTTTTTAATTTAACCTTCTCTCTGGCCTCACCATTAGGATTGCTGCACAAGCAAAGAAACCAAGTGGAGCCCCTCTGTGATTATCACCGGAAGAAATTCGGAGAATGAAATACAAAAGGCAATAGCAGCGGTGAGGGCAGGGGAAGGCTTATTTCAGGATTCTGTGAGGGTCTTTATAAATAATTGAGAGTAAGAAACAGGTTACACTGAAAATAAATGTAGCATACAAAATTATCAGTGTTACCCTACAAGGGAAATGTTTAAATACAGCCGGAATTTTTGGAACGTAACCAGAGGACTCCTGTTGTCTCCGAAGCTATTCACGATAAATAGCTCCTGAGACTCCAAAGTGCCAATTCAACAGTTTGTCTCTGCCTCAACCTTAATTTGGCAGACAGCTCTGTTGTAAATCTGCGTACTGGGATGGAGAAAATTTGTTTCTTAGCTGCACCCCCCAGAGTTTACTCTTTGCTTAACACAAAATGTAAATATGTCATTGTGCTGACTGGAAGTCAAATGAAAGATGCCAATTGGAAGGAAATATCCAAGTCCCGGGTTAATTAATGTTTGAAATATTTTAATTGACTGCCCATGATTTGTATATCAGAACAGGCACGGGGACCTGAAGATCTTGAAGATGCAGAACTATATTTGGACTTAAGAAGGAGAAATCTAAAAACTCAAAATGGTTGTCCCTTTGTTAAGGTCAGATGTGTAGAAACTGCCTTGTCTGAAGACTAGATCATTTCAGTCAAGGGGTAAAGGCCATCAGTGTCCTGGCAGCAAACTCATTAGCCACTTAACATAATTTAATCTTACAAAAGTCAAGAATCATATTTAAACATTTTTTTTACAAAGTGCTTGTTTCTATTTATTGATTTGAGGGTTTAGCATTGAGAAATATAAATGCCTGCCAATTAGCTGGAATGCTGTTGGCAGATTTTATGGGACACCCATTCATAGTTTCACTATAAAACACTCTCAAAAAAACTCTCTAGAACTCAAAGGTGTTTATTCTGTACTGTATGTAATGATTCTCTTAAAGAAAAGAAAACTGAATAACTTCCACCAGACCATGCAATGTGGCGGGGATAGTGAGTACAGGAAGACAGCAAGCTAAGAGGAATCTAGTGCAGTCTATCACTGACAATGTTGGACTGAATCTCTTGCTTTCAGGAAGTCGTGTTCCCATCCACAAAGTAAAGAACTGATTTGGTACAGGAATGAGAAGAGGATAGTCCAAACTAGACCTGCCTTCTAATTTAATTCAGGGTTCTAAAATTATTCTTCAAGTAGGTTCCCATCTGCCTGGGATATGAGTGAGATGTAACATAACAGTAATAGGTAAGCTGCACCAAGCAATACCACTTGTACAATCTCCGTTGTTGTTTTTTTTTAATAAGCTTTTTATTTTTGAAAAACTGCACATTAACTGAAAAGTTACAGAAATAATACAAAATTCCTGTATACCCTTCACCCAGTTCATTTTACATCACCATGGTGCATCTGCCAAAAGAAACACTGGCTTGTTACTATTAACTAGACTCCAGATTTATTGGGATTTTCCAGTAATATCCTTTTTCTGTTCCAGATTCCCATCTGGTATATTTCATTGCATTTATTGGTCATGTCTCCTTAATCTCTTCTGGTCTGTGACAGTTCTCAGTCTTTCCTTATCTAGCCTTTGGAAGGTAGCTTCTAAATCCAGCTCAAATTGGCAAGAGAAGAGGGTAGAGCATGACTAAGCTGTACCTCTAGGAGTGGGGAGTATATTATTTCAAATTCTTATGTAAAGAAGATTTGTCTTTTCTCCCTTATTTATTTATTTATTCAATTATTTATTTATGTCACTATGGAATCATGTATATTTATTTTATATGTTGGTTTACATTTTGACTCATGTATATTTATTTTGTACTATGGGTTATAATTCAATACGATGTTATTTATTTTGTTGTTCAAATTCCAGCGTTGGCCATTGGGAACGCTTTCAGTTGGCTCCTGTGTCCCTTTGACATGCCCCCATTCCTCAATTTTTTGAGTACCTCCAGGCTCATCTTATATTTTTCCTGCCTTAGCCCTAGAACCAGTCATTTCTCCAACGAGCCTTGGTTCTGGTTATCAGCAAATAGTATTTTATTCTAAAATCTAGATCTGAGTGCTAGATGTGCTCGTGGCTACTGGGGTGTCACTGTTTCTAGATAGCTAAGAGAATTAGGTAGTATGTATACTAAGATACACAGTTATACAATTATAGATATGCCTAGCCATACATGTCTATCTACACCTATATCTATGATTATTCCTGCATCTGTTTATCTGCATATATAGTAAATTAAACATGAGTCCATACTGATATCTCAGACTCTAACCTGGCACCACATGGTTCCTTCTGACCGCCCCTTCCTGCTTACCTCTCACTTCCCACTCCAATAGTGAGAAGCCTGGCTCCCCGATCCATCGTCCTTTTATTTCTGTGTGCACCCCCAATATAACATAAAGCAGTTTCACAATTGTTAACCCATACCTCTAGCAGAAACAAATTTACCAGCGAGAACCCAGTGTGTATCCTTACAGTTCCCAGACAAAATAGTTTCCCAGAGGTATTTAGATCAGCTCCTTTACCCCCCCTCCCCCTTCTGTAAGGTTGTTTCATACATTTGCAATACAATTAGATTCACATGTCATAGTCTGAGCTTCATCCTGGTGGTGGTGGTGGTGGTTGTTTTAGCTTGCAAATATTAAAATTCTTTGTTTTTTTACTATAGGATTCCTAAAAGTTTTAATTTTTAAGGGTTTTGCTCTTTTTTCAAATCACATATTATATTTGAATAAACTTTTATGACAGAAACTATAAAGGATTTTAAAATTCATTGATACCTCCCTTAACTTAGAATGCTGTTTTCTTTTTTTATTCCTCAATCTTTCTCTTTTTTTTTAGTTGCAATTTTTTTTTCAGAATATTAAGGGGGCACAAATGTTTAGGTTACATGGATTGCTTTTGTACTACTTGAGATAAAGTTATAAGTGTACCCAGCATCCAGATAGTGTACATTGTACCCAATAGGTATGATTTTACCCATCGCCTATTTCTCCCTCTCACCTGCTTGATTCCCTTGAGTTTTACTTTCTATTGTGCATATGAGTGCTGATTGGTTAGTCCCAATTTAATAGTGAGTACATGTGGTGTTTTGTTGTTGTTGTTGTTTTCCAATCTTGCCATATTTCACTTAGGGGATGGTCACCAGTTCCATCGGATTATTATAAAAGGTATTAATTCATTTTTTGTGGCTGAGTAGTACTCCATGGTATACATATACTACTCATGAATTGATGGGCACTTGGGTTGATTCCACATCTTTGTGATTGTGAATTGTGCTGGAATAAACATTTGAGTGCAAATGTCTTTTTGATAAAATGACTGTTTTTCCTTTGGGTAAATACCCAGTAGTGGGATTGCTGGATCAAATGGTAGGTCTACTTTTGAGGAATCTCCATACTATTTTCCATAGAGGTTGCACTAGTTTGCAGTCCCAGCAACAGTGTGTAAGTGCTCCTTTCTCTCTGCATCCACACCAGCATCTATTGTTTTGGAACTTTTTTATAAAAGCCTTTCTCACTGAAGTTAGGTGATATTTCATTGTGGGTTTGATTTGCACAAACACCAACACACTCCTGCCTTCCTGCTTATCCTCTGGGTACCACTACCTGGGAATTCTCTGCCTAAATGGCTCTAAGCTACTTCCAGGTCAAGCATGGGCCTCTTCCCTAGGTTCCCTGGGTGGTGATAGGTAGAAGGGAAAAGGTCAACAGCAATGGCCTGGGGAGGGGGGCTCCATCTTACTCTTGCCTTGAGCCCCACACATAAATATATTAGGAGCAGGTCATGTGCTACATGCTTGAGGTATCTCATTCAATCCTTTAAAAAGTCCTGCCAGGTGTCCACATTATCCCAAGGAGAAATAGGACAAAGAAGTCTTGTTGATTGTCTAAGGATTCACAGCATGTAAATAGTGGAAGGCAGGATGCAAGTCCAAGTTCATTTCACACTGTATACTTTAGGGCCACCATGTCACATGACTCCACTCCACTTGTTGTCAGGTGCACGTACGTCCAAGTTGGGGACTGCACAGCCAGTGCGGCTACACCAGGTAGCCATGACTATTCAAAGAAACAATTGCTCATTCACAACATCCAACTCATTCCCTGTGTTTGGCCTCCTTTCTCACCTCCTACCCTGACCCTTTTCTTCTTTTGGATTTGTCCTCAGCCAGCAGTGTGGGCTTCTGAATTTACAGCCTCTATGGTCTGCATGCAGCTCTCTGATGCACATGTGTGTACTTGAGAATCCATGTGTCTTTCAATCATGAGGTTTAAAATGGGTAAGCTTATTCTTAGAGAAATGGCAGGTATGTCTCTCCAGGTGGGAGGGCATGACATTTCTGCCACGTGCCACCTCAACCCCCCTTGCCTCCCGCACAAAGGAGTATTTTAATAGAAGGTTAATGGAGGGCACACAGAACAAAAAGAAAACCCTGTCATCGTTATTCTGTGTTTTACTGTAATAGAGGTCAGCTCTCCCGGATTCTTCCTAGTATCCATCTTTAAAATGAATTGTTTAGCCTATGAAAACAAAACTAGTTTATTTATGATGACAGAGAAGCTGTAAATGTGCTCCTGATCTGTGCATTGACTAATTAGATTAATTAAGCCGGCATGCATTTCAGAATAGGCAGGCAGGTGGCAAATAACATTGGAGATGATTTATATGATATATTCCATCAAGCTTCCAGTTGATAAATAATATCACATTCATTACATTAAGATATCGAAGTGGAAGAAGAAAACAGTGCATTCTTGGCTCTGTGCTCTTACCAAAAGAGCAATTGTTGAGGTTAACACACTGGGCATAATTTACACTCCTCAAAACAGTGAAGAAAAACCACACAAGCCAAATCTCAAACTCAAGTTAGTATCAGCAGTCCCTTTCCTTATGCAGAGGTAATTCTTTGCCACTACAGTGGAATTGAATTTTAGGAACAGAGATGAGATTTGAATCTTAATTAAGTCATTGCAGCTTGCTACCAAATTTTGCTAGAAGCTCCCATACCACAGTGCTTTACTAGTCAATCTGCTTTCAGTGGATACTCCTGGAAAATTACAGTGAATTTGGCTGAATATAAGGTCCTTCTTTCCATGGCCTTCAAACTTCAACACAGCTGAGAATCACTGGCAGCATTTGTATGAGTGCAGACCCAGTAGGTCTGAATAAAGTCCAATAATCTATTTTGTTTTGTTTTTTGTTTCTGTGTTGTTTTTTTTTTCAACATCTAGGATATCAATATCACCGCATATCAATAAGCCCACATATAAAGAACTGAATCTTGTTATCTGATCCTTGGTCTTTCAAAATTCTCAAGTTTGTTGGATATATTAGACCTACTCCTTCTGTTAGAGTAGTCAAGGGTTTATCAGAGCTTGGTTAAAGGACTGCCTACATTAGAATTTCCTAGGAGATGTTGCAAAAAGTCAGATTCCTAGGCTTCACTTGATACTCAAGGAATCCAAGGGCAATACAGGAAAATCTGCATTTTAACAAACTACCCAGATGATTCTTATGCATACTTAAATGCAAGAACCACTGCCTTGGAGCAAGGAATATTTGAGTAGGTGTAACAGAAAATGGAGAAGTCTCCTTCATATCTTCCCTGTAGTCATACGTTTGCCCAGAAGACAAAGATATATGTCTCACCCTGCCTAGATCAGTAACCTCTCAAAGAATGAACTTAGGCTTGGATAGAAGATAGTGTTGGAATGGTCTGCCCTCCAGGTCACCTTTTGGTCTTCCAATTCCTTTTGGTCTATGCCCTAAAGGACTCTGCAAAATTGCTACCATCTTGTTGATGGATACTCCCAAACTGCCTCCAGGACACTGGGAAGAAATTAGTTACATGGAAAGTCCCCTGGCCTACTGCTGCTGGGGTAGAGTGGTGGGACATGCAGGTGCCATTGAAATAACTAATGGCAGAAACTGATGTGCGAGACAGACCCCAATCAAAACCTGACATCCTCCTCAGCCCAGAAAGAGATGATAACCCTTTCTGTTATCGCAAAAAGGCAGCCAAACAAGCAGAAGGGAAATTATAGAATAGAGCTTGACAGAATGGCACAATAGGCAGGTAAAAGAGAAAAACGGGCAGCCCACAAGTAACAGAATATAGCAGCCAAAGCAAAACCTCCACCAAAGTCACTGGATAATGTCTGTATTTAAGCTTTGTGCAATCATGTAAACAGAGAGAGAGAATAATCAGAAAATCGTAATGAGAATTCTAATTATAAGATGTTATCATTTCATCCCAGACTGTATCAGGGAGGGATGAGCTGGATGGAAAAGGAGAACCTTGAAACCTAGAGGGAGAGGACATTGCACAAGACCAGAACAGACGCCCTTCCTTTAATCATGCTGGCTAAATTATCACACGTTCCACAGCGAGAAGGAACTAAAAATTGATTTGAGAGACTCTTTTATATCCTTCATAATTCTGGCAGTAATTTCTTTTGCTCATTACTATATACTGTTTTCTCCTTCCCTAGCAGAGAATCAGGTCATTCATAATAAACTCTGTGGTTACCTTCATTAAGTTCCCAAAAAATAGCCCTGCCAGGTATCACTGTATGTAGGTACTTTAGATGAGTAAATCCTCCTTGGTAGACACAGAGAAGATTCTAGTCTCCAGAGTGGATAAAATCTTGAAAACGACATTTCTCCAGAGCATCTTTCTGAATGGGTGAGCTACATCTTAGTATGGTGAAAGGAATGATATCATTCAGCCTTGTTAAGATATATCCTAGCACAATTTAAATGCCTAACCTCATAAAGCATTGCTGTTAAGATGTTCTTTATTGAGCTATAGTTTCAAGATTATACACAGTTAGGCGGTTTTCCATTATAAAAAAGTATCTGTTGGAATCCAGTTCTTGAGTGGCCTTTCCATCTGTAGCTTCATCATAACATTGGCTTGCTCTGCCTTGGACCTGTCTGTCTGCAGAGAGAGACAAATTGAATCAGCAACAGGTTTTTTGTTAAAGGTACATGATTTTGTCCTATCCTCTCGATGGCTAACCTCCATTAAGCTTCTATCTCCTTATAACTGCATGTATGATTTAGGTCTTATTTTATGCTTTGCCAAGTTTCTTAAAAAACTTGTGTCTTATAATGAAAGACATGCAGAAAGGAAAGTCATTAAAAATATAGAGAGAATGTCAACTATACCTAAAGAGAGTGCATTGCTAATCCAAAAGACACTCACTCATTGTTACTATGATTGAGTGCTAAATTCAGGTGTAAACTTACTCGAAGCCAGGGAAAACATGGAGATAAGATGTATTACATAATTCTTATTATTTAGAGAAAAAATATCTATCAACTCTTTAAGGCATAAAACTATAAATTCACCTATTTAAAGTGTGCATTTGACAAATGTTTGTAATCAGGTATGTAACCATTACCACAGTCCACAGAACATTTCATCATCCCCAAAAGGCCCCTCATGCCCTTTCACCAACAGTCTCCTCCCCTAATCCCCAGCCTTGGAGACTGCTCTGCTTTTAGTAACTATATTTTTCTAGTTCCTGTAATTTCACCTGAATGGAATCATACCACACCAGTTAGTGTCTGGCATGTGGGGTGTGTTCCATGGGGGCTATTTTCACCTCCTTACTTGGTATATTTCTTATATCCTTGGGGTTGGGAGAAGCTTCAGTCTTTTATGTCTGGTTTTTTTCACTCAATACAATGCTTTCGAGAATAAAACTGCCGTTTCATACATCAGCAGTTCATTCCTTTTTATTGCCGAGTAGTATTTCATTGTAGAAGTGAATTGTGATGTATTTATCCATTCACCGGTTGAATATTTTTTCCAATTTTTAGCTATTATCAATAAAACTACTATGGATGTTCATGTGTAAGTATTTGTGTAGACTATATGTTTGCATTTGTCTTGGGTAAATATCTAGGAATTTTTCCATATCCTTGCCATGCTTGATATTGTTGGACTTTTTGGTTTTAGCTGTTCTAATGGTTGTGTAGGAGTAACTGTTTGTGGTTTTTATTTGCATTTTCCTAATGACTAATGATATTGAGCATTTTATATGCTTCTTTACTATTCCTATATCTTCCATAAGTGTCTGCTCAAATATTTGCACACATTTTATCAAGTTGTTTGCTTTCTCGTTTACAGTGTTATTTTCTTCCCTGTTTTTCAGTAGAATCTCCTTCATCAATAGAACTCAGTCTGGAGTGAGAAGTCCATTTTCAAACTTAAGCATAATTCAGATGGTATAGGTAAGAGAGTCAAAAAGGGAATATCATATGGAAAATTCTAACTGTAATAAGAACAAATAATCCAACAAACATAAATATTTTAGGTGTTTCAGGGCAAAAACAGATTGGGTAGAATAGAAACCACATCTGAGTTCAGAGATCAAGATTGACAACAAAGTCTCCTAATTTGGGATCCCTGAAAACTGATTCAAAGGACAGGCTAAGATCTCATAAGGGACTGAGGACATGTGGTTACTTCTAGCACCCTCAAAGGCAGACACAGGAGGTCAGAATTGGTGTTTCCATGCCAGTTTTCCCAGGTGCTAATTCACATGTCCTCTGGTAGCCACCACTTATCTCTGCATGGTTCTTACACAATAGGGGGAGAAAGCAACCTCTAGACAATAGACAACTTCTAAGAGGGCTAACAGAACTTCCACAGCCACGGCAGAATTGGCATCTGATGCGGAAGGTGTGTTCCACAGAGGCTATTTTCACTTTTTTACTTGGTACATTATATCCTTGGGGTTGGGAGGGATCTTCCAGGACCTGGAATGTCCAAATTGGATATCTGAGGGCATTTCTGAATCAGCACATAGTAGGGAAAAGATCTCAAAGAGAAGGACCAAGAACAATAAAGGTGACTGTAATTGATATGTATGTTTGTTTTTACATGACGGCTAGAAATGAGGTAAGTCATTAAAATTATTTTAAAATAATGTTTCTTTTTCTCTTCAGGGATAGACTTGAATTTAAGTTTGAGGACAAATTGCTCTTCTGTTTCAAGAAAACCATCCCAATGAGCTCTTTTGATTACTTCAAACTACAGCTCCAAAAGGAGCCAACTGATCCTCTCAAAATGGAGCCAGGGGCAAGGGCCAAGGACAAAACAACCCTATAGTGGATTTGTGGAGAGTTTTGATCTGTGGATTCTATCACACAGTAGTTAACCTTTATGGATTTATTTTCCCATATTATCTTCTTCTATTTTCTCTCAGTTTCAGACTATTCTTATTTGAATAAAAAGGAACAATGCCAGAACTAAGAAAATCCAAATAAAGTATGGACTTCAGGTAATAATAATGATCAATATTGGTTCATTAACTGCATGAACATACCATACCATTTTAGAAATTTTTCTGTAAATCTAAAACTGATATACAAATAGAATTTAATTATTTTTATTGTTTAGAAAAGGAATAGTGCCTTCCGAAGACCAGACATGTATGAGACACCCGGGTTACACAAACTTCACTGGTTTCTCAATTTTTCTTAGCTCTAGTTACGTTTACCTTCACATGTTTGAGAACAAATAGAAACAGTGGGATGAAGAATTACTGTCGTGTATTTCCTTGCAGGGATGCAGCTTAGAGAGAAGAATGTTCTGGAGCAGCATGATGCCTGCCAGAGGCTGCACATAATTTATGATGATTTCCTTGTTTATTTTTTAAAGCAATTGACTTGCCTATAAAGGAGCCAAAAATTATATAGTTTCTTTCTCCTATTAGCTTATTAATTCCTTGAATGTATAAGCCATGCCTTCTCATTCTTTTGTGTATGTAGCACGTAGTATCTTTTATTCTGTAGGTCCTGAATAAATAGATATATTTGAATAAATGTCATACACAGAGGCCTGGATGATGACAGGACAGTCTATAATATGAGAAAATATATAATAGTTGATTTATATTCTTATCAATTAAATATAAAAATGTTTGCTACGTCTTCTTAAAATTAGCTGCTGTTAAAATTACTAAGACAAGTCTACATCATGAATTCATCACATTGAAAGCGTTCCTCCACCCAGCAAAAAAATAAAAGGTTTTCAGTTCAACAAGCAAAAACCATATTTTGAAAGATTAATTTCCATCTTTTTGACATCCTTGTCACTCAAAGCCAGAAAACTTGATTTAGGGGTTTCAAACTCTGTCACTTAGAACAAATTTCAAGCTGTGGATGTCTATGCAAAATTTCAGTGGTAATGTTTCCCTGGCCAAGTTGTTGCGGCCTTCAAAATAGAATTTGCAGCAGAGACTCTGGCACGTTCTAAATACAGCAGATTGAATATTGATGTAATGTCAAAAGAGTTCCATAATTAAAGGTGTTTCTTTATAGCATCTCCCTTCACCCATTCATTAATTCAACAAATATTTATGGAGCACCACCTCTTTGCCAGGCACCACATTAGCAAGGCTTTTCTGTTTCCTGAATCAGATACGTTTACTTGATGAACAAACGAATGAATGAATGAGCAAATGAATGAATGAATGATGAAGGAGATGCCTCCAACAGCCACATTACTCCATAGCTCCAGGAGTGGTGAATGTGAAAGGAAAAATGGGAAAGCACGATAAACTCCTGACTCAGAAAAACTTCTTTGAGAGCCCAGAGAGGTGAAGTTCCTGTGATTCTGTTGCGGGACATTCTCTGACAACCCCCTTCCCAAACCTGTTATGTGAGTATATTGCCTCTCTCCACCCTTCCAAATCTCAACCCAGAAAGGGAGCCAGGCATCTTCAGCTAAGCTCTTGCCTTTTTCTTCTCTCCTTCAGTCTTCTCCTCCAAGGCCCAGAGGGCTTTTCCTTTTCCATCTTTCAGGAACTGCTCTTATGTCATGTTCATCTTTGTGTAGGACATGAGACTCAGCTTCACAACCAGGTCTGTGTTTTGTTAATTTTCGTTGCTGTTTGTTTGTTAGTTTAAGCTTTTTTATGAAGAACACACAAAACTAAATAGTATAATAAACCCTCACCCCCCACACCCATCGACCCAGGGCCAATCTCTCCCCAACCATACCCTCATCTACTTTCCCGTCCTTATATTATTTTGCAAATTCAGAGCATCCTACATTTTCAGTTATACCCTAATGACAGAAAGACTCAATGGAAAAACCTCAAATTACTGAAAGGAGAAGTGAAAAGTAGTTAAAAATTAATATTCACCTACAGTATGGTAATCTACATAAGTGAAAGGATTAACGAAATCTCCCAGCTTTGAGAAGGGAATGGGTAAAGACAGCCCGAGGAATGGCAAGATCTGGGGACCGAAAAACAGACTGAACATTTTGTCTTGCTTTTGTTTTCTTTCCATTTTTATCACTGCATTTCTGTTTATTGGCTTAATCCTCAAGCATGTTGACTCCACCATACAAAGGGGACCAGGGCTGCAGGAGCCATCTCTGAACTTAATGTCCTAGCAAGTCCACAGTTCTCAAGAAAAGGCATCCCTGTCAACTTCAGTCTGAAAAATCCTGGGGAGTACTCTGTTTGGTCCATCTTGAGTCATGTGCTCTCCCCTGATCCAATCGCTGAGGTCAGGGGGCTGTAAAACTCTAACTGATGCAGATTTGGCCACACCATCCTCCCGCACTGTGAGTAACTGGTGGGAGGTACAGAGGAAAGATGAGGGGAGCACACAGACCTCAACCATGGGAACAAAAGGGACCTAACATTTACTGAGCTCCTATGTGACTGGATAATCATAATTTATATAAACCAAAATGTCTTTAAAAGTAAATATGATTATTTGTATTTCTGAATGAAGAAAGAGAAATTCAGAAAAGTTAGGCAGTTTTCTCAACCTTCAGCCCTTTTGGTATCTCTTGTTTCCATCCTCATTCATGCTGTTCCTGAGTTATGTGTTTTCAAGTCAGGCATATCTTGCAGATACTGCAGCTTCCAATCCAGACAACCACAATAAAGCACATATTGAAATAAAGCAAATAACAAAATTTTTGTGGTTTTCCAGTGCATATAAAAGTTATGTTTATACTATACTGTAGTCTATTAAGTGTACATTAGCATTGTGTCTAAAAAAGTACATACCTTTATTTTTAAATACCTTATTGCTAAAAAATGTTAATGATCATCTTAGCCTTCAGTGAATCATAATCTTTTTGCTGATGGAGGGTCTTGCCTTGATGTTGATGGCTGCTGACTGATCAGGGTGGTGGTTGCTAAAGATTAGGATGGCTGTGGCAATATCTTAAAATAAAGCAACAATAAAGTTTGCCACATCAAATGACTCTCTCTTTCAGAAAGGATTTCTCTGTAGGATGCAATGCTGTTTGAGAGCATTTTACCCATAGCAGAACCTCTTCCAAAATTGGAGTCAATCATCTCAAATCCTGCTGCTGCTTTATCAACTAAGTTTATTTAATATCCTAAATATTTTGTTGTCATTTCAACAACGTTCACAGCCTTTTCACCAGGAGTAAATTCCATCTCAAGAAACCACTTTCTTTGCTCATCTATAAGAAGCTACTCTTCATCTATTAAAGTTTTATTATGAAATTGCAGCAACTGAGTCACATCTTCTGGCTCCACTTCTAATTCTAGTTTTCTTACTATAGCTACCACATCTGCAATCACTTCCTCCACTAAAGTCTCAAAGTCCTCAAAGTCATCCATGAGGACTGGAGTCAACTTCTTCCAAACTCCTGTTATTGTTGATATTTTGGCCTTCTTTCATGAATTACGAATCTTCTTAATGGCTTCTAGAATGGTGAATGGTTTCCAGAAGGTTTTCAGGTTTCTTTGCCCAGATCCATCAGAGGAATTGCTATCTATGGCAGCTATAGCCTTACAAAATGCATTTCTTAATCATAAGACTTGAAGTTGAAATTACTCCTTGATCCATGGGCTACCGGCATGAAAACAACATTAATCTTCATGTACATCCTCACCAGCACTCTTGGATGACTAGCTGCACTGTCAATGAACAGTAATATTTTGAAAGGAATCTTTTTTTCTGAGCAGTAGGTCTCAAACATTGGGCTTAAAATACAATATTCAGTAAACGATGCTGTAAACACATGTGCTGTCATTCAGGCTTTGTTGCCCCATTATAGAGCACAGGCAGACTAGATCTAGCATACTTCTTAAGGACCCTAGGACTTTGGGAATGATCAATGAGCATTGGCTTCAAATTAAAGTCACCAGCTGCATTAGCACCTAACAAGAGTCAGCCTGTCCTTTGAAGCTTTGAAGCCAGGCATTAACTTCTTCTCTTGAGCTATGAAAGTCCTAGATGGCATCTTCTTCCAAGACTGTTTCATGGACATTGAAAATCTGCTGTTTAGTATAGCCACTTTCATTAATGATCTTAGCTAGACTTTGTAGATAACTTGCAGCAGCTTCTACATCAGCACTTGCTGTTTCACCTTGAACTTTTTTTTTTAAATAGTAAAGCTTTTATTTTTGTGTTAAGGGCAGCATTTTGGAGTGGCTTCTTTTCTTAAACCTCATGAACCCATCTCCGCTGGCCTCCAACTTTTCTTGTTCAGCTTCTTCACCTCTCTCAGCCTTCACAGAAATGAAGAGAGTTAGGGCCTTGCTCTGCATTAGGCTTAAGGAAATGTTGTGGCTGGATTGATCTTCTATCCAGACCACTAAAACTTTCTCCATATCCATATCAGCATTAAGACTGTTTTGCTTTTGTTGTTTTTTTATTCTTTTCTTTTCTTTTTTATTTTAGAGATAGGGCCTTATTCTGTCACCCAGGCTGAAATGTAGTAGCATAATCATAGCTCGCTGCAGCCTCGAACTCCTGGGCTCACGCAATTCTCCTGCCTCACCCTCCAGAGTAGCTCGGACTACAAGTGTGCACCACCACACTTGGCTAATTTTTCTAATTTTCTGTGAAGATGGGATCTTGCTATATTGCCCAGGCTGGTCTCAAATTCCTGGCTTCAAGTGATCCTCCTGCCTCAGCCTCCCAAAGTGCTGGGATTACGAATGTGAGCCACCACACCTGGCCTGTTTTACTTTCTTATCTTTCATGTGTTCACTGGAGTAGCACTTTTAATTTCCTTCAAGAACTTTTCCTTTGCATTCACAACATGGCTAACTATTTGACACAAGGGGCCTAGCTTTTGGCCTATCTCAGCTTTCAAAATGCCTTCCTCACTAAACTTAATCATTCCTATCTTTTGATTTAAAGTGAGAGACATGCATGCCACTCTTCCTTTTACTTGAACACTTAGAGGACCTTGTAGGGTTATGAACTGGCCTAATTCCAACATTGTTGTGTCCCAGGAAATAGAGAGACCCTAGGACAGGGATAGAGACAGGGGAATGGCAGGTCGGTGGAGCAGTCAAAACATAAACATTTATCTACTAAGTTTGCTGTCTTACATGGGTGCTATTTATTGCATCCCAAAACAATTACAATAGAAACATTCAAGATTACTGACCATAGATCAGTCTAAAGATGTAATAATAATCAAAATGTTTGGAATATTGTGAGAATTACAAAACTATAACACAAAGACATGAAATAAGCACATGCTGTTGGAAAATGATGCCAATGGACTTGCTTGATGCAGGGTTGCCACAAACTTTCAATTTGTGAAATACGCAATATCTGCAAAGTGCAATAAAGTGAAGCTCAATTAAATGAGGTTTGCCTGTGCATGGTGAGCGTCCGTGGAGTAAAGAGGACATTGCAAGAGACAAACCACAAATGATTTCGATCATCATGAATCTTAGACACATAAGGTAATATGAAGCTATATGACCTTGAAATTTTCCTTAACTTCTCTGTGCCTCAGTTTCCTGGTATGTAAAGTCATGGTAACAATATTTACCTTGCCAGGCTGGCCGCAAGGATTGAGACAAGGAATGTATGTAAAGCGCCTCACACACTGCTCAGCTTATAGTATGAAATAAGTAAATGGCTGTTATTATTATTATTATTATTATCATTATTAACATAGCCCAGTGCTCCAGGTGAATACAAAGAGGTGATTATCAAAAGCAAAAGGAAATCTAGGGTCACCAACCATGATAAATGCTGTGATTGTGAAATGAAAACATCTTGCCTTTATTATTTCTTAAAAGCAAAGATCCAAAAAATACAAAGGTGTGTGTTATTTCCCATATCAATTGAACACACTTTTGCCCCAATCCAGGAATTCACTGGCAGCTGTGTTGAGGAGGGTAATGAGGTTAATAAAAAGGGAAAAATTGAAAAGCACAAAAACCTCGCTGACCTAGAAAGTGAAATGTTTGAAAGTGGTTTTGTCAAATTAGGGTAGATATCATTCTCATTTCTGGTTCTTGTTTGAAAGGGAAGCCAATAAAATTGCCTTAAAGAGGAAAATTGTCCCGGTGAATGGTTCCAGCCTTCTAAATCTAACATGTAACAATGTGACAACATACTGTCTCTATTTGCTGAAGTCTAGGCAAATGCTACTGCTGCTACAGCTGGAAAAGATCAGCAGTGAAAATGGAAAGACAATTCTGGATAAATACTACCCTGGGAATATGTTCAGTGCTCTAGATAAAATTATTTCTGCCTCAATTTGCAGCTAGCTTGCCAGACATGTTTTTGTTATGAAGGGTATAACTCACTCTAGAAAAGGATTGTGTAAAAATGGCTCAGAGGACTGTAAGCCAATGGAATGCAGGAATTTCATAGAGCCCCATTGTGAGGTTTCTGGAACCAGGAAACAACTGGTTATGGGAAGATCCAGGCAGTCGGGAGAGGTATGTGAGACACCTTTCCTCGCTGTAAATTGCTGTGCTGCTCCATGCAGATGAGTTTGTATTATCTCTGGGCTCAGCTAGGTTAAACTCTGAGAATTTACTCAGCAACCTGAGCCACAAAAAAATAGAAAATCTGTTAGGAATGGCCAGGCAAAGCAGAATGTTCTGCATTCCTTGTTCCTGACTACTTTCCCCTGTGTTGTCACCTAACGAGGGGAAAGGAAAGAGCAAAGGGTTTGCAATACGGAGGCTGCCAAGCAAACCACAGAGGCATCCTTTAGCAAAGAGACATCCTTTGTCTTCACGATGTTGAAAGACATTGTTAGAACAAATCTCTAAACACTTGAAAGCAAGAATTATATTTCATTTAGAATTTTATTTCCAGGGCTCGTTACTCTGCCTAGAACCAAGAAATACTCAGCAGATGTAGAGTGAATGGACATATGAATGGAAGACACACATTTGACAAGATAGTCAAATCTAAATTGCTGCCCGAATTGGTCAGGATCAGGTATTTTCAGCACCTGTCAGTATGGCCAGACAAAATCTGGAATAAATCATTATTTCTTACACCAGAGAGGCTGCCGTTGGAACTGGAAGGAGCACAATAACGAAAGGTGAGAATGTTCCTTCTGCATCTGATGTCTTGGATTTATGCTGCGCTTTGATAAAAAGAACTAAGATTCATTTACTCATTCATTATAAAAATGGGCTTTGCTCTTACTCCATCATCTCTGTGAAATCTCTAGTGATGTTCAGAATGGGAAAATTTGGGAGAATTAAAGCCTATCCAACATCTGCATTTCCAAATGGAACGAACTCCTTTAAGACTCGGTGGGTTGGGGCAGGTAGCTCTTTATTCCATGCAGGCTTTTCGTGTTTCTCATGTAATGAGCAAACGCCACTACAGTGTGCTAAGCTCCAGTATGGGAGAGAGAGCCTAGGGACTGGCCTTGTAATCTCTGCTTATTTTGACCTAATCCCTTGCCTCTCTGGTTATTCTCAGTCCCTTCTTTCCTGTTTCTCCTTTGATACCAACCAGGCTCCCAATCTCTAACCTGAGCCCTAGCAGGGACTTGGTTGTGCCCACAAGGGGTGGCCAGAGGACTTCTCTTGCCTTTTGAGTTTTCCCTGGTCTTGTCAGTAACACACTCTGGGCTGCCTGAGCTAACTGCTCTATGCCACCACCACCCCCTACCCTCACCCATATACACACACACTTGGCCAGTGCATGGGCTGCCTGGGAAAACTGCTCTATGCCACCCCCACTTGGCCAACCCATGATAGCTCTGGAAACTATGATGTCTACATTTCAAATTCATGTTGGCTCTTGGCCCATTGAATGGTCATGTGCTAAATATGAGTAAATAATATCAGGTTTAGCTATTAATTGGTAAGGCCAACATGTACTTTTAAAGTCCCTTTTATTCAATAATGCCATTACTAACAATTACTTTAAAATTTTTATTATAGAAAACGTCAAACGTATATAAAAGTAGAATGGACTAATGAACTAGCATGCATCCATCAGGCAGCTTCACAATTACTTCTTAAGTTTGTAACTATAAAAATAGTTGCATAACCAGCAAATCTCTTCAGTACTGCACATTTTTGACTAAAGCTACATTTGCAACGTGGCAGTTTTGGCAGCCCTGCCTTTTAAGACCATATCCTGCCTGGCTCAGTAATGACAGACCATTCCTCCCAGGCAACTTCGCCTAAACTGATTAAGCAAATCTACTCAAGATATTATGTGTTTGCTCTCTTTCTTAAAAATAGAAGGTGATTTAAAAGATCATAAAAATGTTCATTCATCAGGTCAGTCCATACAGTCCCCTGTTTTTGTCTGTGATAACAATTTGGCAGGAGAGCATGTTTATTGTCTCTGATCTCAACCAAAAAAAGCCAGCAAGGTAACATAAACCATCCCAGCCTTCCTTGATAATTAATTGCACAGCCCATCTGTGAGTTTGTCTAAACATTTTTGAAGCTGTTTCTATTTCCAGCCTGTACCAGTTCTGAACAAGCCTAGTAAAAAGGCCATGGAGATAACAGAGTGGAATCACAGGGTGATGGGGCAGATAATGAAACGCAGGTACATGCATTTCAGTTTACTAGACACAACTGGGTTAAATGGACCCAAAAGCCAAGCAGTAGAATTAGCAGTTAAATCAGTAAAGCTTTTTCTTAATTACTAAAGAGTTTATCACCTAAACCAATAAATCCTCACACAGTCAAAGGTGAGTGCATTTCTAAAAAACTAAAGTTACTTTAAGGTATATTATAACCCACAGTGCAATCTAGACTTGTGGAGATAAGGTATGTGTGTATAAGAGCTCTTCCTATCCTGTCTCCAATAACCTCAGTATGAACATTTATCTTTTTTAAGGTGAAGACGAATATAATGTGTGTGTATGTAGTGTGTATATAAAACATACATGAAATCCTTGTTGATGCCTCTTGAGATTAATATAATTCTGAAGGTGATGAATTTGCATCTCCAAACAGGCATGTTGGTTTTACTAAGGAATTTAGCAAATATAATATTAACATGCATTTGGAGAAATGCACTCTTGCACTGCTGGTGGGAATGTAAATTGGTGTGATCTCCCTGGTGGTAACATGACATGAAAATAGTTCTGACCCTTTCACTCACTAATTCCCAGATATTACGCAAACAACTAAACCATGAACGGTGCCTCAGAAACTGACCTGCATCCCTTTGCCTGCTCCTTCCTTTCCTAATACGCCATGTACTCATCTTTAGTAGGATAGGTCGCAAGCGAGGGGAATGTTAGGAGATAAAACTGGGTGACTATAGGCATAGCTCAGTAAAATCTACATCCAAGGAAAACAAGTTCAAAGAGCATGCCATATTGACAATGAATTCTAAGAAACACCATATATAAAGGACAAACACGTATTCTGTGTAATCATGTTTTGAACTAACTTGAATTATGTCAGTTAGAAAAGGTATAATATAAAAATACTAATAAAGTCTCACTTTAAGGACAAATTTGACATAATACAAATTCCTCCAAATTAGAAATTTATTTATTATAAGCTGTGTTTGTGCCGTTGCCACTTAACAGCATTGCTTTTGTAGATACGTCAGAATAACTGTCATCCATCAACAGGTTTCATCTTGAATCACGTGAATTTGAATAAGAATACCAAAGGAATTCCTTGAACCAGTGGTCCCCAGTCGTTTTTGGCACCAGGGACCAGTTTCATGAAAGATAATTTTTCCATGGGGTTGGGGTATAGTTTCGGGATGATTCAAGTGCATTACATTTGTTGTACAGTCAAACCTCTCTGCTAATGAGAATCTGTATTTGCAGCCGCTCCCCAGCACTAGCATCACCACTCAGCTCCACCTCGGATCATCAAGCATTAGAGTCTCATAAAGAGCGTGCAACCTAGATCCCTCAAATGTGTAGTTTACAGTAGGGTTCACACTCTTGTGAGAATCTAATGTCCCTGCTGATCCAACAGGAGGCAGAGCTTATGCAGTGATGCTAGTGATGGGGAGTGGCTGTAAATACACATGAAGCTTCACTTACTTGCCCACTACTCATCTCCTGCTGTGCAGCCTGGTTCCTAATAGGCTATAGACCGATACCAATCTGAGGCCCAGGGGTTCGGGACCACAGCCTTGAACCAAATACAACGTTTTGTATTGCTAACAGATGCTTTTACTTGAACAGTGCTTGTTTTTCTTAGCTGACTCAATGAATTTGTCTCCCAGACGCTGCAGGCATTTCCTTAGTGTCCAGAGGGGCATTGACTATCTATCTGTCCAAGTGCTAATTGGCACACAATCAGTTAGGCAGAAGACAAGTCAATTGAGTGATGAGGAAGGTCAGTTTTGCAGCTTAATCACAGAGGGAAGTGTGACTCTGCAGCTGCCAAGTGTATTCTAGGACTGGGACGATATGCCCCAGGGGAAAGAAGAATGGAGGACTGTCCTCCTTTGTCCACCCTGGGAGACTTGCTGTGACCTATATAATCATGGGATGGCAGTATGCTGTAAAACATTGGCTCTGTTCTGCTATTGGAAGGGCCTTGCTGGTGCTGTTCCCTTTGCCTGGAATGCTCTCACCTCCTAGGCAAACTCCTCCTCACGTTACAGATTTCAGCTCTTCCCCGGGGAAGCCACTCTCAGTTTTGGCCAGGATTCTTTAGGTATGCACAGACCCAGGTTATATTATACAATTTATGTTGTCTATAAATTACTTGTAAATACTTCAGCATACACAATGTGTTTGTTTGTCCTGATCTCCATCTTAGGGACATTTAATTCATAGGTGAAGGGCCTTAATCTAAAATACACACACTCAAGATGTGATTGGTTACCATTTAAAAATTAATTGAAAATCTACACTCAGGGCAGCTACACAAAGCTCAACTATCTTTATCTGTAACCCACCAATTTAATAATAAGCAAATTGTCTTTTTAAAATAATTTTTCATTCATTTAATGAGTGGTATTTTAAAGAATGTGGACTGGCTGGAAATCTAGCACATTTTCTCTTGCTTTCACAAAAATAGGGTAAAGAACGAAGGATGGCCAGCAGCACAAACTCTTCAGAAGGATACTGTAGGTTTAGGGGTCCCTCTGGTTCTGGGTCCAGATGCTTACAGAGTATGCCGACACTTGGATCCTGCTGCCAGAATATTGTCACATTAATTTCAAGTGAACCCTTTCTGCCATGAGCTTTGTCAGAGTATTAAGCATTGCTGCTCGAAATGTGGTGTGGTGACAGTAGCATCAGTGATCCCTGGGAGGTGGCTAGAAATGCCAAATCTCAGGCCCCACCCCAGACCAACCACATTTCGACAAGACTCCCAGTGATTTCTGTGCATGCTGGCATTTGAGAAGCACTGCCTACATTTAACAACTGAAGGCTGGGACTTCATAGGGTTTACAGACCAGGTTGTTTGAATGCATTTTATTTTCCTTTTTGGATGCCAGTCTACTGATAACCTTTCATGTGACAGAATTCCACTGGAGGCTTACTGTCACTGTAACTGACACTTGGTGGTGAGGAGGTAAGTGGGGAGAACTGCAGACCTCTCCAACCTTAATTATTGGAGTGCACTTTTATCTGCCGTAAATCACGTTATCATTGTGAACCATCAATTGGCTTAGGTTAGTTTGCAACCCTTTCTTTTTCCAGCTTATCTTTGCTTGTAATTGTACATTCATTGTGTGCTTATGTGGTGAATGCATGTCTCCCTCCACATAAGGTACGCTCTAAGAGGGCAGACACAGGTTTTATTTTGTCTTTCTTTTGCCTCTCTGATTAGGTGTGTAGCACTGTTCCTAGCAGACACACAATAAATATTTAAATATTGTTAAAAGGAGGTTTGTAATTTTCTGAGCGGGCAGGGAAAACACATTTAAGCTTTTGTGGGCTTTAGAACTTTGAACCAACTCTTGGTTGCTGAATAAATAACTTCCATTGTGATTTGCCCCACAAAATGCAAAAAGTTCCACAGATCTTATCCTGTGTACTTCTAGTGCCATTGCTGTGAAGTCCAGGGTGTGGAGAATTAGTTATGAAAGTTTTTTCTTTTTTTGTTTTTGTTTTGTTGGCTTATCTTTTTTTTGTTGTTGTTGTTGTTTTTTTTTGGTTGGAGCTTGCTAATCAGGTATGTACCAGTTTAATAATCATGGAATGCATAACTGCAGTGTTGCTAAAAGCATTGACAAATTATTTCATGACTTCAGTACTTTGTTCTGGGCTCAAGGTGGCAGACAGCCATTTTCTCAGAAGGAGCAAAACCAGCCAGTGGTGACACACATATGCCTTCTCCAAAACCCAGTTTGTAAAATAGAAAATCTTATCAGAAATATGTAATCAATGTAAGCTTATTTTATGCAAATTATACCCTATTAAGGAAGCTTGTGAACAAAATCTCTGAAAACAAGATTCTGCAGGGTTTTTTGGCACCGCTGTGATACACAGAACTAAATGCCAGCAGACTTGCATATTTAAAATATTTAATGATGGGGAGAAAATATAAAATTAATTATCCTGGTGAGAAAAAAAACCTGTCAGACAGATAATTTATTAAAAACTATTTTGGAAAATTGTTACATAAAACATTTCTAAATATGAGAAATTGATCTATCTAATAATAGGTATGGGAACTATACCAAAGTAGTGCCAAATTAAGATTTATGTGGAGCTCCTATCCAAACAATAGAAGAAAGAAAACATATCTATAATACACAATTGACTGCTCCTGGCAATCTCAGGCCATAAGAATAGCTTGCCAGCTCTTATTTACAGCTCCTAATACCTTATGTGAGTGTTATTTAAGGGAAGGGAAGTATTTTTAATGTTCTAGCCATGCCTGCAAAAGATATTTTTGAAATGAGTGTGCCTTGAATCATATGGTTTATTTCAATATAGTTCTTATAGGACCACCTTCACCATTGTTCTTTTTTTAGCATTGTAGATTTCTTCCTAGTTTCAAAACCACATCCATAAGAAAAGAAATATGCCAGAAAGAAATTCATACACCATAATAATATGTGGATGAAGGGATTGGCATGGTTAAGTAATACTGTATTATTAAAACATAACATTTTCTTAGACTTCCAACCTCACGTAGGGAACTTACCGTTTGAAAAGGACGAAACTAGAAGATTTTATTGATTAGAGATATTTATGCACCTAGATCCCTGAAATGGAAAGGCACACACTTTATCGCCCTGCTGCTATAACTCAAAACTGTTGAATAGATTTAGTATTTTTGTAAGTGAATTAAAACCAGACATGGGCAATTTAAACTCCAAAGCCGGTGGTTTCAATAAGGAATGAGGCGAATAAAATGGTGACGATGGAAACTTTTTGCCTGGTATAGGTGTGTGCTCTTACTCTGAAAGAAAGAGGATGTGAAGATAGAAGTGTGATTTAGACTAAGGATGGAGAAAACAAGCAAAACCAAAAGGTGTAGAGCAGAAAAGGGAGGTTTCAGCTTCTTAGAGCCCAGGTCTTTTCTCTTCTTCAAGTGGAGGCCATTCACAGCAGGGAGCACTTCCTGGGCCCCTAGGGTGGAAGAGACTGCCTTTGTCACAATCCCCCAAACTGGCTATTTCTGAGTTTGCAAATGTCATAACCAAAGAAAGTACACTCTAGGCCCTTTGCTCAGTTTTAGTGGCCTGAGTAGGTAGGTGTTCTAATACTAAGTCGATTTATGGACAGCTTCACAGCTGCACAGACTAAAAAACTGGAAAGGAAGCTAGTCTCACTCTATTTGCCCCTCATTCCCACCACCCCCTTGCATATTTCTATTCTAACTTTCCAGCAGAGCACCTCTGTTCTTTTAAGATATTCCAAATAAATGTTTCAGAACTTTCAAAAAGAATATCCACCCTTTAACTTGTAAATTCCTTTCATGGTAGCAGAGTGATCTTAAAGAAAGAAGACTTAGTTTTTAACCTTTTCATTTAGCTTAAACAATTGATTTGATAAATATTTATATATTTATAAATATAAATATTTGTCTTGCTTTCTGTGTGCAAGACAAAATAAATGCAGAGCTTACTAAAATGACAATAATAAAGATGGCAAGGAGCTTAAAGGAGAGAAAACTCATAAATGATTGTAGCACAATGAGATGTTTACAAGTGCACACTAGATCACAGGTGATTTTAAGAAGAAAGTGATCATGTTGGCTTGAGTCAAGAGGAAAGGCTTCTATCAGGAAAGTACAGCTGGGAAAGGATGTTAGCAAGTCTCTGCACCACACTTTCTTCTGGATCTCTCTTTCTCCACTGTTTTTCAGTCTTGATTCTTTCACCTTTTTCCTTCTCTCATACTTCTTTCTCTTCAAAGATTTGGATTAATATTAATTATTCATACCATCTCTAAGATTGTAAATCTTCCTTTTCTTGCCTGTTGACCTATTTCATCACATATAAGCATATATATAATTTTACGGAAAAGCAAAATGCAATCAGACTCTGTGTGTGTGTGTGTGTGTGTGTGTGGTGTGTTTTCATTCATTTTACAGCACTTTTGTTCCTCCCAGTTTTTGCTTGGCCTTCCCAACTCTGTAGCTAATTCCTATTGACAACTTTAAATGCTGTCCTAGAGTTTTCTCATGATCACATAACCACACACACACACACACATGACATATATACACACACACATATCTATAAGGTTGTTTCCTCATTGCTTGTTTTACAAACATAAAATTATGTCATGCACACTTTTCTATATCTTGCCTTTCTCATTCAAAAGTATTCATAGGAATTTCTTTGTCCGCTAACAGTTCCAACTCATTCTTCTTATGGCTATATAATATTCTGTGATGTGGACACAGAGTGAATTTGACAATCATTTCCATAAAAAGCTAGAACCTCACCTCCAGGTTTGTGCTGTAATAGTTGTTGATGTTCATATATCCTTACAGTTTTTTATTTCTTGGTTATAGATTCCAGCAATGGGATTGTTAGATCAAAACACACACACACACACACACACACACACGCATGCACACACACACAGACACACACATACACACACTCCATTTTAATAGATATTGCCAGGTAGGTTCCTTTCGAAAAATGTTTTAATTCACACCACCAATGTGTGAGAAAATATTCTTTCTGTATCCCTGTTGGCAACAGATGTTTACACTTTTTTTTCAATCTTTAGGCATTGCTTTCTTCTTTTTTGAATCTATTTAAATATTTAAATACACAAAACATTTACATGATTCCAAAGTCAAAGCTATTTAACCAACTATATTCAAAGAAGTCTTATTTCCATCACTATCTTCTCTGACCTTCAACTTAGGTAATAATTTTTATTCATTTTTAGTTTGTTCTTTAATATTTCTTTCTTCAAATATACTTAATTACATTCACATTTATACATTTAACCCCTTTTCTTATACAAAAGCTCCATGTCACATATATTTTTCTGTACTTAGCTCTTGTCACTTAAACATATATCCTGGTTCTCAATCCACATGAGTGAAAAAAGACCTTTCTCATTTTTTATAGTTACACAATATTATATGAATGTACCATATGTTATTCAACCAGTCTCAAATTGATGAACATTGGGGTTGATTTCAATCTTTTACTATTCTAAAAAATGTCATGGTGAATAATGTTGAGCATAAGTCATTTCATATTTTTCCAGTGTATTTTTAGGCGAGATTCCTAGAAGTGAGATTGCCAGGAAAAGGGTAAATATATATATATATTTATGATATTATATAATATATATATGATATTACCAAATGCCCCTCCATTGTGTTGTACAACATTGCCTTCCCACCAAAAGTATGAGAGTGACTGTTTCTCCACAGCCTTGCCAAAATTCTCTGCTTTCAAGTCTTTAGCTTTTTATCAAACTGACATATGAGAAACAATCATTTCATTTAATTTTTTTCTCTTACTATGAGTAAGATTGAGGATCTTCTCATGTTTAAATACTATTAACAATTTTTTTCTATGAATTTCTTGTTTATATTATTTGCTCATTTCTCTATTGGGTTATTGGTCTTTTTTCCCCTCAATTTTAGGCGTATTTTAGTGAAACAAACTTTTCTGCTCTAAATTTAAAATATTTGAAATTTATATTTTGACATTATATGTGATGACTTTGTCATGAAAAGGTGGGGTTTTTTGCATGTAATTGAACCTAATTATGTTAAATTGCTTATGGCTTTTAAGTCATAGTAAGGTATTTCCAGCTTATAAAGGACTGATCCATGCTTGCTCTCAGAGGTTGTATGCATTCAATTTTTGCATATAGATCACCAATTTGGAGTTTATGCTGGTATGTGAAGTGAGATATAAATCTAATTGTATCCTTTTACAAATGTCTCAACACCAATAATTTAAAAGTCCAACTTTTCACTACAGATATAAACGAGATGTGCATACTAAATGTCCATGTTCATTGGGGTCGATTCTGTACTATTCCCCATGTGTCTACCCATGCACCAATGGCACACCTGTACGAAGGCTTTATGGCATATATTCTATCTATCTTATTATCTGACAGGGCTACTCATCATCCCCAACACCACTACTCTTCTTTTTCAGAGCTTTTCTACCTAGACTTGCTTGATTAGATTTCTGTATAAAATTTAAAATCAAGTTGGGTTATACTATTAAAAAAATACTTTGTATTTTTATTGGAATTGCGTTAAATTTATAAAATATCTAGGAAGAATGAATAGTTTAATGATATTGAATCTTCTTGTCCAAGAACACTGTAGATTTTTCCACGTGTTTAAATCTAATTCGAGGTCTTACAGGGATATTTCAAAGTTTTTCTCATTTAGCTTTGGCACATGTCATGTAGGTTTATAAACAGGTATCCCATTTTGGTTTTTTGTTGCAATTTTAATTGGGTATTTTCTTCCATTGCATCATCTTTTACATATATACAAAGATGTATTGATTTCTATGTATTAACATTATATCCTGATTTTTCTTAACTACATTCTTTTGTTTGTAATAGTTTTCTCATTATTTTCTTGAGATTTCTAAATATTCAATTTCAGAAGTTTACCCCTTTGTTTCTTTCTAACTCTCATGCATATAATTTCCTTCTCATTTAATTTCATTGGCTCATATATCTAAAACCATGTTAAATGGTATTTTCTATATTAGGCATCCTTATCTTGTTTCTCACTTTAGCAAGAATACTGCTAATGATTCCCCATTCAGAGTCAGGTTTGTAAGTTATATATATGTATTAAAACATATAATCATAGTAAAAAAATTTATAATTTCTGTTCTATACATTGATTTTATCAGGAATGGGTTTTGAATTTTTTGAAATGTCTTTTAGGCACCTCTGGCAATTATCCTTATTTTTTTCCTAAGATTTATTAATATAATGAATTATTTACATTTCAAAATTATATTTATAATTTATTGATTTTCTAATATTGAAGCATCTGTGCATTCTTGGAATAAACCCCACTTTGCAATGATGTATATATATTTTCAATGTATTGTTGGAATCCGTTTATGTTTTAAAACATTTTTGTATTAATACTCATGTGAAATTAGTTTATTTTTTTGCATAATTTTATCAAGTATTAATATATAGGTACATGTCTCTTTAAAAGAGTTTGGAAGAGTTCCTTCCTTCTGTATATTCAACAACCTCTTAAGCAGCATTGGGATTACCTCCTCTACAAAGATTTGGTAGAATTTTTTCTGTAAAACCATTTGAGCCTGGTGCTTTTTTATGGTGGAGTTTGTTTAAAACTTTGCACATTTTTTTCCTAATAAAACTATTTTGTTTAGATTTTCTATCTATACTAGAGTCATTTGGGATAGAGTATATTTTACTACAAAATTATTCAATTCATCTAGGTGTTAAAATATGTTTGCATAGAATTGTACAAATAGTTTTTCATGATTTCTTCTTTCTTTCTCTCTTTCTCTTTCTTTCTTTCTTTCTTTTTTCTTTCTTTCTTCCTTTTATGATTTCATAGCTTTTGTTCTCTTGTCATTTCTTATTTTACGTTTTTCTCTTTCTGAACTTTTCTTTGTATTTTTTTCTTTTTCTTTATTAGATTTTCTAATAGTTTGTCACTCTTCTCAAAAGTTTTTAATGAACAAGGTTATTTATTTTTTCACTGATTTTCTCTTCTCCAACTCATTAACATCTACTGTTATATTTACTATTAAAACTACTTCCTTCTGTTATCTTTCAGTCTACTTTGTTGTTCTTTTCTAGTTCTTTAAAGTGGACATTAAATTCATTTACTTTTATTTTTCTTCTTTTGATAGTTATTTAATGCTGTGAATTTTCTCTGTTTAAATTTTGCCCAAACAATTCTGATCATATTCTCATTAATACTATTTTCTAGAAATTCTGCTACTCAAATTTGTATTTCTCTTTGATGAAAGAGTTATTTAATAGTTTTTTTTCATTTCATGGGAGGAGAAAGATTTTATTTTGTTATTTATTGTTATTGAAATGTGATCAGATAATGATGTTTGTGTTGTTTTAGTTTGGGGAATTTTTTGTTTTTGTTTGTATCTTGACTGATTATGTTGTGGGTCTTTTTATTTTTTTCTGACATCTAGAATACACACTGGATGAACATGCTGTTTATTTCTTTAGGTCCTTACTAACTTTTGTCTACTTAATCTGTCTAGGACTCAGAGATATGTTTAAGTCTCCTGTTCTTGGTATGTGTCTATTATTTCTCCTTTCATCTCCTATAGTTTCTGCTGTATGAATGTTCCTGCTGTGTTATTTAATATATGAATATTAATAATTGCTTAATTTTGGCTGATGCAGTGACTCACACCTGTAATCCTAGCACTCTAGGAGGCTGAGGAGGGAGGATTGCTTGAGGTCAGGAGTTCAAGACCAGCCTGAGCAAGAGTGAGACCCCATCTCTACTAAAAATAGAAAAAATTAGCTAGTCAACTGAAAATAGAAACAAAAAATTAGCCAGGCATGGTGGCTCATGACTGCAGTCCAAGCTACTTGGGAGTCTGAGGCAGGAGGATCCCTTGAGCCCAGGAGCTTGAGGTTGCTGTGAGCTAGGCTGATGTGACAGCACTCACTCTAGCCTGGGCAACAAAGCAAGACTCTGTCTCAAAAACATAATAATAATAATAATTGCTAAATTTTGTTGGGCATTATTGACTTTAGCATTATAAATGTCATTTCTGTTTCATTTAGTACTTTAGTACTTTTGTCCTAATTTTACTTAGTTTTACATATAGATTGCAAACCTTTACCTTTTTTGGTCTGTATTTTTTCACTATTTCCATTCATTTTTAATTATGTGAGGATATCTATTTCTTTTGATATTATATGTCACTATTTTATATTTGAACAATGAACATGCTCTATTCCAATTCATCTCTAAATAGTTTATTTGGGAATTCATGTGTTTAAGCTCCAGGAAGTTATTTTTTTTTGTGCTGGATTGCTACCTTCTAATATGCTATTATTATTTTTTTGTTCAAATGGTAACTTTCACCAATTCATTTACATTTAGCATATGTATTCATTTTCTATTGCTGCATAACAAATTAACACAAACTTAGCTTAAAGGAACACCCATATATTAGCTCACAGTTCTGTGAGTCAGAAGTCAAGAAGGAATCACCAAAGTTAAAATCCAATATCAGTCAAGCTGAGCTCTTATCTGGAGGCTCTGGGAAAGAATCCCCTTCTAAGCTCATACAAGCTGACAGAATCCAGTTCCATGAGATCTTCACTTCTCTGCTAGTCATCAGCTGGAAGCTCCTCACAGCTCCTTAAACTACCCACATTCTTTCTCATGTGGCCCCTTCCACCTTCAAGCAAGCAATGGCACATTGAAACTTCCTCGTGCTTTGGGTCTCTGCCTTTTCCTTCTGTTTTTAAGAGCTAATGTGATTAGATCAGACCCACGTGGATAAACTTCCTATCCGAAAGTTAACTGATTGGGGTGGGGTACATTGGTGGGGAGGGCAGATTTTAGAAATACTGTCTACCACAGTTCACCCCCATCCTCCAAAGAGTCACATCACTCCCCAAAGCAAAATACATCCACACCTTCTCAAGGTTTCCAAGTTCTCATCTCATTTTGGTATCAATTCACAGTCCAAAATCTCACCTAAATTTCATCAACTCAAAAGTCCAAAAATCTCATTTTCTCAGTTATCTAAATCAAGTACAGTTGAGGCTCCTGACCACAGTTCTTCTCCATTTGTGGACCTATGGAACTAAAGAAACAAGTTATCTGCTCCCAACATACAGTGGTGAGACAAGCATATGATAATAGTTATAAACATTCAGATTCAAAAAGGGGTAACCCTAAAAGTGAAATCTACTCACCTGTACAAAGCAGTTTTGAAATGTGGCTGAACAGACTCCTTTAGGTGTCAAGTTTTCTGTGATTCTCAGCTCTGATACCTGAGTGCTGGTCTTCAGCCTTTGTGCTCTTGGTTCTGCTCTCAGATCCACTGCTCCTTCTTCGTGAAAACGGTAGCAGGAAATGTCAGCTGAGTAGTTTTATTAGTCTGCTTCTTGTTAAGAGAATGTTGGATCTGAGAGCCTTTGTTATCTCGCTGTGCCTTTCAGCCCAACCTGGTAGTGTTTCTACCAATGTAAGATTCTCAAGAACATTGTAGGCATGAATTTCATGGTTGTTCACTCTGTTAGACAAGAGATTCATCCACAAATCTTCCTAAATCATCTTTTTTCTATTTTTGGCTTCTACTGAGATAGCAGAAAGACACTGCCCTTAAATTTCCTAGGGCCTTCTGCTTTGATTGAGACCATCTACAACCCTTAATTTCTTGTTGCTGAGTACTCTGATCTTTTGATCTCTCGGAGTTTCAGAAAAATGTTTCAGTAAGATGTTTTACAATCACATCCTTGGCTTGTTCTCCACACTGCTTTCGAAGGCAATTTCTTAATTTCAGCATCATCTACCATCTGGAAAAATTGAGAATTTCCCAAACTATCATCAAGTCCTGGTTTTCTAAAGTCATAAACCATTCTTGTCAGAAAGAGATCATAAAATTCATAGAAATTTAAAGCTGATTTTTTTTCCTTGGGAACTATCTAAACTGGTAATTCTCAAACTGGGGGTAATTTTGCCTCCTAAGAAATATTTGGCAATGCCTAAATACATGTGTGGTCCTCACGGTGCAGAGGGTGGGATGGGTGTGACTGGCTTCTAGCAGGTAGAGGCTGGGATGCTTCTAAACATCCTGTGATGCACCAGGAAGCCCCTCCCTTCCACAAAGCCTCCTCTGGCCCTACAGTTGAGAAACTGAAGTACCAGCCCCTATATTTTAAAGATGAAATTACCTGGTCCCAGAAAGGTAAAGGATGAGACCAAATCACAGAGCCTTGCAGTAGAAGATACAAAACTAGAGCCCAACATCCAGTCTTCTTTCCCTCACGTCATGCTTCTCAACGGTTTCGAGATCCCTCAGTCAACATTTGACGCACGTTAAGTACATTTAAAAAATGTTTGTCACAATTAGAAATTTGACTAAAGATAGGGTATTTCAAAATTAACAATAATGTCAATCATCATTATCTCATCAGTGAGTGAACAACACTCTCGGGCTTCTTCTGGCATGAGCGCTTTCCCGGTAACGACAGAGATCTTCAGCCATTGACTCGCTTTTACATTCTTACTAAGCTTCTTTTCTTACACTTTATTTTTACTAAGTTAGGCAATCCACACACAACTATGGGCTGTTCAAACTGTCAAATAGTTCCATAGAGTAAGATAAAACATGAATCCAGAAATTACTGAGTTAATTTTTACCACAGCCTACCTTCCCCCAAAGCATTTATTCTCGAAAACTGGAAAGTTGACTATTTCAACTCAGGAAATAACAGATGCATTTCAAATCCTGTCTTTGGTGGCATTTTCCCATGTCCTGTTGTGGTATATGAATGTGTGCTCTCCTTTCCCCGATCCACGTCTCATGGGGTATTTTGCCACTGAGTTAAAAAAAAATTAGAAAAGAGACAAACTGTTAGTGATTAAGCCCTTTCCACCACAACTCTAACTTTTAAGAAATCCTAATATTTATAATACAACTAAAGTGAATGTATTAAATATATCGGCCCTGAAGATTGGGCTGTTGTCAGTATTGAATATGGCTAAGATACACAATTCACAGAAAGATAACTAAAATCTTAACTGGCTCATTACAAATTTTCTTAAAAGTTTGTGGACCATCTCCCCAGCAATCAGAGCATACTAGAGTAAAAAAGCAAAGGGCTGACTGACCCCACTGTCCTTTTCTGTTTAGAGCACCGTGGTGGACGTTGTAAGGACATGCCCCTTTGGAATGAATGACTTCTTCACCTGCTGGGAGCCTTGTTGGAAGATAACCCTCAACTGTCAACCCTCTGCCTTGCTAAAGGTTACACTTCCTTCCAAGAGCAGCTCACATCCGATGCATGATCTCACAGGGATATATAGACCCAGCCTCTTTGCTCAAACTTAGGACAATTCTGAAAGACCATCCCTGCTCCAGAGATCTCCAAGAAGTCAGTGAGGCCTTCAGCAGCACTGCTGAACTTCTCCCTTTACGCAGTGCTGCTTCTTTCTCTCCCATGTCATAGATATCAACCCTCAAATAGATATCGACCACTAATAGATATCTTGAATGATAATTTTCCTCTCAGAGAGTCCTTCCCAAGAAATCGAAGCTGAAAAGTACACTTAAGAACTGACATTTTTTCTATGTATTTTTTTTAATCGGTACTGATCCCAATGCACCTTTGCAAAGCCATTCTGATTAAATAATTTTGTCCCGTTAGCATATTTTTTAACGATAAATGAAAAATTCATCAAGTTTTTCTCCTGCATAAGCAGTGGAGCATGATGCATAGGCTCTGGAGTTGGTTCCTGGACAATCAAGCATTTCCACTTGACTTCTAGCCTCCTCCTCCAAGCTATGACTTTCTTACCTGTCAAGTAGAGATAAAAATAGTGCATACTTCATAGGATTTGGGGGCTGATTAAACGAGATGGAACACCTAAAGCACAGAGTACAGAAAATGTTCTCCATAAATGTTTGCTCTATTTTCTTGTATATCTTTTGCTTATTAGGCAACAGCTAATTCTGCACACCAATGGTCTCAAGTAACTATAAAGCAAAATAGCTGCTACTATGCCATTGACATCCAATAGTGTCCTTTGATAAAAGGATTTTTCTAGAAACTCATACTACTTCCTCTCCAAGCATAATATTTGTCATTAAGTTTTATAAGCTTGTCATCATATTGTGACTGGAACAGGGTTTTGTTTTTTGTTTTGTTTTGCTTTTTTTCCAACAAGGAAATCAACTCTGAATGGCCTTTTGTCAGCCTTCAGAAACAAAATGTATCCATTGAAGACTGGAAAGCATGGTTTTATTGTTATTCTAAAAAAAAAATTGATAAAATATCTAGTGTGGTGATTTTACTTCAAAATGATTTGAAAATTGGTGGCTCCATGCTACTATTTGACTAAGTGTCAAAGCAGACAAAAAACTGAAATCTTAAGAAAAAACAAAAGCTCGGTCCAACAAAATCAGATTTTTAGACATCCATTGTTCTTATTTGCACTTTTCTTTTGCAGCTTGTGAAAATTTATCATATTTACAAACTCCGTTGTCTTGGCACATGCAGAATCACATTCTATATTCGCCTCCGAGCCCTGTTCACTATTTATATTTATAATGTTATTCAAAGTTGTAGTATTTTCTTTGCTATTTTCATAACTACTTTCATACTTCAGTTAACAACTTTCAAGCCACCGATCCATTGCTGTGAGTCAAGAATGTGACACCTTAGAAAAGTAACAACGAAATGTGGAAATCTAACAAATGTAAACAAAAATATGCAAATGAAGCGAGAATGAGTTAGGCTCGATAAACTACACTGTGTTCACTGAATGAACTGGCAGGGAGAAAAGGCCATAGCAGTCCTTGTGTTATAGAATAAGTAGAGTCTTTCGAATATAATCATTAATCATATTTTTCAAATTTGGCAATGTCTGTGAAAAAATAATTTATTTACATTTCTTCTGAAGCCATCAAACTGCATGCAGACCACGTGAAGGGTTGCTATAGACCCACGGCAACCGGCAACCCACACTCTGAGATACGCATGTTCTACCTCCTGCTGCTTTGGTGCGACTCCTTAGGCAAAGGCACAGGCATCCTTCTTGGGCCAAACCAGCTTTTCTAGCCCTGGGTCAAACTTGCTTTTCTGAGCTGGAGTTGAGACTCAAAGTTCAGTTAAATTTGGTTACTCGCCTTAGAAATGTTCAGTTCCACACACGACAGATTATAAGGCATCAACTACTATTTTCATCAGTTCGTTGGGCTTGTTAAGTGGGTCAAGGACTTTTCCTTATCTTCTTGGGCTGTTCACAAAATAGATGCCATGAGAATTAGCATAAAATTTAGTTATATTTTAAGGGATCTGTCTGAAATTAGGGTTGCTGGGCTAATGCCTCGCACACACCAGGGATTCTAAATTCTAACCCCGATTCTGCAAATCACTTATGATAGGGATTTTAACTAATGATTTCGTCTCTTTTAACTCTGTCCAGTTCTTCTTTATAAGCAAAGAAAGGAATAGATGTAGCTTTTTGGTGAAAAAGCAGATGTCAAAATGTGCAAAGAAAACAGACTCACAAAAAGGCTCTTCTATGAAACCAAGATCCTAAGAATGACCAACTAGATTGAGCATTTGAATTTTGAAAGTAATAGCCCAAATTCATGGCTGTTGGATTGAAAGTTAAAGCCTAAAGTTACAGTGAGGTTTCTCTCTTCCCTTTGCCCCTCAGATGCTTCTTATTCCCACACCTGGTGGGAAGGGGAACCTTTAGCATCTAAATTGTACCACATGAAGAGACAGGGCTCGTGAAGCATGGCTTGTCAGTCTTATGGATGCCTGGAGCCACTGATGTTGGTCACCCAAATTAGAATTGAGGCATAGACAGAAAAACACTTTCTCTGGATCTAACCATGTAGGACCTTGGAAAGTTGAATGGAGGGTCCTGTGGAGCTGTGGCTAGGAGACAGAATATGGAAGTAGGAGAGAGACTAAGACAGAAGGGACTTTAAGGTTCACTTGCGTGAAGGCCAACTCTGTTTGGAGTGAAGGGAGATCAAATCAGAATGATAGAGAGGCAGTTTTGGATGTTCCTTTGTACTCTGTTCACAATTAGGCAATACAGTTGTGTTCTTCCTGGGGAGGGCAGCATGTGGTGCTCAGTAATTGAGGGGCAGGGTTACATTTATTAAGGTGCACTGTGTCTTTAAGAAAGTATCATTTCCAGGGGAGCTGATTTCCCTCTTTCCTTGCCCCGCCCACCCTGGGTCTGTATCCCAAGCTCAGTGCTCTTCTTCTGCCCTCAGCACGTGTGTTCTGTTCCCAACACAGGTGCAAAAGAAGCTCCTCTTGGCTAGGGACAGCTCTTCTGTTCTCATGGCTACAGGTCGGAGCCCATGTTTGCCAAAGAAATTTTCACCTAGGCCTTAAAGGTGGGTGTTTTATTTTTTCTTTTTAATTAGATGTTTCTGTATAAACAGTGAAGACATTAAAGAAAAAAAAAATCCGTACCTAGAATAAGAAATAAAATAAACTAGAGTAAGCACTTGAGGCATGCAATACAACTAAACAATGTTCAAACATTTTTATTTTGGAGGCAGAAAAAATATATCATTATTTCTTTAGCACGAGCTTAAAAAGAAGAATTCTCTTTTCAGTTATATAAAGTTATCCTTCTAGCCTCGATTTTTAAATTTGGAATAGGAATAACTATCTCTCTGTCACAAAAACCAGAACATTTTTCAGGTGAGGAATAGAAAAAATAAAAGAGAAAATGACTTCTATCTCTATTTGTGTGGGTGTTTTTAAAAACAGTCATCACTTTGGTATGAAAGTGTCATTATATCTGTGCAGGATGAGAAATTTCATTTTAGCTTCCTTATCTAGTCATATATTCACATAGTGTTAAACAAGTCAGTGCTACTCAGGGCTTGATAGAGACAGCCACAAAAAATTCAAAATAATCATAAAAATCAAGGAGCTATGTTGTTGCAATATTTATATCCCTGACAGGTGCCCTGCTGCTTGGAGTGAGATGTCTTACATGTATTGTCTATGCCTCCAGCTGTACCTGGTACAAACAGCACACATCCTTGACTGTCAGGCCATGCTTTCCAGGATAGACTGCAAATCATACCAGATCAGTGGCAGTGGGACCCCTCTACCTCATGCACACATTCTTTCTGTTCCATTGTGCATGTAAGAAATTATCAAATGCCAAATGGTTTTAGAAGTGCCAGGGCAGAAGAAAGAGCAATGGGGCCAGGGAATAAAAGCCTTAAAATGGGAATTCAGAAATATCAGCTTAAGGCAGGGCATATTCCTGCTAATGCTGACTTCTCTCTCTCTCTCTCTCTCTCTCTCTCTCTCTCTCTCTCTCTCTTTGTGTGTGTAAGAGGAAAGAAAGGGTGTTAGTCGAGACTGAAAAGCAAAGGGAAAACTGTTTGCAGAAACAGAAATGAGATCTGATATAATTTGAAAGGGTGCAAAAACAACCAGAAGGAGTCTATTAACTGGTCACTAGACTCAGCAACAATCAGAAAGAAAAAGCTTAAATACGGGAAAATGTTCCAGGCTGACAGACAATGAGACATGAGGTTCTGGAGACATCTCTCCACCTGGCGTAGAAACACAGCTAGGAAGAAAGAAGCCAGGAAATGAAAGGTTGAAAATTGAGGCAAGTTGAATTAATGAATGCCATTCATATTTAAATATATACTTACCAATTTAGAAGAGCCTTAACTTTATCTAATCCTGGAAAAATATGGTGGATTTTTTTTCCCACTAAGCCCTCTTTAACTATGTGTGTTATTTGGAAAAGCCACTAGGCTGTAGGAAGCCAGACAAAGGTAAAACAGAAGGGACAAAGTTAATTCCCATTTCAAGTTCCCGTAATTCTGAAAAAATGCTTCCAAGATCTGGTTATTGAAGGGATCCTCAAGGGGTGGCCATGGAAAGTATCTAGGAACAGAAAGCTGGGGAGCGTCCTTTGTGGGGTGTTCTGGACCTGTTTTGCCACCACCCACTTCTGTAGCTCCATGAGCAGAATATTTTTTTTCCACTCTAGCAACTTTGGAAGCCTCGAGAAACTGCGTGCTCAAACCAAAGTCTAATGGATGTGGGATATTAGAAACAGGATAAGAAAAAGAAACGGTGTATTTTTATCCAAACCACAGATGCCTCACCATCTCCTGCAATTCATTGGTAAATAAAGAAAGCCACAGCTCTGTTTAATATTCTGGGGATTATAGAACTGTTATTTGATACTCATGACCCAGTTACTCTGGTACGTCATCCGTTTAACCACTCCAGGTTTACTTCGCACCATCTTGTAGGTGGGCTGGAGCCATTTGGGTCTGAAGCCTTGGCCATCTTTCAAGGCACAGCCTGCATTTTCACTGCCCAAAATATTTCATCTTCTGTCACCACAGTTAAGTCAATAAAGATGATAATCATATGACCAGTCGTTCTCACTGTCCAATTACTTAACCTAATTTATCTTCTTTAAATTTCACTCAATAATTCAAGTCCTAGCTCCCTCCGTCCTCTGCCCATCCCACCCTCGAGTCCGTGTTTGTACAATTAGTCCGGTGGACAATTTCAGGACTAGATCAAAAACTGTTTTTATATTGGGCAACTGTTTTCCTTTAGAATAAACCTATTCATTCAATTAAAAAATATCTTTACTTAATTTAGCTGATCAAAGCTTGATCAATCGTCTCATAACACTAATTTGGTCCTGGTCTTTTCAAAAAAGATACAACTACCATCTATGCATATAGAAGTCTTTTATGTAGAAGTGTAAAGGAACATCAAAGAACATCCGCTGAAATGTTATCTTCATTCAGAGTTTCCCAATATTCTTTTTCCATGCACGTATAGATAGTGATGACTCCATCGATCATCTTTATGTCACCTGTCAGAAAAAAAAACGAAGGCACCAGTGCTTTGTGGCTCCCACAGATTCTAGATGCTGCCAGGATAGAGCTTGTTTCTCAATTCATCAATGTTTTTCTCCATAGCTATTCCCTGCAAAACCTTACACTTAAGGACTTTTATTTTGAAAGGAAAACTACCAGCTCTGCAAATGCCTGAGCATCAGTTTTGATAGCACTGTGGGAGCTCATTTAAAGTATGTGTTATAAAGCAGGAGGCATATATCCCTTTATGCATTGAGTATAATGAGGTATACCGATTAGTCTAACTCACTGCAGCAAATCACTACGTAGTTTTAAAAGGTCTACTGTTCAATGCACCATAATTAAATTAAAGTTAAAATACTGTAATTATTTAGAACCGAGATGCCATTTTTTTTACTGACTTTGTGAACTTTTACGTTCAAATGAATGCAGAGATAAAATAGCATAACACAAGTTGGCTATATATTATCTTGTCTATCTTGTATTTGGAGTTAAATTACACAAGAGTTTAGAGGTTATTAAGAAACGTAAGAACTATCCTCTATATAATAACAGTAGCATCATACTGGCTGAGTTTAAATATGAGTGGAGAGGATTATTTTGATTATTTACATACAGGGATGCAAATTTAGATGTGCACACATACACATAAAGTCATCCTCAAGCTGTCTTCTCAGTTTTACTGAGCCCTTTTATGTGACAGGAACTGTGCTTTATATACACTTTTTCCTGTCATCCATAGAACCACCCCGTCAGACAGGTGTCATTAGGTTCACTTTACAGATGATATCATGGCAACTTGGGTATTGCAAAGACAATTCAAACTCTGGCATGAACAAACAGAGCTCATTATGGTCCTGCCCGTCATTACCTCCATTTCCTCCCCAGTCTAGTCTTTCCCACTGTTTTCTACCTTAGCCAGTAGTCTCACTCTCTGTTCACCTGCAGAAGCAAAAAGCAAACAAATAAGAAAACACCTAGGAGTTATCCTTGACACCTTCTTCTCCTTTAACCCATGTTCAATCACAATTCATTCTTGTAAATTTTTATCTCCTATACATCTGTCAAGTCTTTCTCTTAATTCTGTCACTCACAATTCTGTCACTAAAACTAGACCAAACTGCCATCGTACCTTATCTGGACTGTGACGATAGTCTTCAACTCATCTTCCAGCATTCATCCTTCTTCACTTGATGTTCTTAAGGCAAATTTGGTCATGTTACCTTCCTGCTTAAAATACCGGTATAGCTTTCCGTAACTCTTACAAAAAAAAATATTCAACAGAGCCTGCAAAACCCAATTATTTTGCTCCCTCAGTCTCTTCAAGCTCAAATTTCTTCTCCACCTCCTTCCTAGTCCTGCAGCCACAATGACTTCCTTCTGCTTCTTAAATAAATGCTCTATGCTCTGACCTCCCTCAGGACCTTTGCACATGCTATTCTCTATGGCTGAATGAACCACTCTTTCTCTATCCCTTTTGCCTAGTTAATGCCAAAAACAAGATCTTGCTTTGATTATTACTTCTTCAGGGAAGTCTTCCTTGATCCTGTCCTAGGAAATATCCATTGGTATATGTCCTCACAGCATCCTATTTATTTCCTCTATGGCACTTAGCATAGCATATGAATATGCATTTATAGGTGTGGTTATTTGATTATCACTTTTCACTCCCAATTTAACTGCAAATGCCTTGAAGGTAAGAACCTTGTCTTTTTGCATACCACTGTAACATTAGTGCTTAGCAAAATGGCATGTTTAGCAAACATTTTAGTCACATGTTTGATTCTTACTCCGACTTTAATAGCCTATCTAATAAGTGAATACAGATGGGAACAAATTTCTTTAAAGAAAGAACATGGAAAACAGGCAGAAGCAAATATTCAAAGTAGAAATGGCTTCCTATTTGATGTATTTTGATGGTCAGGAGGAAAAAAAGTGTCATTGACATATCATGATGCCTGGAATTTCCACAACTGAAAACTCTCCTTTGAGAACGGTCATATTTTCTAGAAACTCAAATCAGGTAGAAAATTTATCACCTTGAATACAACCATTAGTCCACATAAATCCAACAGGTAGGCAACATAAAGCAGATGCTCAAGAAAACTGGTCCAAAGAGAGGTAATTTTGATCCGCAGAAAGGGCTGGAAAGTCACTGGAAGTATCAAAGCTCCAGAGAACACCTGGGTGAGGCGACAGCACTCAGGGAAGCAAGCCCGGAAAGGTAGTAGTCACTCGCCCCACGAGAGGGTGCTCGTATCCACAGCTGTAATGGGTAAAATGGAATCATCTGTGGTCCCACCACTACTTTGGGTGCCATTCAAAGATACAGCAGTTCAGCAACCAAAATAATTTAAAAACATTTTACCTACTCCAATTTCTTTTTAAACTATTGAAGGGAAAACACATTTATAATGTAAAACAAAACTCCTTAAAAATCTCCATTCCCATGTGCCTGACTCTCCATTTCATTCACATGTCACAGCTGCCGGGATCGCCACACCCCACCCCGAACTCCACAACCCCAAGCTCCCCTCCCCTACGTTCCTGTAAACCCTGCTCTTGGAGGCTTTCTTGTCACTTATCCTTCTTCTCTATGGCTCAGTTTTTATGAGGTAGATGAATTATCTGAGATCTCTGCTGTTTGCCCATTCCCCAGATCCCCCAAACACCAGGGATGGACCCAACAAGCAGAACTCTTACTTCCTTAGAGTAAGGGAATGGGGAGGGAATGGAAAATGTTTATAATTTAATGCTATATCTTTAAAAAATTACTATTATTTTCACCTTTGTTGTTGAAAAGATGCATTTTTTTTTTTTACTATGGCAAAGCAAATAAAACTTCAATTTGTAATTCATAATTTATGGAGTGATTTCATGCACTATCATGTTTTGGAAAGCTATGATTTTTTTCTGCCTTCTTTTGGGCCTTGTGATATTGGGGGTGGGGAGTAGGTGGCACAGACCTCCTGGTTCCCGTTAGCCATGTACTGTTTGGATAAATGTGTCTGAGTAGGGCATTGTGTTAAAGAACTCTGAGAGTCAGAAATCTACAGGAGGCATTAGGCACCAAGATAAGGAGTCAGAGCAGGTACTAAAAGAGAAGATCATGATAGAAAGAATATCACTAAAAACAACCCACCTAACTTGCCATTTTGCTTCAGCAGGGCCCTGGCATGAAGGTATCAGAGAGGCAGCTCTATGAACCATCGGTAATACAGTTCAGGAAGATTGACTTGAGATAATTAATCCAAATTTGAGGGTCCAAAATGTTTATTGCCATCAATGCACACAAATCAGCCAAAGACTACATATCTTCAGAAATGAGAAATGGCCCCGTGCTGAAATCTCCTCTAATGACCTGCTTGCTGTAAACCCCAGTTAGCACTGCGCTCTGAAGTGAAACACTCCGAGTAATGCAGATTTCAAAGCACGTCATGCTTTCTGCAGTGCAACACATTTAACGATTTTCTCATTTGATACCTAATGAGATTTTTCAAACTAATTGCAGGCTTACTATAACTTTTTTTAAAAGAAGACAGGAACAACATTAAGAAAACAAACTATGGCAATAATCCCATGCTGGGGAGGATTGAATAAGATATCTTTGGTCCCAGGAATCTGGTCTTAAATAAGATAGTAACTAAAGTATGTTCCATCAAATTAATCAAGAAAGAGTTTTTAATATAGATATGTTAGATCATAACAGAGATTCAAAACTCTGCAAGCCTTGCAAATAGACTTGGACATTACAAAGACTAGTCAACTGTAAACCACCCTTGGTTATATTTTAATTTAAATTTCCAGTGAAATTTCTACCTAAATGCATACAAGGTGGTTTCCATTAGAGTCATGAACTTTCATTACCCAGAAAAGCCTATGAGATATACCCTAGTAGTTTTCTAATTTACTTACAGACTGTTCTACAATGTATATCACCATAACGATTTTTGACATGATGTTTTCTCTAGTATCATATATTTGAAAAAAGTGGTGTATGTAATTTCATTCCCCCCTAAATTGTCCCATTAAAAGATAAAATGATGCTATTTGTTTTAGCTTCCTGGCTTATTTTTAAAATTATTTTTCAAAAGGAAATAGAAAGAAAAGAGAAAAATGAAGAGAAGGAAACCTTCTAACAACCCGAGATTAAATTTAACAGCCATTGAGAGGCCATTGCCACATATCTATACAACTTAGTAGGAAGACTCCACGTGGATGATTTCACAATCAATTGTTTTTGTTCTTTAATAGAATGCATATGCCAAAAGATAAACTGTTTGGGTTCAAAGGGCAGTGAATTCATTAAAAGAAGTTCCTAATAAAAGTGATTCAATCTTTGTATTTAGCTTTTAATACGAAAAATTAATTAACATTTGCATTATGAGACCTGACCTCCCCAGGGAAATATAATCAATTCTCCCAATACAAGATGGGTTCTGCAGAGGACATAATTTCTAATTGTGGTGCTAATCAATCATGTCCAAGGTACAGGGGAACTGTAAATGATGTGTAGAACTATTAAACTCTAGGCTCTTTTAAAGCCAGTTGTCAACACCATAGTATATAAATATATACTTACTGTGGGGACTGTTTAATTATAATATTGATTAAATTATTGCAGTTCCTGGCATAATACATGATGATGGTGTACTGTCTGGAAGGAATACAAGACAACTGAAAACATATCTACAGTTTTGCAAATGTAATTTCACAAGGAAATTGTGTTAATTATAGCAGTATGATGCATGCATCTACTACAAAGGCTGCATTGCTGAGGAAACATAATGTGTTTTGAAGTTAAAGACTATAACTCAAGAAGAAAGAGTCTGGATGATTCAGGTCATTTTTAAACCACTATTTATTTCCACTATTCATTTCCACTACTTTGAAGCATTCCTTTTTAAAATGTGTTCCTGATTGTTTTTTTAATTGAGGTAAAATTTATGTGACATAAAATTCACTATTTTAACTATTTTAAAGTGTATAATTTGGTAGCTTCAAGCATATTCACAATGTTGTACCACTATCTAATTCCAGAATATTTTCATCACCCCCAAAAGAAACTCTGTCCCCATTAAACAATCATTGCTCATAAATAGAATCACATAATATATGGTTTTTTGTGTCTGGCTTTTTTCATTTTGAATAATGTTTTCAAGATGCATCCATATTGTAGCATGTATCATTACTTCATTCCTTTTTATGACAGTAATATTCCACTGTATAGATGTAACTCATTTGTTCATCTATTCTTTAGCTAATAGCCATTTGAGTTGTTTCCACTTTTTAGGTAGTAGGAATAATGGTGCTGTGAATATTAACATTCTGTACAAGCTTTTGTTTGAACACCTGTTTTCAATTCTCTTCGGTGTATACCTAAGAGCAGAATTACCGTTGAACATTTGAGAAACCACCAACCTGTTTTCCACAGTGGCTGCACCATTTTACACTTCTACCAGCAATGCATTAATATGAAGGTTTCGGTTTCTCTATATGTTTGCCAACACTTTCTATTTTTCTTTTGTTTTTTAATTATTATTACTATAGCCTTACTATTATTGCCTTCCTAGTGGATAAAAAATGGTATCTTTTTGTGGTTTTGATTTGTATTTCCCTAATGACTAATAATGTACAGCATCATTTCATGTGATTATCGGCCATTTGTATATCTTCTTTGGAGAAATATCTATTCAGATCCCCTGTCTATTTTTTAATTTAGTTTTTTGGTCTTTCTATTGTTCAGTTGTTTAAGTTCTTTGTATGTTCTGGATACTAGACCCTTACCAGATTTATAATTTGCAAATATTTTCTCCCCATTACATAGTCTTGTATTTTACTTTCTTGATAATTTCCTTTGATGCATAACAGTTTTTAATTTTGATGAAGTCCAATTCATCCATTTTTTATTTTATTGCTTGTGTTTTGGGTATCACATGAAGGAAACCATTGCCAAACCTAAGGTCATAAACATGTGTACCTATGTTTTTTCTAAGAGTTTTATGATTTAGCTCTTATATTTATATCTTTGATCCATTTCAATCCCCCACCCTTTATGTTGTTATTGTCACAAATTACATCTTTATACCTTGTTCCCATCCAAATTAATTTATAATTATTGCTTTATGTAGTTGTCTTTTAAATCATATGGAGAAAAAAGAGAAGTTACTAACCAGTCATGCACAAATACTGATTTTGTATTTACCTATGTAATTACCTTCACTGGTATCCTTTATTTCTTCATGAAGATTTGAGTCACTTTCTATTGCTCTATTATTTCATCCTTTAGCATTTCTTGTAGAACAGTAATTCTACCAGAAAACCTCTGTTTTAATTCTTAATAAAGGTATTAATTTCTCCTCATTTTTGAGGGATAGTTTTGCTGGTTATAGTATTTTTCTTGACATTTTTTTTCCTTTTGGCATTTTGACTATGTTATCCCACTGCCTTTTGGCTTCCATTTTTTCTGGTGAAAAATCAGCTGTTAATCTTAGTAAGGCTCAGTTGTATACAAGAAGTCCCTTGTGCTTTTGTCAGTATTCTCTGTCTCTGGAATTTGACAGTTTGATTATAATGTGTTTCAGTGTGGATCTCTTTTAGTTTATCCTACTTGAGACTCATTGAGCTCCTTGGATGTGTAAATTCAGATTGTTCATTAAATTTTAGAAGTTTTCAGGAATTATTTCTTCAACTATTATTTCTAGCCCTTTCTACTTCTCCTCTCCTTATAGGACTACCATTATGCCCATATTAGTACGCTTGATGGTGTCCCACAGGTCTTTGAGACTCTGTTCATTTTCCTTCACTCCTTTTTCTTTCTTCTCCTCAGATTGGGCAATCCTCATTAACCTATGTTCAAGTTTACTGATTCTTTCTTTTACCTGCTTGAATCTGCTTTTGTGAATTTTTCACTTTGGTTATTATACTTTTCAACTCCAGAATTTCCATTTGGTTTCTTTGAATTCTTCATAACTTTTTGTTAAAAAGTAGACAATTTCAGTATTATAACATGATAACTCCTGAAATTATATTCTCTCCCCTCCCCAGGTTTTTGTTGTTGTTGTTGTTGCTGCTGCTGCTGCTGCTGCTTGTTGTGGCTGTCATTTTTTTCTAAATTAATTTTGCAGAAGTTTATATTCTTTGTCATGTATGGCTATTGGTGTCTCTATTTGGTTAGCTTAGTGATGAATTTGGGATTTAATGTGGATTTCTTTAAACACCTAGGAACCACCCACACCCTCAATCTCAGTCTTTGCACATAAACCCTGTTTGTGAAGAGCACACCTTCAAACTCTCTGGGAAGTTCACAAAACATATCACTCCCCAGCTTTTTTCCCATGCTTTTCAGTGTGTCTCTTATTTGCCTTGATTGTTATCTCTTGACCCAAGTGGCAATGCCTAATATAGTTGTCTTTAAATGTTTCTGAAAATTGTTCCCCATGTCGTCATCTCTCCATCTGGGGAGAGTTCTAAGTGAGGTGAAATAAGATAAGCCCTTTGAGGCAGTCTTTCAGGGAGCCACCAAACAGTTCAAACCTCACAGCCACAGTTCTTTGGGGACAGGTCTGTTGTGCCTCAGCCTGCACCAGGAACCACAGCAGGCAGGCAGGCTGCTGTCCTCAAGGTTCCTGAACTGGGGAGAAGGAATGAAGCCAGGGTAAGTTAAAACACTACAAAGCTCTCCTCCTCGGATTCAGCCACCTTTTTCTTGATTAAATGTTTTTCTAGTTGCTATAAATCCTTAGCTAGTTTCCAGAGTTCTAATAAAGTTGATTCTGACAGGGATTTTTTCCCCAGTTTATTCACTGTTTTTGTGGAGAGTCAGGGCTTTGGAGTTCCCTACGCCACTATTTTTATTGCTGTCACCTAGAGCATTCCTTTTATTCCTTTTATATCACAAAAATAGCAGAGGTGGAGAGGAGAATTTACAAAGAAACCGATTTTTGAAACATTGTAGCTCATAAAACAGTGAGTGACTTATCTAATTTTGGTATTTTGTCATAATTCTTGGAGTTGACATTTTACATGGTTGTAAATCATTTGTAGGCTTGTAAAGTTTACAGGTGATACAGAGGCTGCGTTTCATGAGAAAAGTGTATCAAGTGATTTGTCCCAAGTTGAAATTTTCTAGTTCCATGAACCCCATATTTATTGTTCAAACCCCTGAATTTTTTTAAAAAAAGCAGGAAATTGTGGTCCAATTTAATGCACATAGTCCCTTTTCATTTCATATTTGATTTGACTTGGGTAACTGAATGTTCTAGTAGCAAACCTCTCACATAGAGCTATAAATATGAAAGATACTTTTTTCAAGATAGAGAAAGAAAGGAAAAAAATAAGTAAAATTAGAAGCATCTGCAGTTCTTTGTCAAACTGGAGCCAACAAGACTCAGACATTCAAGAAAAGTCCAACTACCCTGATAACACCCATCCCACTTGCCCATTGATCCTTCATTTTGCCTAATCATGTGTCTGCAACCAAATATCTACTCAGTACATATTTGTCTAACTAATATAATCATTTCAAATGATAGGAACACCAAATTCAGTCTATAAGTTTCTCTATAAGTTATTTGCAGGAAGAAGAAATGCTTGAAGTAATTATTAATCTGCCTCACTGTGAGGCAGATTAAACATTATGTTCCTTTAATGTAATAGCATTGAATGTTCTCAACTCATTTATTCCACAAATACTGATCAATGCCTTCTGTGCACCAGGCATTGCAAATATAGCCACTGTGGTTCCTGTCATCACAGACATTACAGAGGAGTGAGGAATTAGCATATAGAGACAGGCAAGTGCGTTATATTATGGGGAAATGTGCTATAATTCAGGAAGTGCTGAGGACCAGGGATGAACCAAGCTGGAACAGAGGCTGAGAATCAGGAATAGCTTCCTGGCAGGAGAGATTTCTCTTCTGAGATCTGCAAGCTCACTGGGAGTTAGTCCCATGAATGGAGCCGTGTGGGTTAGGCTAGAATTACTGACACGATGTGTGAATGCTCAAAGGTAAGAAAGAAAGTAAATCATGGAACAAGTGAAGAAGTTGCTCAACAGTCCAATATGACAGGAGCAAAGAGCAAAGGTATCCAGAAATAAATCCAAGAACACACATTTTAAAGGAACTTTTAGGCTCTGTTAAAGAGCTTAGATGTTATTCTGAATCTTATAGGGAGAATGTTGATGTGTTTTAAACAGGGAGCAACATAATCTGATTTTTATGTTAGAAAGATCTTTGCAATTGCTATAGAAAAAACAAATATATAGCAGAGGATGAGGACAAGGCCATAAACAGGAAGATCAGCAAAGGGATGTTAAAGCAATATAGGTAAGAGATGGTGATAGAATAAATTAGGATTTATTAATTGCACTGGATTGAATCATGTCCCCCAAAATTCATGTCCACCCAGAACCTGAGAGTGTAATATTACTTGAAATGTAGAGTCTTTCAGAGGCAATTAGATAAAATGAGATCATACTGGACTAGGGTTTTAGGCCCTAAAACCAATGTCTGGTGTCCTCCTAGGAAGGCCATGAGAAGACACAAAGAGACACCTTTGGAAGGAAGCCTTGTAACGACAGAGGCAGACATTGGAATGATGCTGCCACAAACCAAGGAACACTTGGGGTCACCAGAAACTGAGAAAGGTATGGAAGGGTTCCGCAGAAAGTTTTCAGAGGGAGCATGGTCTTGTTGCCACCTTGATTTTGGGTTTCCGGCCTCCAGAACTATGAAAGAATAACTTTCTGTCATTTTAAGCTACCCATTGTATGGCTATTGTTAGGGTGATCCTAGGAAACTAACACAGAGGTGAAGAGAAGAGGCCTAATTTTAGAGGTCTTAAAGAAATGTCTGCTGCATTTGGTAATCCCTCAGATAAGGGTGGCCTAGAGAAGCCATAGCAAGAATAACTCTGTTTTCTCACTTGAGCAATTGAGCAGTTGGTGGCATCACTCATTAGTTAGGGACCACAGGGAACAGAAGAGGCTTGAAGAGGAGGAGCTAAAGTTATCGACCAGGTGTTAAGTCCGTTCTGCCTGCGCACAGTAAATCTATCACTGTGACATGGGTTAAATCCACCTCTTGGAAGATGAAGCTTAGTGTATGTATTCATTAGGGAAGTGGGGCGGTCTAAGGTGTGTGTAAAGCTGATTAGCAGTGGGGAAAATTGAAATAACAGGTTTGTTCTGTACAAGCATACTTGGGGTTCATGGCATTTCATAGGACATATGTGCACAAAATGGGATTAGCATGATCCAGTGACGGAGTGTTGGCCCTGGGACTTGAAAAGGCCATTGCTCAGGCACTTGCACGGCCCACTTGAAAGGTCGGTGGTCTCAACTGGTATGAACTGGGCAGGAGCTGGCACAAGTTCCTGAAAAACAACTGAAGCAACCATTACCATGGTGACTTAAGAATTTTATCTATAAAGTAGCCAGCCACGGTTAAGTTTCAGTGTTCAGCGGTGCAGCTTTCTGCTACCAAAGCCTTTAGCTTGATGGAAAAATGAAAAAACAATAACAAAAAGTAAGCAATCAAAAGCAAGTAGAGTAGGCAAATCCGATCAACTTAAACCGTCATTTTCACTAATGAGTTTAATTGTATTCAAAGTGTGTTTGTGGGCCTGTAAAAAATGTGAAATTGTCTCATAGGCAGTTGGATAAACAGGTGTGGATAAGTGAGGCACAGAGACCTGGAATGGACATAAAAATTTAGGAGCATCTGCATATGGGGGTAATTAAAGCTAAGGGGTAGATGAAATTGTCTAGGTCACATGAGTAGAGTAAGACCGGTACAGGACTGGAATAGACCTTTGGAACACCAACATTTAGTAGTCAACTAAGAAAAATATCAGACTTTGTCCACTGGATTTAGCCACACAGTGTTCGTTAGGGGCCTTACTGAGAATAATTTTGAACAGGACAAGAGCTAGACTGCAGTGGATTGAGGCATGTCTAGGAGGTAGAGAATTAAATGTGTCTGTGAAGAAGAGAAGTGTGGTAGCGATAGCCAGGCACAGTAAGGGAGTAAAGGGGTAAGATGAATGACAAGAGAGTGATTAAAGTGATGGACCCTGACACTAAGTTGGGTAGGGAAGGACAAACAGGCACAAGGTGACTGAGTAGCAGTGAAAGAGGACTTGGAGTTTTGGAGGTCTCATTGAGATCCAATAACAGGAACTGCAGGAGTATCAAAGTGCGACAGCTTTCAAGATAGGAGACGGTGGTCTTTGAGTGCAATGTCTCATAGGGGGACAATTTGGGAAAATCACAAGCTGCAGGTGTTGGCCCTATGTGTGGAAGGGTAAAGAGAATTAAAAATGATGATCAGCTGGAGAGGAGGATCCCATCACTTGATAGTCCAGACTTAAATTAGATGTCCACAAGGATATTGAAGAAAAGATGGTGGAACCTGGGGAAGTGAAGTTCTTTGAGCAGCTGAGGGCCAAGCCTTGATCTTGTTCACTGACTATCATGTCATCTCCCTTAATGTCCAGTAAGCCTACAGCCTTTTCCTTGTTTTTGTGGCTTATCTAGAAGGGCTCACACAAAATTTCCATCACAATATTCTTACAGTAGGGCTTTTGTGATCCCAAAGAGTCTCACTTTTAAGCACTCCATTCAGAGAGAAGAAAAGAGATGCACAAATTTTTTATTCATATCATATCCTTACTTTCAAATATCTTATTCCTAAACTTGTCACTTGGGAGGGTTCTGAATTAAGGAGGAGGGATATGAGAGCTCCAAGGTTTTCATTCCCAGTTTTATTATAATTCATTTTGTTATTGTTTTCTCTCTGCCCATATTCAGATTTCTCCACAGCAAGAAGTGTGGTGAGGAAAGCACACTTTGATGTTCTTCCTGTGCACCCCCAGCCCAGCATGATCAGTTGACTTAACAGGCTATTCCATTCGCCACAATAAATTCAGGAAATTCTAGTGGTTTGTCTTTCGCGTAATTATAAGAAACCAGCTCAGTGCCTTTCTTGGCATGGAGAGAGAGGGAATTGCCCTGTCAAACCTCAGTTCTCATGGAACTATGGCCAGCTGCTTGCAAAATCTATGACATCCTGGGAGAAATATCAGGTCAGCCAGCCTATATGAAAAAGATTGCCAAACATCTTCTGGATTGCTGGCTCCACTAATGCTCTGCCTGGCTCCAACATACCCTCCCTTTGGGGGCTTATACAAAACCCCATACAGACTACATGTGAGCTAGCAAGCCCTAAGGGCACTGGCAAGCTCCCACTGCCACACACAAAGCTGACGGGAACCAGCTGACAAGTAAGATGCACATGTGCTCCAGAGACAAGAGCCATAAGGTGAGAGTGAAGGAAACAAGTATCACTCGTCACTCTGAGCCAGGCAGGCAAATCAGTGGGACCCAGGATAACGCGAGGGAAAATGAGCCACGTCCCTGCAACCCATGACCAGGCCCAGCATCCTCATGTGACCTCCTCACCCATTCCAGATCATCATTCCTACGTGTCTGATTAAGGAGAGAAGCTTCCAACAGCTCATGCTCCCCATTTCACCATCGCCAGAACACCTGGGAAACTTCCTGGAAGGAAATTCACAACTATTTCATGAGTGGCTACCTTTGAGTGGTAGACGTATGGGGAGTTTGTATTCTTCCTTCTACTTTTTAAATGTCCTATCTTTCTATAACAAACATGCTTATCATGAAAGAAATATAAGCTTATTTAAATCTTATTTTCCTTAGCTTAAAACTAAGTCCTTTTTATCATTTAATCTATAAGCTAGGGAAGACTTGAAACCCCTTCTAGCAACTACTAGGCCAGGATTTCTGGCCAAAAGGAAAAGAGTTTATGAAATGGCTTCCTATTTTATTGAAGTGGCAGCCCCCACATTGGAGTTTCTCAGAGGGTGCTGGAATGTTCCCAGCACGGGAGAAAAACATGAAAGAGCACATCACCATCAGCACCAAAACTTTTCAGAAAAATCTTATACTATTATTTGAAAGACTTGACCTTTTAAAGAAGAAAAAACTTATATGTAAATCAAACTAGTATGGTCTGAATGTTTGTGTCTCCCTAAAATTAGTATGTTGAAATCCTAACCCCTAAGGTGATGGTATGAACACATGGGCCCTTTGGAGAGTAATTAGATAGTGAGGGCACATCCCTCCCCAGTGGGATTGATGCCACTGTAAAAGAGGCCTGAGGGAGCTTGTTTGCCCCTTTCCACCATGAGGATACAGGGAGAAGGGGCCATCTATGAATCAGGACATGAGCCCTCACCCAGCACTGAATCTGCCAGTGCCTTGAGCTTGGACTTTCCAGCCTCCAGAACTGTGAGAAATAAATTTTTGTTCTTTATAAGCTCCCCAGTTTATGGTATTCTGTTATAGCAGCTTGAACAGACTAAAACACAAACTAAATCGAATCCTTCTCCCTACTCCACCTCCACCCAAATTGTCCACCCTCACTGTCTAGCACACCCAGAACCTATTATGCAACTGAAGCATTTGGGAGCCAGCTTTTGCCTTTGTCAGTTTATGCCATTTATTTATATTTATACCATTCATTTATATAAGACTTGACACATGTATTTACAGCACTGTAAAAGAAACTTTTATCTTCATATTATATTGGTTTGGGGAAGAGGACAGGATGAAAAGGCACTAGAAACAAAGTTTGGATAGTCAAATAGTTAAAAAAAAACAACTCATTGAAAATGTATTCAAACTTCCTAAATCTAAAGTGCTCTGAATGCAATTCACCTTTGATTTTGATTTAAATCATGTACAACCTGACCCCACTCTACCCCACCCCTAGAAAAGTGGTGTGAGGAGGAGCAGCAGGTGCACACTGAGTGTGTGAACTGTTACACATGAAAACTTTGAATAAGATTCAGTAGAATGAAACCTCTGTAGACTAAAAATGCACCCTTTTTATTAATTGAGTAGGATTTTATAATCTTCCTTCTTATCTCTGCCACAAGGGAGCTGTTTCTCTCTAAAGTAGGACAAATTTACATAAATTAAAATTTTGCTCTACGTTTCAAGTTTTAGAGGGAATGAAAGGGGTATCTACTAATTATTAGATATCTAATATTAGATAATTAGATATCTACTATGAGCTGGGCACTGTGGCATTTAGTTTAGGCGCATATTTCACTTCATTTTTGTCAAGTCTCCTGAGTTGGAAGCACTGAAGTGCAGGGGCCAAATGACTTGCCCCAAATCATACAGGTTAAGACACAGGCACAAGTTCAAGGTCTATTTCAGCCCAAAGCCACCATCCCCTTCCTCCTATTCCATTCTTATTGATTTTTCCATTAGTTCCAATAATTCATGTAAATTCTGAATAATGTACATATAGCTCTATAAAACAGGTGGATAATACAAGAAAAGTAGGACCAATGTATATAATAAATGCATTGTAGTAGATTTGCCTAGTCTGAAAAATGCATATCTTCAATATAAAGTTCTCTTTTCAAATGGCACAAATAACCTATTTTATTATTTTAAATGTTTTAGAACATCCTAAGTTACTTCTGTGGAGGCTACCATACCTTCTGAAAGGACCTTTTGGTATTGCTTAGAATGTACAGACTTTCTCCTTAAGGACTGTAAGGATTTATATCGAAACCAAATTCATTCAGATGCCCCTAACTTATTCCCCTTGCTTCCCATCTTGACTCATTTAGAAGAGTCTAAGTCAGGTTTTCAAAATGACTTTTTGCAGTTTTTCATCTTTTGAGATTTAAATTTAAAATTTATGTCTTTGCTACTCCAGGCCTTCTCATTTCCCAATTTATTTTTCACTTACTTCAAGCCATCAACATATCCCTGCCATCAGGTTTGATTTATATTACCTAGGAACATAATCCAATCGTGAATCTTCCTTGGGAATGCCAACGTGGCAGGAGAGAGAGCCCACTTTAATGATCTTTCTAGAACAGAAAGCAAATGGCAAAAAAAGTGGATGGGACTTTAAGAATACTGCAAAGCTAACCCTATAACTCTCTGGTCATATAAGAAATCTGGCAATTCCCTGAATCCAAAATTAAAAGCAACAATGCTTCAGTCCATCATCTTTTGCTATTCTTGCCTTTTCACATGGAGGAACTGGAATTGACCACTTGAAGTTATAAATAAGATCCCAAATAACCACAACCATTTCACCACCTCCGCATGAGGTCTATGTGCATCTCCACTAAACTAAGTCCCTTACCGTTTTACCTACCCAAGCAAACATATCTGGTCATTGCTGTGTCCCACAGCTAACTGAGCATAGACACCCCTGAGCCAAAGAGTGTTTGTATTGGTTTTTTGTGTTACGTAAACCAACATTATTTAGTCAAATAAATGGGATATTTATTTGCAGAATATTGTGCTACATCTCAAAGTTACAGTGAAGCCTCAGCTAGGGCGGGAAAAAGAAGGCTCCAGGGATGTCAGCTGCAAGATTTCATAGACTTTCTAATTCCTGTTCTATACTTAAGATGACTCAGATTCAAAGACTTTCATGTTTTGTGTCTCCTTGTTCCAAAGTCAGATTCAGATTCTCAGGATAGAATATCTCATTAGTGCAGTTTGAGGTAAGTGACTACCCTGGGTTCCTTCATTTTGCTCCGGGTTCCTGAGTACACATATAGCCACCAAGAGTCAAACTCTGGGTCCTGGGAGTTGTGCCCTGAAAAGGGAAAGTTTTATCCCAGGAGGCTTCCCCAGGAGGTGTCTAATAGATGCAGGCTCTATGCCAATGCACAGGTGTCCTGAGGCTCTCACAAAAGGTGGGAAGTCTAGGGACACCTGAAATTTAAGTTTGCAAGTACAAAATGGGATGTTTAATATTGACTTCATATATAATATCAGTCAATAGAAAGTGCTGTTTTTACTCAGTTTAATTCAGCAAACTTCAATAGAGCATTTACAATGTATAAAACATTATGTTATATATTAATAACATAGGTCTATTTAAGAAGATAAAAGAAACGACCTCTTTCCTCAAAGCAAACTGTTTCTGAATTTGATCAAGAAGTCTTAATTAATGGTCATTCTCCAATAAATATTTACTGAGCTCCAACTATATACCATGTAGTGTTCCAGCTCTGGGGGATTTAGCAGTAAACACAACTGACAAAAATCCCTGCCCTCATGGAGCATTGGTTGTAGAGAAGCAAAGTAAGTAATGGTTAAGAGACCAGGTACAGATCTTGGTTCTGCTACTAGGTGAGGGGCACATTTCTGAATCTCTCTGTTCTTCAGTTTTCTCATTTTTAAGCTGAGAATGATAATAGTACTGGTCTTGTAGTGTTGGCATAGAAGTGTATCTATCACATAGTAAGAGCTGCTATTGTCATCATCATCACCACCACCATCATCATCACCAAGTGATCCTTCAGTTCAGTCAGATCTTCCTCCCCTTTTACCCTGAGATGCACACCCATAACTATCCCTCGCTCAATCCAATTCTTCCAAGAAATTATCTAGAACCAGACAGATGAAGCTGAGCATGGGAGTTTTATTTATTAATGCTTATTCACTGAGTGTGTAAGGGACTATGTTCCATGTCCAATTCATTTGAAGCAGATGCTGAAATGAAGTTTGTGGTGCAAGATGTTCGTTAGAGGAAGAAAGCAAGATTGGACAGAGGGGGAAGTTTAATTGCAACTCAGGCCCAGCAAATTCTCAAACAACCTGCAGGGTGATCTGAAGCTAGTATTGCTCATTAAAATGTCCCTTTCGGGGCCAAAGTAACTTAGTCTTTATACTCCCACTGCTGGGGAACCTGGAGGATTTGGCCAGGGTGTCTCTATGTCTATCACAGATGAAATAAAGTCTGAATAAGAAAAAAAATGATCTTAAATCATAGTAAACTTATAGTTCATTTAGTGAAAGGAGGTTGCATGAATAATGATAACAGAGTCTGTGTTCAGACAAACCATTACTAAGTGTTGTGAGAGTTCATGTAATAGAAAGACTACTTCTGGCTGAGATAAGTACATAAAATAATAGTATTTAATTCTTAAGGCTAAGAAAATATTAAAGGATAGATTGACCAAGAAATTAATAAATTCTTACATGATCGGTATATTAGCAGTTCTCATTTAATTGAATTTTATCTCTTCAATTAAATTGGCATGAGAATATTTGACAGTCTATATCAAAGCAACCCAAAGTATGGCCCACAGACTATGATGGTCTGCAAACTGTTCCCAGCCCTTCAGTATTAAGTATAGAGAGTAAGTGTAAGCATTTAGAAAAGTTTTCTTAGCAATTTGACATAGTGATTTTCTGTCTGTTGACTTTAAGAATAAAAATTGTACAGCCATTTTTTTCCTACTTCATCTTTCTAGTAATACATTTTTATTATGTTTTATAAAAGTATTTGTGATAGATTATAATTTTTTCTTAAAAAATACTTGTTTTTTCATCATAGATTTTGAAGAAGCACTGGTTAACACAGCATATGACTTATTTGATTAAAAAATCTTTTTCAAATTTTTTTTAAAAACTCCTGAAATCTAAATCTCTGTCATGTTTATGCTTGTTAATTTGGAAGTAGGAGTGTATTTCATTTAAAGAATAAATTTACTCCTACAAATGGCCTAAGTACGGAATTATTTTATGAGTCCAATTTTCTACTAACTTTCATTTAGTTATAGGAGATGTTGACATGCATGTAAAATCAACAAAATGAAATAAAACCAAATAATAATGTAAAACATTTTCAAATAGCATTAGTAGAAAAATAGTTTCCTAGTAAAATAGGAATAATCCTCAAAATAAGTTATCAAGTATGAACACAGAAATATCATGATTTTGAAATTTTTCAACAGAACCCTCAAGCTATAAAAGAAAAGTAGTGAAGGATTAACAGACTAACATTCAATGAGCTGAGACGTTGCTCTTTCCACAGAGCTTGCCTGAAGATATTTAACAATAGACCACTCTGCCACTGAGCCCTGTTTCTCTCGCTCTTATGGAAACTCCCAGCCATCATAAATTATTATTTGGTCTAATAAGGGTTAAAGGAAGAAGGGAAGTTAAACATCGTCTTCAATTAAAATTCAATGCACAGACAATATTAAATAAGACAGTAGGAATACATAAGTAGAAAAAGTTGCTGAAATATTTTAAAAGAAAATAATTATGTTGGTAATATAGCAATTAAAATTCCTGATTTACAATTTCTAAAATAAGTCGTAAAAATAATGATGATTAAAGCAAGATTCTTTTCAAATAACTAAATGTGGACTAGGACATTTTAAAGAAACCTTAATGTAACCAAATCGGGTTTTACTACATCAATACATTATTTGTGCTGGAAACTACTCCTACTTGTTTAAAAGGAACCATCATAGTTGTGTGTTTTTTTGGTGTTTTGTTTTGTATTTAAACAAACAGTGGCTTCAAAATAAGGGATTTCTTTTAATCACTTTACAGTTCATCTGGAGGTAGATAGTGGGTACAGCCAACTGGAAGAATTCAAGGATTCGAGCTCTCTTCTCTTCTACCAGCCACAGTGGATGGTTTTCATCTTCATGGTCTCAGAATCACTGTCGCACCTCTAGGTATTTTGTCTGAGTTTCAGTTTTGAAGAAAGGGACTGAGAAGGGATCAAAGGCTCATTCTAGCTGAATCTGTTCCTTTTTATCAGAAAAACACTGTATTTCCTGGAAGCTCCACAAAGTAGATTTCTGATCATATTTAACTGGCTGGAACTATCTTGTAACTACAAGGGACCCTATAAAATTGAGAGCTTTTTTTTTTCATTTAAAGCTGGGCACAGTGTTCCACCAAGCAAAATCAGGGTACTGTTAATAAATAAGGAAGAAGAGATACTGATTAGGAGACTAGCAGTGTCTGCACCTGCAGATATTACTATTCCTATTTTCATATGAGGAGAATGAGATTTTAGGAGGTTAAATAATTTGTCAATGTCGCATAGCTAATAGGTAGATGTCAGAGAATGAAGCAAGACCTGTCTGGGGTCTCAAAACTGGTATGTTTTCCCCTCAGAAGACAGCCTCTGGGGGCAGGGAAAGAAACAACCAGGAAACATCATTTAAACGTAGCTATCTTACAGAAATTACTTATAGAATTTGAACAAGGAGAAGTCTCTAGATTCAGCTCCTAAAAGGAAAAGAGAGTGGAGAACTAAAGTGTTTGTTTATTCAATTCATGCATCCAACAAAATAAGCTGTAAGTTAGTAAATAAGCATCATTTGTCTTGGCCTCTATTAGAATATACATTTGGGCTACAAGGAGAACAGACCCTCCTAAGAGTCTTTGGGTGCATTCATCTTCCCCTTCTCTCCTTTTCCTTCTTCTTCTCCAGATACACATCCTCCCGCTGGCTTCCCCACACCCACTCCACATACACCTTTTTCAATACATCCTGTGCTCTGGGAATTTTCCACACTAATTTCTCCTCACAGAGTCCAAGAGAAAATGAGGAGAAGATGCAAAAATGACCCTCCGTCCTAGCTGCGGGAAGGCTTTGTGTTGCTAGGAAACCAACGGTAGGTGCTAACCATCCCTCACTAAATGAGGGCAGCTCCCAGCAGAATAATCCTTTATGTGGAAGAACCTAGACCATAATTTCACTTCCTACCTCCAACTGGCTCTGTCCACATGTATGCTTTTATTCTCCAAGAACAAGCAGCAGAAATGATTAAAAATAATTTTAGGGATGTGAAATTTTGCCTATAAGGAAGGTCAGAGGAGTTGTATAACATAATATAGAACTACAAGGTTGAAAGATTTCTTATTCTTCAAATGTTTAGACCATTGTTGAGAGAAAGAGAGAGAGGAGGGGGAAAAAAAGAAGAAGGGAGAGAGGGGGAGAGAGAGAGGCAGAGAGAGAGAGAGGGAGGGAGGGAAAGAAAGCCTTCCATTCTGCATGGGAACAAACTGGAAAATATTTAAATCAGATTTGGGTTAAATATATAAATAAATAACTCCTGTTGGAAGTTTGTACATTTCAACAGAGACAGACAGATAGATAGCAGTAGTGAAATATGATGTCTTCTGTATATAACATATTACTTCATCATTCACAAGGCATGTCTACTGAATTGATTTTCTTATAATGTGTTTGTCACAGACGTACATCGTAGGTTGTTTATTCACATATGGCCTGAAGGTAGCTAAACTTAGAGGTCTAGGATTGTATCATTTGAGGGTGAGGGTAGATATAATCAAGAATCATAAGATAGTTTACAAAATAATGATTTATTCATTCACTGAACAAGTGTTTGCATGCCAATTATGTACCAGGCTATTTCTAGATATTGGAACAAAAAGATCTGATCTCACACAACTTATATTCTGGTGGAAGAGATATTTAATAAGCAAGATAAATAAGCCAAATATATATGTTATATAAAACCAGTGCTGATAAAGGGGGCGTGATACCAGCAAGGAAGGTCAGAACAGGTGCTGCAAGGTAAAGTTTGAACTGTAAGCTGACAGAAGTGAGGGCTTGGATGAGGCATGTGGATGTCTGGGGGAAGAACCTTCCTGGTAGACTGAATAGTAGGAGAGGGACTCTGTAGCAGGGGTGCACCTGACATGGGCAACGGGCGGGAACGAAACCAGAGAATTCACAGGACAGAGGGGGCGGATGCCAGGCAATGGAAGGTCCTAGCAGGCCTTATATTAATAGTTCATAGCAAAGACTTTGGCTTTTCCTCTGAGAGAAATAGTGTGACCAAGAGTGTCAATATTCACAGAATAACCTTGCACCCTTCCACATGTCCCAGGCTCCTTTGCAGCTGGCTCATGCCCTGTACCTGACCATGAGCAATAGATCCGAGCGGCAGTGACGCAAATCGCTTCCGGGCCACACCAAGGCAGTGGAGAGACGGGTGCCTCCTCCATGTCTCTCTGCCATACTGCCAGTGATTTTCAAACCCCTGTTTCCCAAATGGAAGTGGATAAGAACCGTCTGGCCTACATCAGACTTCACCTGAGTGAAAAATAAAAGCTTTGCTGCCTTAAGCCACTGAGATTGTTAGAATATGTTTGTTTCTGCAGTGGAGCCTTACTTGTCTGGCTAATATATATGTGAGCTATTAGAAGAGTGTTCAACAGCAGAGTGATGTTATCTGTCTAACATTTTAACAGCTGGTGACTCCAGCTGCTGTAGCTAGTCTATTTGGGTAGCCAGAGGGAGAGAGGCAAATGGAGAAAAAAGGTACCAAGTACTCTATTGCAGTGGTTCAGGTGGAAAATAGTGGAGGCTGGGCAAAAGTTATGGCAGTTACAGTGATGAGAAGTGGTCAGATTCCAGATAAGTTGCATACGTTTTTGAGATACTGGAAGTAAGGTGTGTGAGAGAGAAGAGACACAGAGGTTTGTGAACTGAGGAACTGAACTGGAAGGATGGAGCTGACATTGACTGAGCTGGGGAAGTCTGAGAGACAGGGGGAAGATCAGAAACCCACTCTGGAGTTAAAGGTGCCTATTGTACAGTGAGAGCAAGGCTATTGAGTAGGCAAGTGGCTATATGCTTCTGGAGTTCGGAAAAAACATTGAGCTTGAGATAAGTATTTGAGAGTCATCAGCACATAGACTTGGACAAAATTCCCAAGGAAATGAGTATGCATAGAAGAAAAAAGAAACCTCTAAGTACGGTATTTAGTGAAAAAGAACACTGATTCTAGAAATAACTTCTAGGTCAATGAATGCTGAAAAAAATCATCTTTCTTAAAGCAGACAAATGCTATGCAGAAGAATACCTTGGCAAATCCTTGTTGATATTTAGAAACAGAGAAACTGGATTTGTTGTGACAGTGGACCCAGAGCAATGGGGTTTTTACCTGTGAATTAGGATTGGTGTAAAAGGAAATTATGCAAAGATGTTTATTTGGGACTAGAGTGCCTGTGTGGAGAGAAGAATGAAAGTGGTTTCTGCACATAAAAAAGAGCCATTGCTGATTGGAAGAGAAAGCATTATTAAATGATGCTATCTCCTACAGTCAGGCATCTTGGCACCCGAATAAGCACCACCAGCCTCCTTGCCCCATGTGCTGGTCACACAATGATGTAGTGAGAAGGACCAGCAGGCTTCTTTCTAGTGTCACCTCTGGAAGCGAATAGGTGATGTCTTCACTCTGACTCTGTTCTATCTGCACATGTTCTTACCACTCTTTTTCTTTCAGTGAAGAATCCAAGTAGCCATTAGATTAATAACATGAGTATGTGTATGTATGTTTTCAGGGTAAGCTAACTGCTGTAACAAACATCTTTATTACCTAAGTGGCTGAACACAATGAAGAGTTTATTTCTTAATCCTATTACAGTCCAAACTGGATATTTGGTGAGTGGCCTTCCACACAGTGGTTCTGATACTAAGTCCAACAGTTCTCCCTTAGACCTGCATCCAGGCAGGGATTGAGAGACGAGTGACTATGGAACATTTCATAAAAGTTTTTAAGGTATGAGAGTTGGAATTGGTCTTCATTGCTTCCATCCATATTATATTAGCCTAAACTCAGTGTGTGGTTTCACTTAACTTCCAGGGTGGCTGGGAGAGGCTGTCCAGAAGCATGCAGGAAGAAGAATGAGATGAGTGACTATTTAACTATTCTTGGCCACTGAGTGAAAGCCTGCCATATTATCTGCAGTCTTACCCAGACCTTGGGTAGATCCAAGTATCTGAACTTATAAATTCAGCCCAGGTTTGTGACAAAACAGATCCAGACAGCAGGCTCATTGAATTCAAGGTTATGCATTTTCATTTCCAAAAGCCAGAAGATTGAGATAATTTCTCTTTAGAATGTGATCTTGGAACTGGACCAGAACCGTTATAAATTAATTATTATTACATCATTAAACAAAGTTATTGAGCATCTCTGGCCGGTCACAGTTCTGAGCATTGATTTTCTAAAGATGAATAAGAAATAGTCCTTTTTTCAGTAGACTCACAGTTGAGTGGGGGCAACAAACATAGAAAACAATATTACAGGTATCAGAGGAAGGTGGGAAAATTAATTTTAATTGGCATGGCAGAGTTTAGGGAGGAGTTCTGGGAAAACATCAAAAGAGAGGTGGGGTTTAAAATGAAAGATAGAAGATGAGACAGAATTCTCCAGGTAAAGAAGAGCAGGGAGAGAATTATACAAGAGGGAATCACACAAACCATCAGAGCTGAGCTCCAAAGGGAGCAGCCGAAGAGGCTGGTTATTATGAGATGGAGAGAGAGGCCCAGGGTGCTGAACTAAGGAATGTGGACATTGTTCCCTGAGTCAACAGGAGCCATAAAGAGATGAGCAAGAGCGACGAGATTCAATTCATCTTAGCAAGATCACCTAGGCAAAGAGAGTCTATAGATTGAAGCTGGGAAGAACAGGAGACAAGTGAGCAATTACGAAGCTATTGCCATCACACGTAGAGGATAGAAAGAAGGTAGGTTTAGTAAATGCTCTACTTTGAAACATAAAATCAATAGGCCTTGATAACTTTGAAGGGAGGGAGGCAGGGAAGGAAAAGGGAGCGTAAAACCTAACGCATTTACCTTTGTGTCCCTAATCCTTGGCATGGTGCCTGGAAAATAGCAAGTGTTGCTTCATTGCTTCTGCCCAAGGGAAGTGGTTTCAGAAGATTGAGAAGGTTTTTTGATATAAAAAAAATTCCTTTCTCAAAAGCTCTCTAATCCTGGAAATTCGTTTAATAAGGATTAAAAACCTTTTATTATAACACACTTTGTTGTTGAGGCCATGGGGAGATGGGCACCCTTGGATGTCACCAGCAGGAAGTAGATGGGTACAAGTCCCATGGAGGGTGTTTTAGCAATATGTGTTAAAATCACAAATGCACATAAGGTGAACCTAGTGATTCCATTCCTGGAAAAATGTCATACAGATATATGTGCACATGTTTAAAATGACTTACGAAATTGTTCTTCATTGTATCTTTGTTTAATAACAAACATTAAATTAACTTAAATGTTCCTAAATTGCAAACTGAGTAAATAATTCATGTATATCCATAAATTGGACTTCCATGTGGGTGTAAAAATTAAGAACCAGTATGTTTTCTATGTATTGATAAGATCTTCGAGATGTCTAAAGTGAAGTAAGTAAAATGTGAGCAGTGTATGTAACATGCTACTTTTTGAGTAAAAGAGGGAATCAGAATTTATATTTTTTTCTTTTATGTGCATAAAAATTCTCAAATGATACAAAACAAACAAGAAAGGTTTTTAAACCATATGTATGTATTACCTATTCAAAAACTCAAGTTGAAAATAATAACAGTATTGTTTAAAATGTGAACCACTTCCCCTACTCCATCCTTGTTCCCTGTCCCCTAGTCCCAGGTAACACACTGACTTAAATTTGAACCAAGATATACATAACATCATATCCTTTTATAAAAGCAATCTTTGAGAGGAGGAAGTGAGAGGACAAATTTTGAGAATTTTGAATGCCTCAAGAAGCAACCTAAGGGAGTGGTACACTTGAAATAAGTGTGTGGAAGAAAATGGGGCAATAAAAGAGGAAGCTGACCAACTTCATGATAGTGTACCATGCTTAGAATGCATGTATAACTTGCTGGGCTATTTATCACGAAGATGCTATTTCTTAGGGACTTTTCACTAACCACATGGCCATTAGTTAATCAGAATTACAGGCAGAGTTTTCTGGAGTTGAAATATTAATAAACCTGAGGTTTGTGGTTCCTTGAAATTTTCCTCTAGGTATTCCACAAAAACTGGATCACTCTTAAAAGTGAAGGTAAATTTGCGTAAATGCTCAGGCAATTTATCAACCTGTGAGGCCTTCATTTGAAGAATCTTGATAGATCTATCTATCTGAAGGTTGGTGTTTGGTCAATATCTGTGAACCCAAGACAATTAACTACTGCTGCCAAACTAGTACTATCCCTACAGAGAACCATGATCCTATCAGAGCAATGGATTCTCCACATTGCCCATTTTGCATTACTTACGTTCTTAAAGATTCCTCTATGATCCCAGAAGATATTCCAAAATAATTTCTCTCAATCACAGATAGATTGTGTATTAGCAACTCAAAAAAAATGCTTATTCTTCCTAAAAGCTAAGTTGCTCACTTTGTTCACCAACTAAAGTTTGCAAGTAACTGAGAGTCTCTTCATTTGTCTCCTTACTACACTTGGGAGATCTTTGTAAAGCAACATGGAAGACACGTGGTAATAATCTTGGATCAAAGTCAACATCACAGTACATCAAGCTCCTGGTTTCAATTCCACAACCCAACTTTTCCATCACCACCAGCATTCATTCTGAAATTGTAAAGAAAGCTTCAACCATCTGCCCTCCAGCATAAATTCTTCTTTTCTTGCTGTCAATAGGACCTCTTGTTATACCCATTTCCTTCCACCATACACCTGACATTTCTCATGAGTTTCTGTAGGATACACTTTTCACCTCACAGAAGGTGGAACCTAGTGTTATCTGTGCTCAACACACACCCTCAGAAAACTCAGAAAGAGACACAGTGAATGTCATTTCACAGATGGCCTGGACAAACCCACAGACCTTGACAAATGACTGTACTCGTGAAGTTATGGTAGATTTTATAGCCTCTAGTTTTTCATTTGCTGCTTCTCTGTAGAAGCCTCCTACCACCCATCTGTCCACACTTCAGCCTTTACTACTAATCAGGAGGAACTGCTGACCTTTGGAGCAGAATTAGATTTTCTTGATATTATTATTTCTCTTTACTAAGAGAAATTAGACTCAAGTCTTGACAGAAGGCAAGGATGGAAGGAGGAATAGAAATTCCAGGTTTGTTGTGTTCTCTTTTTCCCATGTCCCACTCAAGCCAACATCTCTGGGTAATATTCCCAAGCAGGCTAAGTGTGCTCTTTCTCCTGTTACTAACCATTGTGTAGCTTCAGAAATCTCTCTCTCTTTTTTATAAATCTCTCCAGGATAACAGAATCTCTTTTTTTCTCAAGGATTCCTCATTATAACATTTTTTTCACTCTGCCTCATAAAAATGATTATATTTCAACCAGTCTCATCCACTGGATGGCAAAAAAACATACCTTACTCATCTGTAGCCATCATACCCCCCAACACTGCCAAAGCATTTGGCGAGCAGTAGATTCTCATAAAATATCCACTCATATTTTGGGTCACATGGATCAGGAATCATTCCTCTGGTATCAGTATTTAGAGCTGCAGAAGAACTTAGAGATGATCAAGTCTTATAAAATCCCTCTAGTTTTTGATTCAGATATTTCTAGTTCTGTTATAAATATCTACCTCCCACGTCAATATTTTTGTGGCTTTAAATGTGATTACATTTTTGTTTGTCACATTTATTTATTTTATAATTGTTAGTACTAGGGACTATTTGACATTTTTTGTATTTTTTTTTATTTCAGCAAATTATGGGGGTACAAATTTTTGAGTTTCAAATAATGCCCTTGCCCCCCCCCACAATTCTGAGCTTCAAGCGTGACCATCCCTCAGACGGTGCACGTCTCACTCATTATGTATGTATATACCCGCCCCCACTCCCCCCTCCCACCCGCCCAATACCCCATAAATGTAGTTCCTATGTGTCCACTTAGGTGCTGCCCCATTAATACCAGTTTGCTGGTGAGTATATGTGGAGCTTGTTTTTCCATTCTTGGGATACTCACTTAGTAGTATGGGTTCCAGCTCTATCCAGGAAAATACAAGATGTGCTATATCACCATTATTTCTTAGAGCTGAATAGTACTCCATGGTATTCATATACCACATTTTATTAATCCACTCATGAATTGATGGTTACTTAGGTTGTTTCCACAGCTTTTCAATTATGAATTGTGCTGCTGGCCTAGGCAAAGAATTTATAAAGAAGACCCCAAAAGCAATCACAGCAGCAGCAAGAATAAATAAATGGGA
>VBSM01001562.1:58660633-58678693 GCA_008086735.1 Cheirogaleus medius
CCCAAAAGATCCAATGACACTCTACAAAAAAGACACCTGCACTCGAATGTTTATTTGACATTTTTTTTAAAAAAATGAAAATCTCTGGGTTGGCAGACCATCCTTAACTGTTAGTCTATTTGGTGGAAAGAGGAAAGTTAAAATTTCTTGTCTCATCTTGGAGCTGTTATAGCTGCTCCTGTGGATCTTGGTGTTATCAACAATTAAACCATAAAGTTGGTTTTTGAAAAATTCTTGAGGGGAGGAAAAGATCTGATCAGTAAAAGATATGATCAGTAAAAGCACCGACTGGAGAGTGAACCTGGCATTTGGGAGACCATTTACTCATCCAGCAAGTTATTACTGAGCACCCACTACACTCAGGAACGGTTCTTGCCTCTGTGGAACTTTGTATCCAGCAAGGGAGATTGACGTTAATAAAATATTAAACACATTTAGACATAGAAGAAATTCTTTTAACTAACCACTTCCTTAACAGTTTGGGGGATTAAACAACACTCTGCCTTCTCTCTAGAAACTTCCTGACGGATGCTCACAGCCCATTGATCACTCTTGGCCAAGCTCCCTTGCTCCTCTGTTCCTGTTATAAGCTTTCCAAGACTTAGTTGTGTTTATTCCCGAACTCGCTGATGCCAGTTGTATAATTTATTATAATTAAGTAACTTATATATTACACAAACCTATGAAATATGAATGTGAAGAGTTGTTTCTATGAAAACCATGAATGCTAGAGAAAGACGCAATCAAGACAAGCTACTAAAAAGGCCATTAAATTCAGTGTAGGCGAGGAAACTGTAAAAGACGACCAGGGAGAAAACATAAAACAGAAAGGATTCTGCTTTCAGATCGCCTCCCAAATGCCTTTTGGTTCTCTTTTTGAAAAAAATGGGAAACTGTAGATACTATATTTTGTGTGTGATTGATATAAGAAAAATGATGTAAGACTTTAGTCAGTGGACGTCAAACTCAAACAAAGAACTGGGTCTACATCATAAAATTAGAAAAACAGATGTATATTTACATTTTAACTTAAAATAGAATGTTCAAATATATGTTTCATCCCCCCCACCCCAAATTACTGCTTCGAAAGTCTTGATAACAAACTACCAGCCTTGGACTACACAGATGAAAGTGCTTCCTTTGGCCATAACATGCTTATTGCACATGTCACTGAAGTTCAACTGGTTATGGTCTTTCTCTGGCCACTCCATCCAAAGAACAGACAAACATTCAGTGATCAGGGGAAACTTGCCTACAGATTTATAAGTAACAAGTGACAAAACAAAATATGAATTAGCAATTAAACACACGCTCATTCAAACCTTTTGAAACTTTTCTTAAAAGGTTTACCACATGTACTGTTAAACAGGCAGCATCTATTTGGAGCTTGGTATAATGGAGGAAAGTTTATAGAACTCTAGAACAAGGACAGACACCTGCCTGACTTTTCTAATACCTCCCAGAATCAGGGAAGAAGTATTTCATGCTACTCTCTCAAGAATCACAGTTACTGAAATCATTAAGTGTTATCTCTAAAAATGTTGTGATTATTTCATGATAAAAGGTATCAATGAAAAGGTAAAATTTGTGAATTTTTTATTAATAACTAAGATTTGTCAGAAACATTCATATCATGCTGAGCACAGGTAATAGTTATATAATTACAGTTGTAATATTTGCTGCATAAAAAAGTACAGTGTGAATGGAGCCCTGATATGGTTTGGATGTTTGGCCCCTCCAAATCTCATGTTGAAATTTGATCCCCCCAAATTTGTTGGAGGTGGAACAATGGGGGAGGTGTTTGGGTCATGAAAGTGGATCCCTCATGAATGACTTGGTGCCCTTCCTGCGATAATGAGTGATTTTCACTTTATTAGTTCATGCAAGAGCTCATTGTTCAAAAACCTGGTACCACCTCCTCCTTCCTCTTGCGCCTTCTCTCACCATGTGACATGCCTGCTCCCTTCACCTTCCACCTTGACTGGAAGCTTCCTGAAGCCCTCACCAAAAGCAGATGCCGGTGCCAGGCTTCTTGTACAGCCTGCAGAACCGTGAGCCAAATAAACCTCTTTTCTTTAAAAATTACCCAGTCATAGGTATTCCTTTATGGCAATGGAAAATGAACTAACACAAGCCTCTAACAGGAGGGCTCAGGCTGATGAGGGCATTCCTGGAAGGTTCCTGGAGGAGGCAGGGTTAAGTTGTGGCTTGAAGGATGAGTAGGAGCCAGCCAGGCCCATGTAGGAGGGAACAGGGGGGTGAAAAGGGGCAGCTCAGGTGAAAGGAACAGCAAGTGCTAAGGTCCCAAGGCAGGAAGAAACTGGCTCTTCAAACAAACTGAATAGTGCGAGTCCAGATTGGCTGGAGCAGAAGGTAGACCTGGGGGAGAGGGTGAAGACAATGAGGTCGAAGAGAAGGAAGATGCGTGGTTATAAGAGCCTAAGACAGGCAGCAAGAATGGAAGGTAAAAAAGGATCTGCTCATCAGTTTCTGTACAATGTAACCAAGTTCCGTTCCAAAAAGAAACTGAGGTCAGATGAACTATTTCCTCTCTTTGTCATAAAATATTACAATTCAGACCTATTTTCTGGACTACCAAAATACTTATGTTATATGCCAGGGGTGGCCACTCTGCAGTCAGACTATTCCTGTAGTTTCCACATTGTAATTCAACTCTCCCACCTCACACCACACAAATAAAACCATTCTTCTGCAGCTACTTCAGGGACTATCTCAGTGCTACACAGCTCCTGCCTTCTCAAACACACTCTCCCACTTCCCTGTCCCCCGACTGGGCTCCTTACCCCCACCACTTCCTAGCCCTCCCACCATTCAACCAAAAAAAAAAAAAAAAATTACCCAGGCCTCCAGCCAGGAAAAGTTGTTAAACCCTGTCCTCTGCAACTTCACAGCACATTTGCTTTAATACCAAAAGAGGATTCATCTTGGCCAATGAGAAACAAATGAATATGCAGTGATTCGCCACTTGCTATAAAGCCTTGCCAACAATTCCCACTGCTATGTTCTCTTCTGTTTTTATAATCAATTAAAAAGGTTCAGTTCATTAGGGACATTTTTCTCCCTCTGAAAATGGAAAGAAAAAGCAAGCAGCTCTCAGAAGAGGCACAAAGCTCTTCTGAGAACTGTCTAGCAGACAAAGCCTCTTACAGTAACACTTTATTTTAATGCTTCTTTAATGCGGAATTGACAGTGGGACTCCCACTGAAGCCCTCACAGCAGCCTCATTCACCCTAAATAAAAATGACAATGTTGCCAGAGTTAGGTCACAACTAAGATATCAACCTCAAAGCCCACCCCAGAGGAGGGAGAGGGGAAAAGATGACTCCCTCCCTGTGTTTCCAGGATAAATCCTCCCTTCATTCCTGCACCCTCTAATCCAACTCTCCATTTCCTCATTTAGATGAGCATCCCTTATATATTTAGAGAATTATTCCTCAGCAGAGACTCCATAGGTATCAGCTTTCTGAGAATTGGATTGTTCTTCCCAGAAACCAAAGGGAGCCTGGCTGGTTTGAATGCTCGCTTGTGGGTAAGCCAGGGAGCCGTGGACCGCAGCTCATGACAAACCAGCGTGACACCGTTCACATAAGTACTCAGCATCCACTCATCACTAGCAGCAGATTGAAGGTAATGTTTTAAGAGGTTTCCAAGCTGCTGGGAAATTGTGGGTTTGAGAAATGTTCTTGAAACCTTTTGAAATTCAAATTCCATTTCAGCAAAGATGTTGAAATGGTAACCAGAGGAAGGGACAAAAGACTGACAGTTCACCCATTCATCGCAGCCCCTTCAGGGTCCCCTCACCAGCAGGCCCTTCAGAAGGGCAATCATCGAATTGCTAAGCCCCACCCAGGGCCAGTGTGGGAAGGAGTGACAAAGGACAAGGAGAACAGCCTGGCTGAGAGTCTGCTGTCGTGCGGCTGGGCGGGTGGTGCCAGGCTGCTTGGTAGCAGGAGCCAAAAGCAAATGTGGGCAATGTTGACGCTGTTTTAATAAGCAAGAGAAGTGTCGGGAGCAGCAGCAGCACAGCCATAGCAGAGAGCAAAGTCTGGGCGCCCTGCTGGCTTGCTCTCTGGGGATTCATGCCACCACATCAGCTCACACCTGACCATATTACACAGGCATAACTGGTGTCCAGATTGTGACAACACTGGGAAATATTAAGGTAGCAAGAGTGATGAGGCTGGACTTTGAGAAAGTCACGAGGTGAAATATGTCCATATGCCCAAATAAACAGAGAGGAGGTGAAAAGTCAAGCCACTAAAAGAAAGATGCAGATTAAAGTGGTGACCCTATGGGGAAGTGGCAGGGCATCAGCATGGTTAAGGTCGTGGACCCTGGAATCCTACAGAGCAGAGGTCACAGTCTTCCTCCACCATTTGTTATTTTGTGGGACCCTCAATGAATTACTTCTCTATTAAATGGAGCCAATGGTAGCATCTAGCTCAAAAGGTTGGCTATGTTAAATAAGATTACCCAGGAAAAAAATGCTTAACCCAGTGCCTACCATACAGCAAGCACTAAAAACATGGTATTGATTATTATTTTAAGGGTTAAAGGCAGCCCTATCCCACTCCCTGCCAAATGCACAGGTCACCACCACTATCCCCAAATGCATAGGTTTCCATAGGCTCCCACGCTCATGTGTTTGAGATATTCTGAATATGCTTTCTTAGCATTCCCATGCACCTGCAGTGATTACACAGATTCCTTATTCTCTATCTTCATTGACTTCTCTGTTTAGTTTATCATCCTCTAAATCCTTCTCAGGCTAGCTGTCACTGGATATTAGATGTTGACTGGGGAGAAAGTAGCTGCTCCAGATAAACTGGTATTAGCCTGGAATAAGCAATAAGGCCATCTGTAATGACTGATGGATCATCTGAGTTTGAGTCTAGTCAAATACACAGAATTCCAAGATAAGGCAGGAAGGAAATACGCCAGGTCCAGTCTTATCCTGTCTCATATTAAGTAGCATAAAGGAGAGGGTCTGTATTGATGGGAAAGTAATGGCATCTCTTGTTAGACGAGGAGGAAGAAATGGGGAGACAGTCTCCAACAGTCACTGCCATTGCAGTCCTGTTCCAGAAAGATCACTGCTATGGAGCCCAGAGGAAATAGCAATGTACCATGCAAGTCTGCTTTCTCCCACACCCAGAGTTACTAAAATAAAAGTCACACTCTTTAATACCAACCTAAGAGAAGTGTCAATTACAAAAATGAAGTATTTAGTAACTGCGTAATTATTTAGCACATTTCTCCAAATAACTCAAGTTGTTTATAAACAGGCTAAAAAACACCAAAGAGAATATTTTACTTAAATAAACCCATGTGTTTTACTGCTAACTTTTAACACGCTTCTCTGATCTTGCCTAGCAGTGTTTAGAATAAATCAATACCATGTCATCATGGGCCTTATAGAATCCTTTGTCAAAGTCCTTACCAGTTTACCACTTGGATTTCCCACTCCATGAGTAGAGCATTTAAATCTCCTTTTATTAGCCATTTCTTTTGGAAAGGTCACTCCTAATCCCATTGGCACAAACTGTATTTTCTGAAGAGCAAATTAGAAAGGAAGGCAGAGAAGGAAGCAATGAGATCAGATGCCAGCTCTGAATCTGGAGTTCTCACCAGTGGAGATTGGGGAACGATGGTTATCACTCACAGTGGTTAGACCTCAGGTGTCCAGGTAAGACGCCTGGACTGTGGCTGTAGGGAAGTTTCTCCATGTAGAATTATGAGAGTAGAGGATCCACAGCACACTCCTCCCTAGAGACCGAGCCCTGGATGATCCAAAGCTGATTACCTCTCCAACTTGGTGTCTTTCTACTCCCTCGCTCTCAGCCTCTCAACACTGCACTGCAATAGACAGCACTTATGCAATGACTCTCTACCCCCATTCTCCCCATTCTCCACTCCAGTTCACATGTGCCCATCCCTCTGCTTAGAAAAATTGTATTCCTCTCTTTACCTGGGTATCTCCTGCTGAGCCTTCTGGTCTCACCTTAGACATCTCCTCCAAGAGCCTTCCCTGCCCTGCCAATTAAGTGGTATTATGTGTCCTTCATTTGTGATTCTCTGGCAGAGTATACATCCCTCATATTAGCATCTATCATAAATCTGTTAGTTAAGACTCTTTAGCTGCAAGATGTGTAAGTCAGCTTGAGGGGATGTAAGCAATGTACAGATATGGTGCTATTGTACATAATCCAAAAGCAGGATTGAAATCAGCCCTTAGGAAAGGACTAGAACCAGGAATTAAAAGTTGATAGAATTTTCTCTTCTTCATATTTTTTGCTAGCTTTTGCATATCTACTTCTTTCCTTTCTGTCTCTGCAGTCCAGCTTTCTCTGTTCCCTAGCCATATGGAAGAATATGGCAGGCCACAGCTCCAGCCACATGCCGGAAACTAAATGTCCCTGAATGAAACGCCCAAATTTCTGCCATAACCTTATTGGGTCTATTTAAGTTAGGCATCTAATGCAGGGCCCACTTTAGAGAAGAGAACAATGACTATGGGATGAATTATTACCCCCACGGATGTACAGTACCATACCATACAAATTACATTTGTAATTGCCTACTTGTTTGTCTGTATCCTCACCCTCAATAAGCTTTCTAAAAGTAGGTCAGTGTACCATGTCTACCTTATTCACCATTATATTTTCATGAAATCATGCCAGACACATAAAAATGCTCAACTTGTGATATAAAAGAAAGAAATGCCTATATAATTCCTTCTGTATCAATGACTTCTTCCTATCTTACACACATACTAGCTCTATCATTACTAACTATTTTGACTGGTAGTCTCCTATATCCCTTGTATATTTTGACCACTGTAAAATCTTCCCTTATCCTCTACAAACAGTCCCAGGGACTTTGCACTTTATAAGTCTCTCCACCTGAACTAACAATAAGAAATATAAATCATTTATATCTCATGATGTGGCAAGCATAGTGATAGGCATGCTACATACTTTATGTCTAATCTTCATAGCACTCAATATTTTCCCCAGCTAAAGCCCCAAAATACCTAAATAACTTGTTCAGGGTTACAACTAATAAATAACCCTAGTTCATCTTAGTGCAAAACCTGATATCTTTCTGCTTTCTAATCTTTCCACTCATGCAATCCAGTAGGCTGAAAGCTCCTCAAATCTAGTAATCATGACTAAATTTATTTCTATATCCTCAAAGTCTAGCACATTTCATATTTCATATCAGCATATTAAATATGTTCAATAAATATTTGTTGAGAAATGATTAAATGAATGAATGAATAAGTAGATGTACTCTACTTGGGTGGAAAGGATGCATTTATCATAAGTAAAGCTTTTCTCTATTTCAACAACTTTTCAGTCTTTATATATCAACAAAATAATTAATTCAAATAAAAACAATTATGTTAGTAGTACTATAAAGTTGATATGGCTGGCAAACTAGCTTCTATCAAGTAAAACTTCTCCCTAAGAAAAACTATAAAAGCTGCATATAATATTATCAAAATGAAATAATACAGCATCTATTTAAGGCTTACCAAGGTAGCTAGGAGTTAGGTAGCAGAGAAAAAAGAAAAAAGAATAGCAGAGAAGGAGCCTAACACAGTATGCACCTGCTGGTCTTTCAACAATTGATAAATCCTAAGATTTGGGAAGCAGGAAGCCAATAAGCTAAGCCAAATGCAGCTACCAAGAGGCTAAAATTCTAAGCAGAGCTTTCAGCTATCCCATGGAGCTGGGGAGACAAAAAACGGCATTCAAAGCTTCCAAAGAGAAGGGGTCCTGGTTAACACTCCAGGTTTTTATTAATAGTTGAGATTCCTGAATTGAAATGCTCTAGAACTCAGAAAAAAACTGAAAATAGACTAACTTCTTGCATGAAATAAAATCAATTAATTCATTAATCAATTAATTAAATTGTCTCTGGAAAATACAAATTGTCCAAGCCTCTAAAAATCTTTATACACAATGTTCAGCATTGAATCAAGAATTCCCAACTATGCAAAGAGACAGGGTTAAATCACTAAATTAAAAAGAAAAAAATCAGACAATAAAGACATGCACCAAAAATCCAAATATGGGAGTTATGAACCTGAAATTTAAAATAGCTATCTATAATACTATAGATAATATGAACATATTATATATGTAATATATCATTTCATATGTTATAGGTAATATAATTTTAATGTGAATAAGGAATATACAACCTATATAAATTTGTGGGTAAAGTAAAAGCAATTCTTAGAAAGTAATAGCTTAAATACACACACATACTACATATATAATATATACATAAGAAAACAATGATCTAATATTCCTTCTCAAAAAAATGTAAACATAATTAACTTCAAATAAATAGAAGGAAAGAGGTTAAGAAGAGAAAGCAAGAAAGCAAATATACAATAGAAAAAAAGAAGAGAGTTCTTTCAAAAATGTTAATAAAATTATTAAATCACTAGCAATACAGAACAAGAAAAAGAGAGAGAAGCCACAAATAATCAATCCCAGAACAATAAAAGGAAACATCACTACAGATCCTATGGAAATTTAAAAGACAATAAGGGAGTACTGTGAAAAACTTTATGCCAATAAATTTGATGTCTTAAATAAAGTGTAAATACTCCTTGAAAATTTTGTTTAATGAAATGGACACAAAAAATTAAAAATCTGGATAGCTTATATTGATTAAGAGAATTTATTTAATAATTTAAAATCTACCCATAAAGAAAACTACAGGCCTAGATGGCTTCATTAGGGATATCTTCCAAATATTTAAAGAACAAATAATACTAATATTAAATATATTCTTTCAGATAATATTAAAAGATTTTTTTATAAAAACAAACAAACAAATAAAAACCTCATAATTTGTTCTATGAGGTAGGAATAACCTTGATACCAAACCCTAACAAGGACATTACAAGAAGAAAAATTATAGGCAAATTTGGACACATTCATTTTAAACAAATATCAGTCAATTGTACTCAGCAAACATATTAATATAATAAGTATAATACATGATTACTAAGTGGGATTTATTCCAGGGGAAGGGAAAGAAAATAAGTTAAGATCTGAAAATAAATGAATATAGTTCACCATATTAGCAAGACAGAAAATGAAAGTTAAAAATGAAACTTTGCAATGCCATCAAAAATAATCAGCTATATTAGAATAAATAAACAAAACCTGTGAAAATTATCTACATAGAAATTATAAAACATTACTGAGATTAATTAAAGAGTATCTAAACTAATGAAGGGATATACCATGCTCATGGATTGAAAAACATAATAGTAAAGATCTACTAAAGCTAAATATACCTATAACCTGTGACCAGCAATTCCACACTGATCCAACTGATACACAAACAAATGTGCACATGTATGATACATGTTTATACCAGTACTTTTCATAGTGCCCAACACTGGAAATAACCAAACATTCCTCAACAGTAGAATAGATAAATACATCATGGCACAATTACATAATGTGTGCCTGTTCATATCTTCTGGTAAGCAAATGATTGAAAGAGTTCACAATGCAAGTTATTTATTGATAGTAAATAATGCCTGTAAAATAAAGGGGACAGGAATGAGCAAAATAAGCCTTCAAAACATAATGCAGTTGTGGCATTTGTGGAAGAGTGGGGAAGGAAGAAGGAATGGGCTGAATGGAGCCTCAGACTATGGTGTGGCTCTCATAATGTCTCAGCAAGTCCAGTGGGGAGCCCCAGTGGAAATATTGCCCATAGAGGAGACTCACACTGAGCAAAAATACTCAGGCCTTAATACTCCCAGTCACTGGCTAGATGCTGTCCACAGACAGCATGCTCATGACTTGAATGCTTCAGTGGATCCCAAAAGCACTGTAGCTAAAGGCTGTCGGCCAACTGCACTCCTTGAGGCTGACTCTCACACCTCCATGGCTGGATACAATGGAACACTGTAAAACCTGTGCAAATAAACAAAATGCAACAAGATCTTATACCCATAATAAGAGAACCCAGGCTCGAAGCAAAAAATTCCATTTTTTCCCATTACAGCCATTATAACAAATTCCATACATACAAAGCTCAAAAACAGTGAAAAGTAATTTGTAGTGATAGATGTCAGAATAACGATGACCTTCCACCAGTGCCTACTGACTGGGAGGGGGCAGTAGGGGTCTGCTCTAGCCTGCACACAATGGCCTGAGTGGCGCGGTTACATATATGTTCACTTTGTAAAAATTTATTGGGCTATATACCAAGACTTGTGCCTTTTTGCTATATATGTATGTACATCATATTTTAGTAAAAGACAAGTTACTTTAAAAAATTGGTATGGCCAGATAAAGGTATTAACTGGAATAGATACCATATAAATCCAGGGAACAAAAGCCCAGGGAACAATGGCTTTGTGGATTGCAGTGAAACATGAAGAGAATAAAGTACATTTATTTTGATATAGAAGATTCAAATAATTTTACCAAAATATTTTTATGATTATTAAACCTCCATCATTAATGGAAACAGCTGACATGCTATTGTTCTTGATTTTTATAAACAACTTTTTGAAGGATTAATAGCTATTGTATTTTTATTCTGAGAAAGTTTGCACAGACCAATATTAGCTTAACACAACACTTCTCAACTTTTTCCAGGCTGACGCAGTGAAAATTTAGAAAAACTACCATTATGGTGCTCCCTTTAATTGAATTTGCATTCTACTTTGCATAACAATTAATGTCTGTATTAGTTAAGTATCATCTTTATAAAATGCTTCCCCATTCATGACATGCTATTTCCTTTTTCTCTTGGCTAAGCCATTCCTACTAGTAGTCTCAAAATGATAACAGAATGGGGAGAGAATTGGGAAACTATATAGACATGGTACTGCAGTTATAGGAAAGATTCTAAAACTAACAAGAGTTATCTAGATTCATGTAACCTAGGAAATATTATTCAATCAACAAGTAGACATCAGAACCTGCTATGTGCTGGGCCCTGTTTTAGGTGCTTTTTATTCCTGTATTCTTACACATAGGCTAGATAGAAATTAGCATGCATGGAACCAGAGTGGACCATGGGGAAACACAGGACTGGAACACAGCACTGAGTTTGGTCATGCCTCTGTGAATAATTGGATCTCTATGATATTGAGCAAGTGGTTAAACACGCTGGCCCACAGGTGGTTCCCAGGTTGTAAACTGAGGAGGCTGAACCATATGATCTATAAGATTTGTTCTGCCAGTTTCACATCCTGGATTTGGATCCCACATATCAGCCTTGTGACCTTGAGCAATCACCTTTTATGTATAAATTTTCTCATCTAACAAAATGGTTGTGGCAGATACTTTTGGTATCTTCCCACTTCTTTCTTTCTCATTAGAAATCCAGTTTTGTTCCCTTATCTACTCCTTCCCTGAGGAGTTAAGAGAAAGTCACCCCCTCCTTGCTCTACGTATGGTGCTTAATTAGTCAAAACTATGGCGATAATAGCATTATTCTCCTCTCCAGGGCTTGCTTTAGACAAGGGTAATGCTGGTCAACAAGACAGGGGATGTCTGCTGGGGGGCACATAACAAAAACTGGTCTTTTCTCTTCCTGGCTTTGTCATATCTGAATGTGATAACTGGAGCTGCAGCAGTCACCCTGGGACTCTGAGGGAAGCCAGCCCGAGGTGAGGGCAAAGCTGGCCCAATGTGCAAGACAGAGAGGTGCTTGGTACAAGTACTTCTTGGTACAAAGAAGTGGTAGGTACTTGATAACATTCCTGAGCCAAAGATTGTACTGTGCTGTGGTCCCACTTGACCTCCAGACTTCTCATGTGAGATGATACATTTACTTATTGTTAGAGCCAGTTTGATCCCTTTTTTCTCTTAATAGCTGATGAAAATATCCTAACTGATACAATAGTAAACAATATTTACTCTACAGAAGAATTGTAAGGTTGAAGGATAATATTCTGGTGCCAGCACCTTATAAGTAACTTAATACATTTATATTGATAGATGAATACATTTATTAGATATGGTTTTACATATAATAGGCTATATATTTTAATCTTTAATTCATAGCATTTTCATATCACTATATAGTATAGAGTATCTATGGTTTATACATATGCACACACAAAAATGTGGTGAATTTGATGATTTGACCATTAAAACAATGGTCAGAGAAGCTAGTATTCCTTTTAAAATTAGAATTTTTCAAGGCTATAGTTAGGCTGCTACATAACTTCCTTTTCCCCACCACGACCATCAGCTGGCTACTCAGGGAACTGAACAATTATTCACTCAACAAATATTTCATAATCTGTTCTGGAAAAAGAGAAAAGAAATATAAAAATAGTCACTTTATTCTAGAAACTCAAAATACACATGCAATAATAAGGAATGATTATTGGAAATAGTTAAGTAACAAAGAAAGACCAAAATCCCTGAAGGAGTATTTCAGGCAACATACACTCTACGAGTTCAGAAAAAGTGGAGGTTGTGGATTTGAAGGATTAGTTGCACCAACTGGCAGGAAACAGATCTCCAGAGGGACTACAACTCTCAAATACAGCTTCAGATCCCTTAGGCCTGAGACATTGAGACATATTGACCTCCTTCCTACTGTCTCTGCTGAATGTTCAGGTAGTTCAAGTTTAGGTCAAAGGTGACCCTCCAATGGTAGGGCAGTAGAAATATATGGCACTGGATAGGAAAACTTTTAAAGACAACAAAGATGTAACAGGTCAGTTTGAGAGGGAGGACTTTTTTCCACTAGTCATCACATGGTTTGGTGTGAAGCAATGGGAAAAACCGGGCAAACATTTAAAAATAAGAATAAGTAATTCTCCATCAGATAAGTGAGCTACACAGGGCTGTAATAAATCTACAGAGCAGTCTCAACAGAGAGATGTGGCTTCTTTCCAACAAGTTTATCTGTTGATTTGATGTGAATCCAAAGGTTTTCAGACAGTGACGAAGGGATGGATTATGAACATGATCAGACCAATAGATTGCTCTTTGTGGTGGGAAGCCTTTCAGTGCCATAAAGATTATACGAGATGAGTCAAGTCCTCGGAGATATGCCTATCATCACTAAAGTTGTACTTTCTCTTTAGGAGAAACATATGTATGTTTCTTTTCTATTTTTGCCTCTCAATGATAATGTAGAACTTAATTGATTTATGCTCTTTTAAAATAAATAGCACTACAGTAAATACTGTAAACACATAAGAGAATATCTGGCCTACCAGACTCTTTCATTCTAGTCCCAAAGTCATAAAGAACAGAGCATTTTATGCGCTGATGGATACCAAGTCATATTCTCTTCCATGTCATTTCTAGTCAAGAAAATGGCATATTTTGATGAATAATGACACACACAGTTCATAAAATTTTAGAGAGAAATAAAATTAATATAGTTGTAGAAATATAAATACATTTATTTGATTTCATTGAAAATCAAAACCCTCTAATCTATAGCTATTTTAATTACCATGAATTCAATGAATAGTTGTAGAGTGTTATTTCCCAGGACACTGTTTTCCAGGGTGGTACAAAAGCCTTGGGGAAGTGAGATAATTTTAGGAGATACACTGATAAATATTTTTTTATTTTAATGGTTATATATTTATTTTAATGTGTGTATAGAGAAAAAGACATAAATAAATATACGCAGACACACCCAGCAAATCAATTCCATGATACAAACTTTTCTTTTAAAGAAATATGTCTAAGTTTTAAAAGTGAGTTCATTTAAAGATTAATGTTAAATAAATGTGGTAGGCAGAATTTTCAGATGGCCCCAAAGATCCTCATCCCCTGGTATGTATGTTATGTATAAATCTCCCCTGAGTATGGGAGGAAACTGAATTTGATCATAGTCACTCCTATGATTATGTTATATAAGACAATGTCATAGTAGATTAGGGGATTCGCTATCAGTTGACAGACAGCAAGAAGGTAGAGACTTCAGTCCTACAGCTGCAAAAAACTGAATTCTTCTAACATCCTGAGTGAGCTTGGAAGAGAACTCCAACCTCCAGATTAGACACTGATACCTTGTGACACCTTGATTTCAACCTTGTGAGACCCTGAGCAGAGAATACAGCTATGCTGAGACCTCTAAGTTTGTGCTAATTTGTTACACAGAAATAGAAAACGATTAATAGTGTAAATAAGAGAGCAAGTGATATGGAGCAATGGCAAAAATCAGAAAGGTGGTAATTCCAATGCCTGAAGCTTTAAAAACACTGCTCCATCCCAGAAGACAGATCTATTCTTAGGCTAAGGAAAAGAAGAGAGCCCTTGCCTTGGGTCTTGCACATCAGAGAGCATCAAATGTCACAAACACAAGCACACAAAATAGGCACACACACATGGGCTGCTCTGCCACCTGGGGTCCAAGACTTGGTGCTGGCACAGCACAATCTGTAAGTCTAAACATCTGCTCTCACAGCTAACATCATTCAGGTCCCTGAAATACTTCTATTCATTTCTCACCCAATGTCCTTATCTTAGTCTATTCAGGCTGCTATAGCAAAATACCATAAACTTATAATCAACAGAAATTTATTTCTCACAGTTCGGGAGGCTGGAAAGTCCAAGATCAGGAAGCTTGCAGATTCAGTATCTGGTGAGGTTCTTGCTTCCTCATAGATGGTTATCTTCTCACTCTAACTCCACACAGTGGAAGGGGCCAGGGGAATGAGCTCTCTGAATTCTCTTTTATAAGGGCATTAATCCCAAATGAGGGCTTCACTCTCATGACCTAATCACTTCTCAAAGGCTCACCCCATAATACTATCACCTTGGGGGTTAGGATTTCAACATATGAATTTTGAGGGGACACATTCAGACCATAACAGTCCTTGAAACCAAACCTGAAGGCTGTAAAGCTTTGTGTGTTGTGCTCTTGTCACCAGAAACAGACAATGCCCTGGAATGCAAGGAGTATTCGAGCTGGGTCAGGTGAGGGGGGAGATACTCATGTATCTCCTTTTTCTTCAGGTTTCAATTTGTGGTTCTGTGGGATACTAGGGAATTCACTGGGTAAGTACAAAATTTATACATGGTGGCTAAGGAAAATTTTGCACCAAACAGTTCATTTTAGTCTCAAATGTGTGTGTGTAACTGGCCCCATAAACAAATTCCAATGATCCCTATATGTTTTTCATAATCCTCTCCCTTAACTACTTGATCTTTTGAGTCGTTCCCCAGAAATGGTGGATTTTCTGCAAGACAAAAGAGCTGAGATTCTGAAGGGCCCCTGGGCAGACTTCCTGGCAAGAGTGGCCACCCCCACAACCTGCCCCCAATGCATGTAGTACCCTGTGAGTTATACCACAACCTGCCCTAGGGCACGTGGCCCCTCGTTTAAAAATCCATAATCTCCATTAGGCAGGGAGATGGATTTGAGGAAGCTTCTCCCATTCTCCTGACACATGTCTCTCATATTAAAATTTTCCTTTCTTCCTTGGCAATCCTCATTGTCTCAATAATTAGATCTTTGTGCAAAAAGTAAGCTAGACCTGGATCAAAACTCCCTTGCAGTTTCAACAATGTATGTGCAAAACACATGTACCAATTCTTTACATTGTCAACTAATTGGACATTGGATGCTAAAATTGCAAATAATTGTAATTTTGCAAAATATTAAATAAAGTTTAATCAAATATTTAAAATGTCAAAAATGTTAAATAACACAATGAACAAAACACATGGGAGAAAATTCTGCAGGACAAACAACATGATTCCTTCAACAACCAAATTGCAAAGAAGAGAGACAGGCAGACAGAGACAAAGAGAAAAACCTAAAGATTAAAAGAGACTTAGATATTCCAACAGATATTCCATTGCAGTGTGTGACCTTGTGATTGTTAATTTTATGTGTCAACTTGAATGGGCCACAGGGTTCCCAGATTAAACATTATTGCTGGGTGTGTCTGTGAGGGTGTTTCTGAATGAGATTAACATTTGAATCAGTAGACTCAGTAAAGTAGATTGCCCTCCCCAGTGTGGGTGTGTATCATCTAATCTGTTCAGGCCCTGAATTAGACAAAAGGCAGAGGAAGGAGAAATTCGCCCCTTTATTCCTGTCTTTCTGCTTTAGCTGGGACATCTCATCTCATTACTTCCCCCACCCACCCACCCCACCAGCACCACCACCACCACCGTGTTTGGACTGGGATTTACACCATAAGCTCCCTTGCTTCTCAGACCTTCAGACTTGGACTGAATTGAACCAGCAGCTTTCCTCAGTTTCCAGCTTGCAGACAGTAAGTCATGGGGCTTCTTAACTTCCAAAATCACATGAGCCAATCTTCATGATCTCTCTTTCGTGTGTGCTCTCTCTCTCTCTCTCTCTCTCTCTATCTCTCTCTCTCTCTCTACACACACACACACACACACACATACCCTATTGATTCTGTTTCTCTGGAGAACCCTGACTAATACAGACCTTCATTTAGCTTTTGATGCAACCCAACTGTTTAAAATAAGGTAACACTTGAGACCATTAGGACATCAAACATTTGCTGGGTATTTATTGATATTAAGGAATTATTGCCATGTTTTACGTGTGATGATGGTATAGTTATGTTAAGATCTGTTATATTTTAGAGATATATATAATGACATAGTTATAAATCAAATTGTATGGTGGAGGGGGATGAGAGGACAGATGAAAGAGTGAGATGAAACTGATTAATTATTAAAGCCAGACAGTAGGTATGTGAGAATTCATTCTGCAATTTTGTTTACATTGTATATTTGAAATCATCCATAATAAAAAGTTTAAAAAAAGAAAATCATTTTTAAGTAAAAGTCTTAATCTCAGTTTAACTTAATTTTATTTAGAATTTTTATATTTATTACTAACTTAAGTTTTCCTTTTAATTTTAGTGGATAATTTTGAATAATTTAGAGAACAATTAACTTTTTGAAAACTAAGTGTAACAATTTTAATTGCAAAAGATGTACATTTGCTTGAATTTACATTTTTGATAAAAATATTTTCGAGTGTTCTAAGCATTGAGTGCAAATACATTTTTTAATCCTTTAGCTTCCTGAAAATGATTACAAACTGAGAAAACAACAGAAAGGAAAACTATAAAAGGGAGTTCAAAATAGAACAAAAGGCTGAAAAGAAAAACAGAAATAAAAATTTTCCAAAGAGGTGGTTTGCTTAAATTTTTAAAAACTAGAAACAATGAGAGAGACTAGGTTTGTGTTAAATATAACCCAGATAAAATTCATGAACAGGATATCCTACATTTGATATCATGACTCATCAAAAAAAAAGAAAATGAGCAAAACAACTATTGTCAACAAGCCCTCACTTTGAATTAGTAAAATAAAATCCTGTAATTTCACATCTTTTCCTACAGAAAGATCAATTTACCAACCAAGATGATAGGAAAGTATAATGCCCTCAGTTCGGGAAGAAACCTGCCAGGAGACAGGCAATGCCTACTGCTCTTAAGTGGCCAAGAGTCCCTTTTAGAAAACAATTATTTTTAAAAGTTCTAAACATTATATTTTATATCTTAAGAATTCAGAGAATAAAGAGAATTGCATAGCTCTAATAATTTGAAAAAATGGAGAAGACTCATAGGAGGACGTAGCACTTGATCTGAGCTTTGATGGAAGAAAGAGTTTTATGAGATGGAATGAAAAGGAACATCATTCCTGACATATGTATACGCAAGAGTATAGATGTAAGAATGAGGAGTCCAAATAGGTTATAAGACCCTGATTAATGGAGACAGGCCCCAATCAATTTTACACAAAGAGTGAAAGTTTAAACTGGATTGTTTTAGCTGTGCTAAGTATCTTGTTCGGGAACTGAAATATTATGGCTACAACATGGCTAGCAGAGGAAATAAAATGGAAGCCTATAAACCACAAAGTGTATAACAGGAATGCAAATTCAGAGAACTAAGTCTAGTTTTATTTTAGGGCTATACTATAAAGGTGACTTAGGGAGACCCAAGGGCCAGGGATCTGTGTGCATGTGTGCGGGCCTCTTGTGATCATTAACTTTTGAGAAAAAAAAAAAAAG
>VBSM01001562.1:58686977-58768380 GCA_008086735.1 Cheirogaleus medius
ACCCGCCCAATACCCAATTAATGTAGTTCCTATGTGTCCACTTAGGTGCTGCTCGTGTGGTATTATTTTAAACATCACTGGGTCTGGAGCCTGGGTTGAGACCAAGTTCTGCCACATACCAGTTGTGTAATACGTATTCAGCTTCTTAGCACAGGTTTCCCATGTGTAACCAAAGATAATAAAGCCCATGTCAGATTGTTGTTTTAAGGATCCTATGAAATAAGTACTCAGTTAACCATATATTTCCATCCAAATATTAGGTGTTCTTTATTACCACAAGAATCATTCCGATATTAATACTGTCTTTTCTCAGTAGGTCTTTCTCGAATGGACATTTTAGTATGAAGAATGAGTGTCCCTCCCAAAATCCCAAAATAATGTTGGCAGCACTCAATAAATGGTGGTTTGTATACTCTCCTATGAGATTAGGAGAGGCACATAGTATAATGCAAAGCAAACCAAATTAAGAAACAAAAGGCAGGGATTTTCAATCTGACTCTACCCCTCAAAATACAGCTTCAATTTTCTCATCTAACAGAAAAATATAATTAATTATACTCTGTTTCTTGAGTGTCAAATAAGGTTTTTTTAAAAATGCAAGTGTTTTATAGACTTGGCATGCTACCTAAATGCAAATAATTGCTAACAATCCTCTTGTGATACTGGAATCCATGCTTTCTGGTACAAAATGCATTAACAATGTGTTTATGATCATACTCATTAGCATCTGATTGAAAGAAGCAACTTATTTTTCCATTAATGAGCCCATTTATTTTTTCTTTTCTTTTATAGTGACAAGTGAAAGTTGTTGGATAAATGATCTGTGAGCTTTTTGTCCTGCCAGAAAGGTTGATAGGATGAAGATATTTGAAAAACCACAGGATTGGAAGGTCAATTTCTCACTCTTGACGAAAGAAAAATAGAGTTATCTTTTCATAAAGAATACAGACAAAGGCTATCAGTGAAGCATTCTCTTAGGTTTTTACCTAGGCATCATAGCATAGCCTACCAAAGCTAGAACACACCCAAACATGCTTGATTAAAAATCAAAAACAGCAAAGAAACAAAACCCCAAAGCCCCACTGCAGCTATGAAAAATGAAATCCCCTGCTCAAGGTCATGTTGACAGCTTCATCATGGCAGAGTGGGGACTAGAATTTTCCTATCTCCTGAGTCTATATGTAGTATGTTTCTCATTGCAGCCCACTACTCCTGAACCATTGCACAAGCCAATTTGGATGCTTATTATGTTAGTTTGTTCCTTGAAAAATAGTGGAAATCATGTGATTCAAAAAACTCTTTGCTGGTAAAGAAAGTCATTTATTATAACGATGAAGCAGGCTATTTTTAAAGTTTTTTTTTTTTTTTAAATTGGCTGTAGGACCATACAGAAAGAGTATAAGTAAATCTCATTTCAGCTGATTTTCTTTTTTAAAACCAGGCCTCCCTCATCTAAAGCAAATGCTGGGAAGGGGTTGAGAACCAAACTTATTTATACAATAGATGCTTATCCAAAGAAATGGGTTGCAGGGAAATTAGCATGTCCTGAATGTTATTCCTGAAATGTCAATCAGTTATTACAGTGTTTGCTTCTCTGGTGGTATTCTCAAAATGGATTATTGTCTCTGAATTTTTAATAACAATTTAGTGGTTCAAAATACTGACAGTGATGTATGACGACAGCTTTAAAAAAGTGCTCTGGCTTTCTATATTACATAAACAGAATACAACTGTAGCTCTCGAGCCGGTGTCAGAATCATTCTCAATGAAGATAATTTTGAATCTATCTGCCAAGAGAAGGTCAAAAACATATATAGAAAATAAATCATGACAAATATGGAATTGACTAAAGGTTAAGGATCTAAAAGACACACACATATTTGAAAGCACAAATCACCCCTCACAGAGTAATAATTTAAACAACCCCACCTTTGGACTCCCTAAATAGCTGGCTTATATGGCTACATATATTTCCAGAAATATTGCAATATTGAGTGGAGCAACAAATGAAAATATAACTGGAAAGAATGTTAGAAACTTTTAGCTCCATTATAGCTTTTATTATTTTTCATGATCCTCAAGACTAGCTATTCACCTGCTTCTTTGCACTAGAGAAGTCCAGTAAATAAATGACTTGATTCTAGAAATGTCATTCCAGTGACATTCAAAGAATTGTTAGATAACTTGGTCATAACCTTGTGGGGAGCACAGCGGACGAGAATTAGCATGTAAGCAGTGGATTTAGACCATGAGACCTGGCCACCATGCAGGAATTCCAAAGCTCAAAGAGCTGTTGCAATTCCTAGTCTCTCAGTATCCATTCAAAGGGGCTCAGCAGCCAGCAATCACTGGCCCAAGCAAAGCCAACACTGTAAGTAAGCTCTGTTTGCATGCTCATAGATAAAAGAAGTCCTTAAGAATCCTATTCAGAGGGAAATATTGCATCAACACAGTGGAGCTATGCCTCAATCAAGAAAGACGAAAGTTAAAACCAACATGCTCTTTTCATTGCATTCTGTAGCTCCTTTTTTGACAAAATTGATATTTATAAAACTCATATCCCCCAAAGGAAAACTCTACAAAAATAAAAATTTAATACAAAAAATGGATTAAAAGAGGTTTATGTACTTCAGCCCTCAACCTATAATTCTATGATAGCCCAAATTGCACATGACCTGGAATGATGTTTAGATATTTAGATCCAACTTTCACCATAAACTGGTTGAAGATAGGGTGCTGTCTGTTCACCCGCACACCACACTCAGAAATTCTCATTGCTTTGCACATGAGATGTGCTCAATACACATTTGCTAATCTGTCTATTGTAAGCTTTGTTAAGGTAGGAATCGTATCTCATTCTCTATTTGAACCCGTTGCCAACAGAGTGCCAGAAACATAGCAGGTGTTCCATAGATATATATATACTGAATAAATAAATGAATGAGTAAAATTGATCCTCAGGTCACCTTCCTTCAGTCCACTCAAATGGCTCTTGTTTCCTAAATTCAGCAGACTTACTAAATTTAACATATATTCGTGAGGCCACTGTCCAGAGACCCTCTCTAGCAAGGTTTATTTGCCACAAATACAGCTTCTCAATCAAGGATGAAGGAAAACTCTCACTCCCACAGTAGGGTCAATTTTTCCTATTTTTGCATTTTAGAATTGTAAGCTAATGCTTGCTTATTCAAAACGAATAAAAGACAGAGGTATTTAACCTAAGAAGTAAAGTGCTCTTTTTATCCACATTCCCATCGCATTCTTTGGAGCTACCTTTATATGCACAAAGCAAGTAGACAAAATAAGATACTCTTTGGGCATAATTCAACTACAACTTGCCTATCATGAATGACACAGACACTTTGGTGGGAGAGAGAGCAGGAGGTGTTAATTTCTCCTTCATTTAAAGTCCTATTCAAAAAAAAACAGATAGTAAATGCTCTATTGGACAGTCATACATACACACTTCTCAATTCTCTGACCAAAGTATCTTATATAAATTTTAAACTAAGATAAATCACAGTCAATGATCCAATGAGATATATTAATTACGAAAACTAGCACAGTTTCTTGGAGGACCCACAAGATACTGAAATGGTACAAGAGTTGCTGAAGAATCTCTCCCTCCTGGAATTTGTAGCATCTTTGCAGGTCGCACTGGCTCACCGAGCTCCCCGGGAATGGCATATCTGCAGATGGGCCTCCCTCTCTGGTCCACCTGCATGGTCTTCTCAGCAGCCTTTTCCAGCTGAGACATAAATAAGGATTTCTTCCTAGCTTGTAGTGTTCTCTCTCAGAACCCAAGGCTCTCCAATCCCTCCTGAGTACAATAAGTATCTATAGGGAGGAGAAAGAGCAGGATCTCCTTCCTCTGAAATGACTGGTGACTTTTGCTCCTCTCCTTGGATCTCTCAACTGTCATAGTCATATATAAGCAAAATCATCTCAGCAAATAGCAAAGTCCTGATGTCGTCTCTGAGTAGGTCTCAGTTTTTCCTTCTGAGCTCTTTTATTCTGAAAGGGGTCCAGATAGCTGCCAGCCAGGGGCCTCCTGATCTGTATTAAACAGCATTGCATTCCTCCTTGGTGCCTACTGAGCCAAGCATGCAGACTAAGAACAACTGCTGAGAAATGACGACTCCTCAAAATCACCTTTGGTTTTTCCACATTTGGGTTATAAATTTGAAACTCAATACTCACCATTTCTCTGTAAGTTTTATGTGTATGGGGGTGAGGTTGGAAGTTAGCTTCTGTGTATGTGACAATCACGTCTAACAAACCTAGGCCATGACCTTTAGATGTTTGCATAATGCTGATCACACTGACTATTATTAACTGGGTGCCCGCAATCAATCAAATTCTAAAACATATGAATTCTCTTCTAGTCAGCAATACTTTCTTGTTAAGATCTCAGGTTATGACAAACACAGTGTCTGGAGACAATAAACTCTATGTGAGTCTGTCTCTGGAACATCACCATTTCAGGGTCTACTAACAATACCTGCCAAGTTAGATGGGGTAGGGTAGAGTATAGCAGCAAGTTGTACATTATTCTAATAGATTAAGAAAATATAATCCCATTTGGATCATTTCCTGGGCCTCCATCCAAACCATGAGATAGCTTTGCTAATCATTAAAATGTACAAGGAGAGGGGGCTTTTTTTTCCCATAACTATATTGCATTTCTAAAGGGCACTGTATTCATTTCTTTATGAGTGTAATCTAATTAGAAAAATAATTGATTCATAGGACGATTGTTCTATAAACAAACTTGCCACTATTGTAGACAGGAATAGCAACGTTCATCCCAAGTCAGGTTTTAAGTTTATGCATGTACACTAATGAACAATTATTTTCAAGAAATATCTTTAAATATTTTCAATTGCTTCTTTACTGCTTCAGCAAATTTTGGTCACCTTGCAGTTAGGGTCAGGCCCATAAAAACAAGGAAACCTAGAAGTAACTAAGGTTTATAATGACTAGAAATGCAACTTAAAGTCAAATGAATACTTTATACATGCCCAGGGTCAATAAATATAAAATGATTATCCATTAACATGACATTAATTTATGATGTGTGCCCATTAACTAATAATAACATGGAGGTGATTCACCAGGATGCCCTTTGGGTTACTATATTATTTTTACTTCTTATTTACATGCCAACCAGTCCTGGTGTCAATGAAAATGGATATATTGGTTATGTTACAAATGTGATATGGAGATAGTTATAATTAAACTCATAATCAGAAAATCCAGTCAAAATAATTCTTAATAAATTTTTGGTTGTTTAAATTTCTTGTTGTTTTCTTCATCCTGTGTAAAGGTTAGTCACATGCAGCGAGTATCCATCTCTGCCTGCTAGCTTTCCTAAACTGTGCCAACACCTGGGCTACCCATCTAATTATGTTGGTTAGAAGTGTTTGTGAATTCATTATCCCAAATAAATGTTTATTATTTTAAGGTGTAACTGAAATACCATTTTGTTTAGTTTCAAGAAAAAAAACCTTTCTTCTGCTTAAAAGTGTTTTTAAAAAATAAATTTGAAAATAGTTTCATTTCTCAAGACTGGAGGTGTTTTCTAAACAGAAAAAGATACTAGATATATTTTACTAAGGTATACTAGATACAGGCACTAAGTTACCTGAATTGTTTTATTTAATCTTCAAAACAACTCATTAATTGAATAATAGTATCCCTATTTTATAGATGACTAACAAAATGAGGTTCTTAACATTAAGAAAACATGCCCAAAGTCATGTAGCTAATTTGTGGTAGAGCATTCGGTGCCATCAGACATCAAACAATGTGAGAGGCTGTGCTAAGAAACTACAGTATCTCTGACATAGCATCCTGGGTAAGATAACTAATCAGTAAAGTGGACAGCCAAAGCACCTTTCCCCATATAGGAAAGGGTGATTGTAAAACTGGCTTTCCTATTCTTTGTTTTATTTTTTATTTTATTATTTCTGTATCTTAGCTATTAAACTGGCCTATAAACTCTTTGAAAGTATGGATTTATACTTCTTTGCCTAATACAGATATCCATCACAAGCACTCAATAAATACTAATAGTTGTGGAAATATATATATTTACATATATTTCTGATTAATAGAAGTGACTGAAACTCAATTTGAAATAATTTATGCACAAAAAATGAACTGAAAATGGAGTGGTAGGTCTGGTTTCAGGCCCAGTTGGATCCAGGAGTTCAACCCATGCCATCTTTCTCACTAATTCCAAGACAGGTCCTTTCTCTGTGATGGTCATGATAGCCACCAGTCACACGAGATTCATATTTTTTCTCATAGTAGCCCCAATAGCAAATGACATCCTTCCTGATAGTTCTGGCTGAGAGATCCCAGGAAAGACTCTGATTTCCCCAGGTGAAGCCATATATCTATCCTTGAACTGATCACTCTGCCCAGGAAGAAGAGGTATTTCAATTGGCTACACTCCTGGAGTGAGGAATGTTAACTCTGAGATCCCCATCAGAATCAGTTTCAATAGGTGAGGAACAATTCCCAAAAGGAAGGGATATGGAGCAGGCAAAAAAAAAAAAAGACATCTACTACTGCTTGAACTTTAAAAGTAAGCTTTGTGAGAGTTTGTTCCAATACTCCAATAAGCCACTGGGCATGACTTATTCAACATACAGACAAGATACCTGAGGTCCAGAGAAAAGCAGCTTTCCATGGCTGCACAACCATGGATAGTTGGTTGTGACACAGCTCTGATAGTGTCAGAGCTGCACGTTATATTCTGCTGAACGATCTCTGATTTTCTTGGACTTGAAAAAGGTATGGCCACAGAAAGTTAAAACAATCACAGCCTTTATATAAGTCAACAGTATCAGCTACTTCATGAAGTTTCTTTTCTGTATTATGACAAAATGAGAAAGCAAATTGCTAGATAAAAAGGACTGTGAAGATGTTTTCCAAAGACCATTCAAACTGCATCCCGACACTAGGATGGCTATGACAAAGAGAAAAATGATAATATGTGGTGAGGATTTAGAGAAATTAGAACCTTCATACATTGCTGATGGGAATGTAAAATGGTGCATCTGCTTGGACATGAATGCTCATGGCAGCATTATTCATAATAGCCAAAAAGTGGAAATAACCCAAATATCCAACAACTGGTGAATAGATAAGCAAAACGTGGTATATCTATAGAACAGAATATTATTCAGCTATAAAAAAGGAATGAAGTACTAATACATGCTACAACATGGGCAAACCTTGAACACATTATGCTAAGTGAAAGAAGCCAGACACAAGAGGCCACATAGTGTATACTTCCATTTATACTAAATGCCTAGAATAAACAAATCCATAGAGACAGAAAGTGGATTAGTGGTTGCCAGTGGGTAGAGGGAGGGAAGAATTAGGACGTAGAGGGTTTCCTTTTGCGGTAATGGAAATGTTCTAGAACTAGATAATGCGATTATTGCATAACTTTGTGAATACAGTAAAAACCACTGAATTGCACACTAAATAGGTAGATGGAATGGATGATAGAGATAGAGAGATGGAGATAGATAGTAATAGAATTCCACTTGAAACACTTATTAAAAGCCTATCATGTACCAAGTCTTGTGTTTCCTGCTGGAGGTACAGACACAAAGAAAACAGCTATGGTCCCTGTCCTCATGAGGCATGCAGTACTAAAAGGGAAATGTGTTTAATTTTCCAAAGGAGAAAGAGTAATGGCAACAAAGAGTAAAGTGGTTGCATTAGTTAAGAGACAGTTACAAGAGTTTCCCCTAGAAACAGCCCGAAGATCTGTATCAGGCATTGTGTTATCTCTATTATTTTATCTAATCTTTAGAGAAAACCTGATGAAGTGTATATTAATGAGGGTGTGCAGCTGCAGGAAACTGAGGCTCGATGCCTTGGGACCTGCTGAGATTATTGTGTATTTCATATCATAGAATTATCCCACTGAGGAGCAGTGACCTCCATCCTCATCAATGTCATTGCCCACATGAAGACTGGGCAGGTCCTGTGGTGCTAGAAAGACCTTCTGGCAGAAGAGAGGACACCCACAATCACTTGGAGCAGAAAATGGTCAGTGTGCACAGGAACCATCCACCACGGTGGCAAATGAACACAAAAATGGGCTGAGGAGGTAGGAGCCAGGCCTTAGCAATGACTATCACAGAAAACATCCATCAAAAATCTGGACATACTCTTTTCCACCAATTCAGCCAATGGAAAATCCAATTTGCATTGGGAACTTCCATCCACGCAATGGCAACATAGTGAAATGGCAGACCCAATACCTAGGGGAAGATTAAGTTTATACAAATACTTGCCTTCCAAACTCCAAATATATGCAGTGAAGCAAATAAGCATTGTCATATTAATATTCTAGAACAGACTCCAATCTACAGGCAGTAGAAAATTTTCCTTTCTATCCACACTACCAAACTTTCCTGAAGATGAGCATGTACCATCCTCAAATTTTCTTGACATAGTAAACCTCTCACTTTTGAGATTGCTTTGCACATTTCTGGCATATCTTTCAAAGACTCACTTTACTTATCAGAATCAAGTAATGGTCATATTTACTTAAAAGCCTAATGAATAAAAGAAATCCATGCATTTGACCTTTACAGATGGAGAGTCTGCACAGGCAGTGCCTGTGGGACCCCGTATTTGGGCCGAGAGTGAAGAAATGAGGAGAAAGGATCAGTTAGAAGGCGTGGGCTGATAAAACAGGGTAAAAACATGATGTCAAAATACGTCTTTGTGGATATATATATTTTTAAGAACTTGAAATTCATCTATTTTTCATTTTAATGTTTGTGATATTTTGATGCTACATAGAAATAGAACATAAGACAATTTGGGTTTCATTTGCTCATTTCTTACCTGCAGTTCCTTACAGAAACCCAGACAATAGTAAAGCACAGTCCATGTTCACATTATTAGGCTGAGCTACAGACCAGTGAGGGAAGACATGAAGCACAACAAGCAGTAACCAAGGCAATCCCTGAATCCCTTATTCATGACCTAATGTTGTCAGATTAATAAGATCCAACCAGCAACTATCGAGAACTTATGATTTACTCAACATTGCTTTAAGCTAAGGACAATCCTGAAAAAGTTCTAATCAAATTGTAGTTCCAGTTCTTAAAGAGCTCATTATCTAGTTGAGGACACACAGTGAGTGTGACTGAAACAGAATGGAAGGCAGGCTCACTTTTGTTAATTACAAACCCAGGCGTCTCAGTTTGGGAAGCTGATTTGAGCAGCATGAAGAGTGGCTTAATCACTCAGAAGTCCCAAGATGAACTGTCAGTTTTTATGTCTGTAATTTTCATTTGTTGTGCTTTATCGCTGACTAACCACTCTTCTGATAGCCATGCTCTTTCCTTAAATGCAATCAGGCGAGTTGCCGTGGGGGCAAGGTTGGTTAAGTACTTGGTATTTGTGGATAGACAGACCAGGTTTGAATCCTTTCATCTCTGTGTGAGCTTGAGCATTACTTGACTGCTCTGACACTCTATGAGTACATTTTAAAGGCACAAATATAAAGAGAGACTTATTAATAGAGCTGCAGAACAATTAAATGATTTAATGCTTAGGAAGTACCTAGCTGGCGCCTGGCATATAGTAGATGCTAAATAAATAGAATAAAGATATAAAGATGCCATTGATATTGTTTCAGTCCATGTTGCTGTGGTTAGAGCCACAGACCCAGTCTTGTTTCCATCATCTCCAAGTTCTTGAGGACATTTCACTTTAGCCACCAAGTATTAGCAATAGCAGACTGCAGAAGTCGGCTGAGGCTGCCATGACAAAATACCGCAGCTTAGATATCTTAAACAACAGAAATTTATTTTCCTCCAGTTCAGAAATCTGGAAAGTCCAAGACAAAGTTTCCCACAGGAAATAGGTTCTGGTGAGGCTTCTATTCCACCTTCTCACTGTGTCTTCACTTGACCTTCCTTTGAAGGTAAGTGGAGACATGTGGGAGAAATAGCCAGTACTCTCTGGTGTCTTTTTTTAATAAGAGCACTGATTGAAGATCAGGGTCCCATCCTTATGGCCTCATTTAACCTTAATTACTACTTTAGGAGTCCCCCTACACTGTGGGTTAGAGCTTCAAGATACGAATTTGGGTGAGACACAAACATTTAGTCCATAACACAGACTCTCAGCAAATCTTCATTCCCTCATCCCTCAGTCTCTGAATTCATTTCAATACAACACTCCCTCCAGAACCTTGGAACTTCAGACATTATCTAAAGGGAAACAGGATGCTTTGGCTAGTCTGCTGATTGGCTTTATTGAGCAACCTAAACGAAACATTCTCTAAAATGGCAGCCCTTTAACAAGCAGGAACTGAGAAAAAATTTACTCCCTATAGAAGCTGCATGAAATCTTTTCCTAACACTAGGTTTACAAGTCATAAGATGCCTTGACTTTCTGAAAACAAAAACTCAAATCCAACAACTTCGAGAAAGTATTACATTATAGTTTTATATGAAAATAGTACTTTTCTTTTAACTGTCAATGTTATCTAGGGTTATTAACTTGTTTTTTAAAGAAACCACAAATGGTCTTTTTCTTCAATAACTCATTAACAAATTAGCACATCATCGGCATCATCACTTTGTAGTTTCACTCATCATCAATACTTTGCATTTAGATAATGTTAGCACATCATCATCATCATTACCATCATTATCACTTTGCATTTAGGTAATGTTTCTAAAATGCTTGTAGGCCTAAAATGTTTGTAGGTCTTCTAAAGGAAGACCTATTAGTATTTTAGAAACATTATCTCCTTTATTTTTGCAATTTTCCTTCCAGTCAAGCACAAGAGAGAAGAACATGATCATGTATATCTGAGAATACAGCTGGCCATCTCACTGGGAAAGGTCTTTCATTATGTTGTACTCCTGGTAAATAAAAAAAAAGGACAATCTTTTAAAATGAAGAAATGGTCAAACTGAAAATATAAAAATAGCCAATGAACAAATTAATGAATAAAAACGAAGGGATTTATGATGTGCTATGAATGTGATCTGTGTATTATTTAAGGAGTTGAAAAACTGTAGGGCTGGGACCAGTTCTTGGGTTTATTTGCACCACATAGACATATTGCTTTCAGTGAAGAGCTGGCCTTTTGTATCCAGGGTTAAAAAGATATTTCTAAGGGGCTACTAAGAACCTGTCAACAAGTCTTAAAAAAAAAAAAATTTGACTACACTTTGGTTCTCAAGAACTAAGATTGAGGGATACCTCAGAGAGCATTTCTATTTAGTGGTTGCTCTGATACTAGGAGTCAAAAGGGAGGAAAAGATGACACAGTAATAACATAAATAAATATCAACAGAGTTAAAAATGTTATTTTTCAGAGAGGAGTTCTTTTATATTTTTACTTATTTATTTATTTATTTACTTGACAAATCTAATGTTTTTGGAAGACCCTCTGCAAGGTGAACCCATCACAATGAAGGAATTCAATGAATACTAAAGAGCTAAAAATAAATGAATATAGGCAGTCCCTGGGTTATGGATGAGACATGTTCCTGAGAATGTCTTTTTTGTTTTTATAATTTCAGAAAATTTAGGGAGTACAAGTATTTTTTGTTACATAGGTGGATTGTGTCATACTTATGTCAGGGCTTTCAGTGTACCTGTCAACAGAATAGTGTACATTGTACTCAACTGGTAGATTTTTATCCTAATCCCCTTCCCAACCTGTCCTCTTCTTAGTTTTCATTGTCCATTACTGCTCTTTATGACCATATATAGCCTTCGTTTAGCTCACAGTTAAAAGTGAGAACATGTGATATCTGTTTTTCCATTCCTGAGATACTTCACTTAGGATAATGGTCTCCAGTTCCATCCAAGTTGCTGCAAAAGACATTATTTCATTCCGTGCTACACCGTGGTATATACATACAACATTTAATTTATCCACTCCTCAGTTCATGGGCACTTAGATTGATTCTGTATCTTTGCTATTGTGAATTGTGTTGCTATAAACATTCAGGTGCAGGTGCCTTTTTATAAAATGACTTCTTTTCCTTTTGTTAGATACCCAGCAGTGGGATTGTTGAATTGAACTGTGGGTCTACTTTTAGTTCTTTGAGGAATATCCATACTGCTTTCCATAGTGGTTGTACAAGTTTACATTCCCACCAACAGTGCATAAGCATTCCCTTTTCACTGCTTCCATGTCAACATCTATTGTTATTTGACATTTTAATAATGGCCATCCTGAAAGGAGTAAGGTGGCATCTCACTGTACTTTTATTTTGCATTTCCCTGATAATTACTGATGGTGAGCATTTTTTCATGTTTGTTCACCATTTATCTATCTTCTTTTGAGAAGAGCCTGTTAATGTCTTTTGCCCACTTTTTTTATGAGGTTGTTTGATCTTTTTTTCTTCTTGATTTGTTTGAGTTCTTTATAGATTCTGGTTATCAGCCCTTTATTGGATGTATAGCATGCAAATGTTTTCTCCCATTCTGTAGGTGGTCTATTTACTCTGTAAGTGACCTCATAAACAGTGAGACTAGCTGCTAGAGTGAAGATGCTGAGCTAAGGAATCACCTACATCATGTGTGTTTGTTTACATGTGTAGAAGAAACTAGTTCCAGAGTTGGGGATGGGTAAATTCACATCTAATCCATGCAGTGAGCACGCCCTGGGGGATAGGCATGCTTGTAGTTCTGATTAGGGCAGTGCAAGGTCAATTTAGGCAACCCAAATAATTTATGTACCTCCATAATACTCTGGAATAAAAAAAAATAAAATAAATTTAAATTTTTAAAAAAAAATTATAAATTATCTTTATAGGCAGCCTTGGGAGCCTGTTTGTAAGTACAGAACATCTTAAGTAGGGTCATTTGTAACCTGAGGATGTCTTATGCTTTAATTGGAATCATGGTCATGCTATTAAATAATTTCAGGCAGTTTTTTCGGGTATTTTAAAAATAAAACATACCTGCAGATAAAGGAAAGCTATATCATCTAATGCACCATCTCCAGCAACCTTAGCCTGTGGTGCTATCCTTAGAATGAGAGCACTGTGATAAAATGAAATTACAGACTGAAATGAGAAAACAAGACATCTGGGTTCTGAATCTTGAGTCTGTGACAGCTGGGTGACTTTAGGAGGGTTGACTCTTTCTGGGCCTCAGTTTCTTCAGCCATCAGATAGGATTATAACACAATGCGGGTTTTGTGGACATAAAATGAAAGTGACAGTTAAAGACACATTTCAAGTATAACATGGGAAAGCAACCCACAGTAAGTTTCCAGCGCCTTTTAGATATTAACTCCATGACAAGTTTTTTTTTTCTTCTCACTGGCAAAATTTGATGGCATCCTTGGTTGTTTCTCTCACCTGTGGACACAGGTTTGCTATTAAAAATCTGTATCCCTCCTATTCCAGAAAGCCACAGCAGACAAGCTGTAAATTATGCAATCTGCTATCATCCATTTCTGAGAAAACCAGGCAATTCTGCCAAAGGATCTTCATTGACTGGACCAAGGATCAGATCCTAAGCCAGGAGCAGCCGGGAGAGAGAGGTGCCTACATGGTCGCTGAATGGAACAGCCCAATCCCTCCTTGCTTGAGGAAGCTAGAGGTAGTTGGCCAAGATCATCAGAGACACCTTGAGAGGTCCAGAGTGACCAGACCATTGGGCAGCATAAGGCAGACCTAGCTCAGCTCCCCTCTAAGCTTTAAACACCTTTTCTAATTTGTACCAAGACTCCTTACGTGCCATCTACGGCCTATGAGTGGTAACAGAATGGTTAAGCAGTAGAACAGAAGAGTTGGAGTTTTTTTAATCAATCCCCATTACCTAAGACTTCTTTGACTGGTTTACTTACATCCTTGGAGAGATAAAGCAAAGCATGGCAGGTGTATACAAGCCAAAGATTATTCATGTGTTCAATAAATGTGCATTATACTCCTGCTCTGGGTATAGCAATAAATAAAACAAAGAGATTCCCTCTTCTCCTGGACTTTATATACTGCCTGGAGAGATAGTTGATTAATAACTAGGTAAAAATATGTACTTCTACAGCTGGAAGGGGGATATACAGTATATGTGGGTACAGGATATGGAGAATTTTTTTTGAATGTTGATTTTACCCAGAAATACTGTGTGGGAATTTTAATGTAAAAACTAAAAGATGTATTATATAGTGTTATACAAATATCTAATGACTGTTTAGGATTTAAGAAAATGAGCTGTCAAGACTTTAGAAAGGTGGAGGGGACTGCAATACTCCATACAAGGCTGAGTTCCAGATCTCCAAGAAAACACATTTGCTGTCCTCTGTAATTAATGGTAATTTGATAGGAATTTTTGGAAAACACTAACTTATGATTAGCTGGTACATCTTTGTTCCATTCAATTGAATGACTCTCAGACAAAATGTACACAAAATCATTGCCTCAATGCTGCCAAACCAACAATTTTGTCCTATTCTGCTAAAGAGACTTTGCATTTTTTTCAATGAATACTCCTGAATTATCCCTTCTAAGTTACAAAAATTCAACCAAGGTATCATCTTGGTTCACCCTGCCATTTAGAATCTCTATAAGATGATTTTCAAGTACCATCTTACATCCCGTTGGAAATCCAAAGGTCTCCCTGAGAATATTGAGAATTTCTTGGGGTTTCTATGATTCTTCAGTGACCATTGGCTCCAGTTTTCAGCTTCCACGCAGTATCCTCTTTCTGCATTTTGTGCCTTGTGACTGTGCCCCTTATCCTTTATCCTTCTCTTTACCACTGTGGCAACCTCCCAATGCAAACACATACTCCATCCCACTCACGCAAGGCAGCTTTTGGAGAAAAACATTTATGGCAGAAAATGAGATAATGCTAAAGAAATTTTCAGCAGATAACTTAAAATTGGACATTACTCTTCTCATCCTTAGCTAGTCCTTTAACAATTATTGTCTACTTGGGATCCAAATCTTCATCAACTGACCCAGCACCCCCCACTTTCTCTTCCTACCCCATTATCTCTCCTCTGCTCTCCATGGCCCGCTCTCTCCACTAGTTCCATTGACTCCTTTGAGGAGGTTTGGCTGTCTCTCTATTCCCTCCTTCCCATATATTCCTAAATGCCTTACCTTCCACTTCCAAGCTGTTTGTCAAGGCATTTCCCCAAACAAATATAATTTCTTCCTCTGGGGGAAGAAATTACCAGACAGTAAAATATTTTTTCTAGCTTCCCTATGTAAAGAAATTTTGAAAAATCTAGACTATTTCACATAAAATTGTGAACATCTCAATATACCCTCTCATTTTCCTGCTCAAGTAGAAAAGTAGTGCGGGTCTCACCATCACCCTTACCCAACCGGTATTATAGTGTTTTAATAACAGGCAGTCATACCTCTCGTATCCTATTCCTCCTGCTAACACAGGAAAATGGAATGGCGATGCATATTTTTAAAATTCGATTTGGTCTAGCTTAAAACAAGGGTAATTTCAAATCTGGGCCTTTGCATGCTAAGAGCAATGACCACAAGTTTTAGCCAGTCCTTACATTCGGGGATCCCAGCTGCACGGCGTAAAATTGAAAAGAAAAAAAAAAACTGTGTCTGTTCTGCATAATATGTAAACATTTGGCACCATTGCGGGAAGAGCTGTGGTATGGAACAGCTAGAAAAATGTCATTTCCATGTGTATTTATATTTCACTATCTGTGAGAATTCAGTTGTCCTTGGTACGTGTATGCGTGAGAGTGTGTGTGCGTGTGCATGTGTGTGTGTGCAAGTGTGCCAGTGGTTACCCACTTGGACATCAGGAGAATTAGGAGACCTATGGACAATTCACACTAGTGGGGAACTCTTAACGAGACTAAACTTCAATACTCACACATGCCTGGACTGAGGGGTGAGCATTGGCATATCAAAGACCATGAGTCCTGTCCTACTAGAGCTTCCAGAACATTATTTTAGACGTATTAGCTCTAACTTGAGAAAATAAACTGATGAGGAAGGAAATCCTGGCATGAGACAAATCCGTGGTTAGCAGAAGGCATATTCAAAAGATGGTTGAAGTTTAAGGAAGCTCTCTTTCAGCAGAAAACAATCTGAACATGGGGAGAAAGAAAAGCTACAGTTGAACACAGGTCCCACTGTAGTGGACCCACAACAGACTCTAGGGGCTCCATTTTCCTCACATATTCTCCCCACCTGCATTTTCATTCTCTTTAATTACCCCCCACACACACACACAATATTTGAGAAAGCCATATAACTGCCTCTGCATAGTGTAGTGTGTGCAACAAAGAACGCAGTGGTAAAAGGAAGTGGGTCCTGCCCCATATTCCTCTCCTGTTGGGCCCACGAAGGGTACAGTCCACCAGTAAGGGACACTGCCAAGAGTTCCAGGCCATGAAAGGCAGCAGACAGAACTGAGAAGTGGACCACCAGAGCCAGAAGCAGTGAGATAGGGCAGGAGACACAGATGAGCAGGTGGCAAGAGATGACTTTGGGGAGCCCCAAGTCCAACAACTCTATTCCCCAACATATACTTTGGAGACCACCAAAGTGAGCGGGAGGCTGAGGCTTGGCTTAGTCCTGGCAGAAGAACTGGATGGCATTTGACACTTCAGATGCATCAGCAATGTCAATATGAGGGTAAAGGACATTACAAAATAGCAAAATAGCAATGTTAAATAAAAGGGAAGAAGCATTCTTTCTCTGATGCTTATCTGTAAGCACGTAAAATTCAAGGAAAGCAAATCTGAGCTCTTTGGGAAATGCAATTTTGGAGTTGAACTCTTGAAGATATTTTGGAACTAAGTACTAGCTATGACTTTTAATAATATTAATTTCTCACAGTTATTGGGGTGTCGTCAATTTAGAAAGGACTAACATTTATGAAAATGTATTGCTTTAGAAAGGTATGGATCTATTAAAAGAGAAAATGATTACTTTACTCACTGGGGTGGTGCTTGGGGAAGGCTTCCTCTGCCTTGTGTCACCTTTTCTTGACTCCACATATGGGTCAGCATCCAGCATATTAATCCACACCAGACACTCCTCCTTTGGGCTCTTTAGACAAAACCTGGTCAGCAATACAAGTGAGTTCATGCCTTCAGTAATCAAAGCTCATCTCTGACTTTTCTGAAAAGGAAATAACCATAGTCCTTTTGTTGAAAGTGACATCACTGAACTATAATTATTTTCTACTACAGAGGGGGGTGCAGGAGGAGGCATTTTGTAAAATATATGCAATAGAATAGTAATTCATCAAGTAATCTGAGAGTAGAGGTTCCCCAAGACTTTGGTAGGATATTGAGATGGTGAATTTCACGTGTCAACTTAGCTAGGCCACAGTCCCTAGATATTTGTTCCAACATTATTCTAGATGTTTTTGTGAAGATATTTTTTAGATAACATTACCATTTAAATCACTAAATTTTGAATAAAGCAGATTACCCTTAATAATGTGGGTGGACCTCATCCCATTAGTTGAAGGCCTTAATAGGAAAAAAGGATGACTTCTCCAGAAGAAGAGGGAATTCTGCCAGCAGATTGCTTTTATTCTCCAGCTGTAACATCATCTCTTCCTTAGGTCTTCAGCCTGCAACTTTGGACTTGACAGCCTCTACAACCATATGAGTCAATTCCTTAAACTCTCTCTCTCTCTCTCTCTCTATCTCTCTCTCTTTCTCTTTCATCCCTTTCTCTTTATATATATTTGTGTGTATGTACATGTAGATATGCAGATATATATTAATATTTGTATATCCTCTTGGTTATGTTTCACTGGAGAACTCTGGATAATACAGATATTAAGAATAACCAGCACCATGACTATTCCATTAGTAAAATTCCATTCTCATTTTTTTTTAATTTTTTTTTTATTTCAGCATATTATGGGGGTACAAATATTACGGTTATGTATAATTAATGGAGAAAAAGCCATTGTAGAAATCAAAAGGATGTGCCAGTTTACAACAGTTTCGCCAAATGCCTACTTACCCTTTCTTGAATAGACATTCTTGAAGGAAGATAGAAATCTCTACCACTTCTAGGAGCCCCACAGTTAGTAGAGAATCCCTTGATCAAAACCAAATGTCATACTAGCGTCCAAGAAATTTCACATAATTAGATGGGAATGCAATAAGAGGAACTCCCATGCTGCAGGATGAAGGAGGAGATCTGACAGAGAATAAACTGGAAAGACAGAGCTGGTGTCACCCACAGACCATAGTCTACACGGTACAGGGGACAGACACTGGAGACAGTGGATTCCACAGCGTCCCTAATAGTGCAATGGCAAGAAAGGTTTCCAGTAGTTCATCCCATCAGAGGTCCTCTCCTGCCAATAAATCTCAGAAACCCGGAAAACATCATGTTTAAACCATGAGAATAAAAGAGAAACCTCTTACCTTTGGAAATCTTTCTCCATTCACAAACTCCTGAGGGCTTAGCTTAAAAGCCAGAAGCATTTGTTAATAAAAAGAATACGATCTATCTATTAATCATAGATTTTTCTACCAACTTTTTCAGACTGAAGAATTTTACTGATATATAAGAAATTCAGAAGAAACATTAGATTTTCTTTTAGTAAGATTCCTTATAAATACATGACAATATTTTAGTACATTAAATTAAGAGTTATTTTCCTCAAAGCATTGGTTTCTAAATTTTTGACTAATGTCGTCCTACAAATGTCATTTAAGCTAATCATCAAAATGTATGAAGTAACTGAGTTAAAGCAGAATTTAACAAATTCATATTTCAAGAGTTAAAATGTGTAAGTATGAAGCCTTAACCATGAATATATATTTATAAATTATATACTTGTAATATTCAATAATGTGCCATGAGTATTATAAAACAAATGAAAAAAATAGAAAATTTAAAAAGAATAGAATAAAAAATATATTTAAAGATCTAGTATTTTCTCTCTTTATTCCAATAGTCTTGTGTAGACCTCCCCTTGGGGACTCATTGCCACAGAGAAGACCTCTTCAATTTGTGGCTGTCTGAGCTCCTATTTAATATTAAATTACTGGAAATATAAAAATGATAACCTTATTTTAGCTTGCTAAGTTAAAATCAATCCAATGTGGCCTCAGCTATCATTAGAAAAATTGTCATAGAAATTCCTTTATAATAGTGATATCACATAAATCTCCGGCTTTTTTCCCTTGTATGTTTCTGGGTAAAGTGCTTTTCTAAAGCCCTCGAGAAGGCACTTCTGTATTTCCTTAGAACATCGTTCTATATCTCTCAGTTCAGTACACTTATCTGTGCTGCTTTTTTTTAATGGCACATAATGTTCTTCTTTTGTGGATTTATTTTATATCCATTCTGTCTCCCAGAATACAAATTTAAACTTCCAAGGGCAGGCACAGTGGCTGCTTTGCCTCTCATTCCTCTGCAAGCAGCAAGTGATCTTTAGAGCTCTGTTTACTCAGTTCTTCACAGAAGGAGAGTAATTCATGATCTCACTCTGGTCAGAGAAAGCAAAATAACTTTAATGGTGTCAAACAAATCGTGGTGGCCTCTGTTCATAGTGCATTCTCTGGAAAGGCCAGCTTGCTGCAAATATATGCCATGGACCGGTTGAGTAATAAAATGAACAAGGGTTCATGACACAATGTTCCACAAAGTCTGCCAACCACATTCCTGGGCCCCTGTGGGGTAAGAAAGGCTGTTAGCATCAAATGCAAGCAGCCCAGGAGAGGGTGGGGAAGAGCAGAGTGTACCCTTAGTATTTGCCAGCTCTAGCATGGGGTACACTTGGCCACCATTTCCTAAATGGAAGGTCAGAATCTCTGAACCTCCCTCACGCAAGGGTTTTGAAGGTCTGAAGGTGTTACTGGTCCACAGATTCACATCGAATATTCAGAACAAAAGAAAATGAGGACTAAATAGAATATTATATCACTGTTAGTCATTGCTCAACAAAGTAGTGAGCTATTTACCATAAAAGACGAAGTATGTGAGGAAAAGTATTATACTGGAATGGACCATGAAATTTATTTCAACAGAAGCATAGTATCTCAGAGCTGGAAGGAAATTTCTCAGCCCAACCCCTTCATTCATTTCAAACGCTTTTATTTTATGGATGAGGAAGCTGAGGGGTGAAACGATTTTATTGAAATACACAACAGCTCGTGGAAGAGTTGGGATTAGATTCAGGGCAGAAAAACACAAGAGCCAACACCAAGAACTAATTTATTAATATTTTCTATTTGGTCCTTAGGTTTTTGAAGCATATCAATAGCTGGGGAGTTAAGGAAGAGGAAAGAACCAGAAGAAATGGGTTGATTTGCCAAGTCATTTCAAGACCTAGACTCATAGTTAAATTTTATTTTTTGATCACAAAAGAATTACATTTGCAGCAACAAGTTACACCGCTACAGAATTGCATTATAAAAAAACAAAACAAAACAAAACCTAACCTCAGGAGTAGTTGCTGTAAACAACTATGCATGTATCATTTCAAATATTTTTCTTTATTATCCTAATACCCACACATGTACACACACACACACACACACACGTTTGTATGATACATGTATGCATATATAAAAATATGTATTTTTATTTCAAAATGGGTACATACTCAATAATTTGCTTTTTTCACCTAAGACTAAATCATAGTTGTCTTCCTATAGCAGCATGCATAGAACTGCTTCGTTCTTTTTAATGATACTATCACATTCCATGGTATTTATATACTCTTATTTATTCTCCCATTGAGGGAAAAGTAGGCCAGTTCCAATTAGTTACTCTAAGAGAAAATGCTGCCTTAAACATAGAAACTCCAATTATGATGCTATTTCTTCAGGTCGAATATCTAAAAGTGGGATTGCTGAGTATTTATAGTTTAGGACTTGTAACAGAGGTTTGTTTTTGTTTTTATTTTTTGTGTGTTTTTCCCCTGGGGGAGACTTTTCCCATGCATTCAAGTAAAAATTTTAAGAAATCACTTCAGCTAGATGCTGAATTGTACCCCTAGTGGAGTATTCTCTTGTCTTCTGAGGCTACTTTTAAGAGCACTGGATTATATGGTTGCTTTTTTCATTTATCTTGAAAACCAATATAATAAATGAAAAATGAGTACATGTCAATGAATATTCATGACTCACAGTACACATATTTGGAGATGAATTTCCTTTCCGAACTCTTATCTAGTTATGACCTTTGAAATTAAAATATTACATTGTGATATAAAACAGTTTTAGATCACAGACTGTAAAACAAAAGAGAGGGTATCAAAGATATTATATTTGGTGATATCAACTGGCCCTGTCTTTCTTTACCTACTACTCCTCTCCTGGTATGCACTAGGCATCCCTAACGTTCAATTTTAAAATCTTTCACATGTACCGGGTGTAACATACGACCCTGAGACAGCAGCAGTTAAAAACCTAATCCCACTTCTATTCAAACACACTGCAGGCTTCGCATGTTCATTGCAGCACTACTCACAATAGCAAAGATATGGAATCAAAAAGTGCCCATCAACAGATAGATAAAGAAAATGTGATATATACATATACCACGGAGTAATATTCGGCCATAAAAAAGCATCAACTCATGTCATTAGCAGCAACATGGATGGAACTGGAGGTCATTATCTTAAGTGAAATAAGCTAGGCACAAAAGACAAATATCGCATGTCCTCACTGTGTGAGAAAAGTGGAAAATTAGGTAACAGAGACTGGGAAGGGTGAGTGAGGGTGGGGAGGATGAAGAGAAGTGGGTTAAAGGGTATAAGCATACAGTTAGATAGAAACAATAAATTCAGTGTTTGATAGCAAATTCAATGTTAGCGTGACTATAGTTAAACAAAAATGTATTGTACTCAGGAGATGGACACCCTAAATATCCTGACTTGATCATTATGCATTATGTACATGTGATAAAATTTCACATGTGCCTCATAAATTTGTACAAATAAAAAAATACACTGCAGGGAAACTTTATCTTATTTGATTAGTACTTCATAGAATTTAAAGTTGAAAAAAGACTTTAGAGTAAAGAGAGGGAGAAAACTAACGTTTATTAGAACACCTGCATGTATAAGCCCTTTTTGGAGGTCACCGTTTCTGTTCTTCACAACTTTCCCAAAGGGAAACTCTCCACGTATCCCAAATGAAGATTGTTCAGGAAGCCTACACAATTAGTAAATGATGGAATGCAAACCCAGATCTTCTGACTTTAAAATCTATGCTCATTCTGTTCCCAGAAATGCTTTTGTGACTATCAATCCAGTCCTACTACACCACAGGAGAAAAGCTCAGAGCACATGAATGATTTTCCGAAGCCCATATAGCTAGGAACAGTGCTGACCTCCAACTCAACATTGGGTTTAGTGAGATTATTGGGTTTCGTGAGATTTTACAACTGGCATTAAATCTGACTGACTCTCATGGGTTTCTATCTCCTCCTGCTGCCTCGGAGGAACTATGTTTCTATTCACCTACCGGGCTAGGTTTCTAATGTGGTTCTTTCTCTCTAAAGGCTCTCCTCTTCACTGTATGAGCATAAGCCAGAATTGCATTTCACGTACTTCTTTCCATTTTTACTGCAAAACTGAAAATCCTGCAGTATCTAACACAGATCTTAAATCCACACTTGGCTAAAGAGCAAAGAGAAACAAAACAGCCATAGTCTGCCTGGCATTGCTCAAATACTCCAAAGAACTGGAATAGTGATTTTACAGTTGGGGTGGAAATACAGCTCTCAGTTCTAGAGATGAGGAGAGAGGTCCCTGCAGTAGCCTCTTGAAAAACCATTATGGTCCCCATTGTCATTGAGAATGTTCTTAAACTCTTCAGCAATAAAGGCTATGGCTGTTATTTTCTGGAACTTTCTGAAGTGGCTGACAAACCTCATGTTTCATCAGGTTTTTATAAATAACCACTGAATAAATAGTAACCTCACCAAGGTTCCCCTCAGTTTAATTTTATCTTCAGTTAGCTACCAGATTTGAATTTCAGCAATTTCTACATTAGATATACATACTGCTTAGTTTTTTTCTTTTTTAGGAATTTATGGACTATAAGAGGGCTCCATTTTATTTAAACTATTCATCAAATGCACAAAACTAAGTGGGTTTAAGTAGAATTTACTATACACACTTAGAGGAACTAAATAACTGACTCTCTCCTTTCAGTGAAAGGCACCAACTTAAAAATTATGTACTACTTTATTTCCCAGTAAATTGGAGATGATAATTAAAGTAGTAATCCTTTGTCTACATATTCAAGGAGGCCAAAGAAAAATCAATAATTTTTTCAGTTTTCTTTTAAAATTTATCATCCACAAATATTTTCTGGGACTCTTCTGTAGCTCAAAATCCTTTCTGAATTTTCTACTTCAACAAAAACAGCTATTTATCTGACTTTTTCAAAAGCAAGGCAATAACCTAGGTAGGCTTAGATTAAGTCAAGCCATGTACCTGGTAAGTCTTTTTATTAGAGTTTTTGGAAGAATTATTCAGAAAACTCTGGCTTTAGGGACTCTGTTCTCATTGTCTTTCTTCCCACATGAAAAACAGAAAGATATTCATGAAAGATTGACTAGGGCCAATTTTCTATGAGTAAAAACAACAGCGACATCAATATTTCAGGTTCTGAAAAAACATGGCCGTTCTCTTGCCTTGAAAAGATTGTTAGGAATCATTGCATTGTAATGAATTCAAAGTAACGCAAGAGATTTGGGGGCTGTTTGGCTTCTGAAGGTGCAGAGATAAATCAGATTTTCCGTAACTTTTCTGAGCAAACGAGATCTGATCCTGTCCCTCCATAGACCCGCGGTAGCGTGAGGTAGAAAGTAACTGGGAATCTTTTCATCGTGGTCCTGGTGGACTCTTGGTTTCCAGGCAGTTTGAGCTGTCACATTTGCTTAGAGTTTACTGAGCTGTTTTTAGTTACTCATTCAAATATTCATAAGAAGCGAGGACTGCAGTTTGCTGTCTGGTAACAACTTCATTTTCGGCTCACACTCAGCTTGTCCTTGCCGACTGCTTTTTTCGACCCAGATTGGGCTTTACAGAGTTGCGTGGCCTTTCAAGGATAATGGAGTTTCCTTGGGAGTAGGCAAAAGAAACGTGTTCCATCTTTTATCTTTGCTTGGCTGGATGATGAAAATAATTACAGAAGACAGTTATGGATTATTTGAGACAAGTGAAATAATCAAACCTATATCAAGCACTGCTTTGTGCTACCCAAGAAGGCAGACCCTTTAATTATTTACCTTGTGAGACTCTGTACACCTCAGGAAATCCTAAAATGGCAACATAATAGTGCAAATATTTATTCAACAACATTGTTCTTGAATACAATAGTGAAAGTATATGTAATCTCTTGGAAGAAACCAGTGGACTGTACCATTTCTTAACACAGGAGTATAATCACTCTTTGTTATGATTGTTCTATTATTTGATTAAAACCCTGGTTAAATAAATCCTTTAGGTAGACAAATTCTGCTGCTTAGTGGGAGGCTAATATCTGATGCATGAAATAGCTTCAGTAATACTACAAATAAGCAACAGTATAATATAAACAATGCAATTCTTTAATTAAGACATAACAGCAGCTGTACACCATAATTTTATCATCTAGGTTGCTACCAAAAAAGGCTTGTCAATCAAGATATGTTTCTAAAATAACTTTATGCTTTGACATTATAACTCTGAATTATCCTGGCTATAATGTACACCATATTTAGAAAAAGGGATTGATTTTTTATCCATTTATCATTTACATTAAAGAAAGCTCATTTTACAAGAAGAAATCTATGCCTTTTTTTTTCATTGAATTTGCAAGTACTTTTTTTTAAGCCTACTTTACATTTGCACAGTTCTTCTCAACATGAATACACACTCTGATGTTCCTTAGACCATTTGTATATTCTAAAAAAAACTGAGCAGGTAAATTCTGTATTACTTCCTTTTGACTGGGGAAAAAAACAACCCTGTCTGAGGCAAAGCAAAAGGCATTTCAATCTCACAGCCACTGCCAGATAAAAAACTAGAAAGGACCATTAATCTCATTTGTTTTCATTATAGCAATACTCGTTATCACAACTTTAGTTAAAGAAGTGCCAACATTTACACCAGCAATTATATATCAGCAAAATTAGTTCTAAAAAATGAAACTCCTGGTACTATAAACTCTATGTTATTGCTGAGGTCTTTCCATGTTAGGATGGAGAAGGGTGCATGTTATGCATGCTTGCCAGAATAAATAATTCCTTGAATAATATTTGGCAGGAACCATAAATAATATTAATTCCTAACTGAAGTACCAACATTTTCACATATCTGATAAAATGTTTTATCCTATAAAGGTAGATTTTTTCCTGACATGTTTCTTCCATCTTTGTGAGGAGAGAGTACGAGAAAATATAAATTTTCACTCATTAATCATTTTAAGAGTTCCATGAATGAAATCTCTCTCCAAAGTGGGGTCTCAAGCACCAGTGGATTGTAAAGTAGACACGTGTGCACAGTCTGCCATACATGAAACAGAGACCATGAAAATTAAGGCTCCATGAAACCAGAACATCTAGCCCTAGCAACATGTTGGAATCGGAGGACAGTGACCTTCAGTCCATGCTAGTCTTCCATGGAATTTAGATAAGAGATTTGAACCAATATTTCAGAATTGTCCTCCTTACTAAAAGCAAAAATTAATTTCAAGCAGTAGAAGAAAATGAATTGTCAAGATCTAGTAGGATTGTCCTTTATTAAAAATTATAGGTACCATGGCTGCACCACGGACACTATAAAGGCAATCCGAGACAATGGACTTGGCAGCCAGTTTGCTACTGTGGATCTGATGCTTTTCTGGGAAACGAGGCAGTCGCAACCAATGGTAGTAACAATAAAAACGCAACTCGCAGAAGCCTGTGAAAGCTTCCCTGGACTCCCAAGCGATCTACCAGCAGCCGACCAAGTATCTCGCGAGACGACGGATCCTCAGAAGGCACAAACCTCACGCCCAAATTTTGCTGTCAGGTTAAATTAAGGGGTGCGGAAGTGGCTTCGTGGTGCCGCCTCTAATCGCCCAGAAATCGCCCTTTCCACACCGAAAGCTAGGCCTTCGACCGCTATGGAAGGGGTTCAGGGGCAAGAGAGCTGCGCAACCCTAGCACTTGCCCGCGCTCACTTCAAGCAGGGCGAGTACCCCGAGGCCGAGGCGCTGTGGCCGTTTACAGTCGCCAGTGCGCCTGTGCGGCCTCCTTCCGCGCAAGTCCCGGGAGCAAATGCAACCCTGAGGATTTGGCTACTGTATATGACAACAGGGGGCAAATCAAGTACTTCCGGGTTGGTTTTTATGAAGCCATGGATGACTACACATCTGCCATAGAAGTCCAACCTTATTTTAAAGTTCCATATTACAACAGAGGGTTGATATTGTATAGGCTGGGATATTTTGATGATGCTTTGGAAGATTTCAAGAAGGCATTAGACATAAATCCTGGATTTCAAGATGCTACTTTGAGCTTAAAACAGACTATTCTAGACAAGGAAGAAAAACAAAGAAGAAATACTGAAAATAATTATTGAGATTTTAAACTTTATTGAAATACTAGAGCATGATCCTTACACCTTCATCTAGTTGTGTAATTTAAAATAGATATTGAGCTATTTTTATTTATATTTAAGATAAAGAGATAAATGCATTAGCACTGAAATTTAAACAATGTGTTTAAGGTAGTTAATTCCAGGTTGAATAGGTATGCTTTTTATGAAGTATAAATAAGTAATATCAATGTATAAATGTATATTATTACAGTAAGATATTTAAAGAAAAGAAAAGCAATCCTTTCTCCCCTGGCAGCAATGAGATATCACAAGGAAGAATCCAAAAATGTTATCAGCCTAAGGATAATAATTTCCAACGAGGAGATCTCCATGCCAGGTAGTTCAATGACTGTAGGATGATGATGCACTTAATAATTAAAATTATTTATTGAGGGATTTGCCTGTGCCAACCAGTTTACAAATGTCATCTTATTTAATATCCATGTCAACTTGGCAGGATAAAATTATCTCCATTTTATAAATGAGAAGACTGAGGTTCAGAGATATTATGTGAAATGGCCAAGGTCACACTCCTAGAAAGTGGCAGAGTGAAAATTCAAACCCAGGTTCCTGAAGTCCAAGCCACATGCTCCTCTCACTATGCAATACTGCCTGAATTAATAATTAATGGGCACTATCCTGTCCGCTGGGACTTGTGGAGACAAATATTTCAGCAACGTGGCACTTATCAAAGAGAACATCTGTGGAAGTGTGACCCAAGTGTAAGTGAATTTTAAGAGAAAACCCAAGAAGACAAGCTGGATGTGACCCTAGCTGTAGCAGGCTAAGGGTGGGAAGAAGAAAGCAAATATGAAAGAAAAGACTTCTGAGCAAAAATCAATGAAAAGAAATAGTCATAAAGAATTTTTGTCAAGAAATAACAAGAGGCGGTTTGCATTCATTTTAACAGAGACCAAGTGACATTGAAAAGTAGTTATCATTACCTGTGCATGTTTGAACTCAGTTGGTATTCCTAGTGAACCAACTGGACAATCACAACACAACCCCTCAGTGTTTCAGTCACCAAACCATTTTGGGTCCATTTGAGGAAGTAATATGAGTCCTATTTATTATCTGGAAATATTCCATTGACACGTTCTGGTACAATCAAACATCAGAATTTGCAGCTAATGATCAGCTGCTTCCAAGAAAATCTCAGAGACAATACTGGAGGACTCTTCTAAGAAATTTTGTGTCTTCACCACTCTGGATGGCAGTGTATAGAAAATCATGACCACCAGCGACTCTGAGCCAATAGTGATTCCAGAAAGTCAGAGTTTGCATGTGAACAAATTTTAGGAATATTTTAACCACTTTTACTTTACTTTCCTTTTGAGTGTACACAAGACTGAAGTATGAATGCTAAAAATACGTTTCTAATTAAGTTTCAAAAAAGTCTCCCAAAATGTATAAAATAAAAAACTGGCAAGCATCATGTCATAGGTGTGTGTGTGTGCATCTATGTCATAATGGTATATTTTTCAATTGACAGTGTCTAAAATTTCATAAAATTTGTAAGCTTTCCACATGTTTAAGAAATGTATTTAAGTCTTATTTTCATTTCATTGTGTGTGGCTGTATTTTCTTCAAGCATAGTTTTAGAAATGTTTAAATCCTGAAAGGAGACATTAACCTTGCTTTTGGAAGATTTTTAACCCTCTATTTAGAAGAAATACATATTTCATTTAGGCTTGAACAGGGTTACTAAAAAATGTGGTTTCATCATACCTCTCATTATGTAATATTCACAGAACAGCCATCGTGTGCTCAAAAATGCCGTATAGAATGTTAAGAATATCCTTGTTGTCTAAACAGCTTACCTTCAAAGGCTATGCCTGCTGAATGGGTATATCCACTTTCTATTGTGGACTTGCCTCATCACATTACCCATAATAATGCAAAGAACTGGTACAAATATATAGTATATGTGAGTATTCAATGTTTCTGCTCAAATGCTGTGGGCTAATTCCTTTTAGAAGATTTGGAGCCATAGTTTTCAATTCTGGAATTAGATAGAAGTCAGAAAGTTTGAGAGTGGGGAAAGAGAAGTCTACAGTGAAAGAGAAAATTATATGTCTCAATTTAGGTGTAGTGGGGAAAAAATTAATATATCGATGTTGCCAACCTTGACCCATGCTCCTTCCACTCCACACATAAAAACATTCATCTTTGTCCACTCCGCTTCATCTCTCCATTTCCCACCCCACCTAGGATTTCTTTTTCATCAGCCTAGTTGTAGGCTTTGGTGATGCTTATGTTGCCAGGTAAAGAATTAGAGCAAGACACAGGATCAGAAAGGTAGGAGGAAAAGGGAGGATAAGAGAGTTTGGAAAAGGAAAGAAAAGGTAATCTATTACATTAGCTGAATTTTAAAAATTAAAATCCATGCAAAAGATGCAAACATATGTTGGAGTGTATAATAAAAAAGAAAGTCAAAATATGTATCTTGATTTGCATCTGGCTCTCTCTTTTTCAAATGTTGTCTCCATAATATTCCTTTTCACCGAAATAAGGAGAGAAAGGAATTAAAGGAAAAGAGGGGGCCAAAGGAGACGAGGTAATGTCTACTTGTAAGAACCTGCTCAGTGTGTGCACGCGGCAAAGGTAAGCTTGGGTTACAAAGAAAAAGCAACAGCACCTACTCTGTCTGTCCTTTAAGTTGTTATCTATTAATAACATCCATCAAACTTATCAAGTAAAAACCTTTTTAAAAAGGTAAGTGGGAGAAAAAGAACAACTAAGTCAAGCAATCGCACTATGGCAGTTGGAACAAGGGACTGGAACAATAGGTGGAAGGGTGGTCATTTCTTCCTTCATTGCAAACCAGGCAGTTTTCCTCTTCCAAATGCAGAGCTCCCCTGTTAGAAATATAGGGAAACGGGCAACATAACTGTAAAATGACTTTCTAAACGAGAGCATAATTTAAGGTGGGGGAGGTGGGGAAAACACCTAGATTTTACTAATGAATTGTTTTTATTTGTTATTTAGAAAAAGAACAGGGACTGTAGGTTTTGCAAGCATGAGTAGGATACATTTTGTGCAAAAGCATCAAAAAATTCTCCTAGTTGCAAGTTGTTACATATCTTCTTGCTTGGCTACAAGCCGAATGGATATTGATATTTGGTGCTCCTTTAGACAATTTATTGTTGACTTTGAGAATTAGATATCCACTGGGCAATCCCAGGTTGCATATCAAAAGTAGAATGATTACCCGATGAAAAGATATCATTCTAATTTCAATTTAAAAGGCAAACATAAGCGAAGAAGAAGAAAAAGATTCTCAATGCACATGTTAAAGGTATAAAAGTGAATGGTTTATAGCTTAATTTTCAACTTTCACCAAAACCTTTGGGGAGTCCTAAAAAATTATTCGAAGTTGTGTCCAATTACCAGGTTATATACTGTCACTGAAATTTAACTCTCTTCTCCAGAGACATTAATTGAGATTACAGGATACACAGAGCAAAATTGGAGACTCAGCTTTTTAGCCTTTTAAGAGGATTAAAATAGAATTTAGTTTTTTAAATAGGCTTTTATGTGTATGTATTTGTGTACATGTATGTATGTATTGTGTATGCACCCATATATGTACACATATGTAGATTTTTATTTGTAGATAAGTTGTACCTATCTTTTTTAGACTCTAACAATTAAAATGTAATAAATCAATCTAATGTGTTCTAATAAAACTTAAGACCTGTACATTCCAAACACTCTGGTTTTAGCACTTCTTGTGATCCAATCACGATTTCAGATTAGCCATAATTTTATAAAAATATCGTTGTTATGTTCTTTGTTTCTGGCCTCTGGTGATAAAATTCAAAGAATCAACACACTGTTTTATATCACTCACTTTCAAAATTATATTTCAGTTATCGTAATAGAAAAGGTTCTTTCTATGCTGGCATCTACTTCAGTTTTCAAAAGCAAATACATAAAGGACATGTTTCAAGAATGAAAATATGATATAAGCTAAAATAAATAAGTCCTTTCTAGGACATAAGTAATAATTGCACTGTAAGTTATACAAGCCTTGGTGACAGTGCTCCGGCAAAGACAGCCATTTATCAGTCTAAGCAAGTAATTCCATGTTCTGTGAATGGCAGAATGAGACCAGGTTCGACTGATTTATGAAGTGATTCTTTTTCATTCTACTGAATGATTGAGACAAAGGACCTGCAGGAATGGTGGTTCATCTTTTCTGTTCAAGTGCCAATTCCTTTTATTACTTTTGTTTTGTTTCTAGTGCAGACATTGTTGCCTCATTCACCATCTGCTAATGTTAAGTAAGAAATGTTTAACTCTGGGCTACTGACGATGAATTGCCCCCAAAAAGTAATTGAATGGTTACTGTCTTTCTTACATGCTGCTTTGAGTGTCATGTGGGGAAAAAGTTTCTGGCCTGGGAGCCAGCAGGGAACATATCCCATTCATCTTTGTATACTCTTTTAAGTCCAGCATGGTCCCTGGGATGTAGAAGGCACTAAAAAGAAATTGTAGAATCAAGTTGAAAAGGCCTCTAAACCTGCTGGAGAAGCAGGAAAGTGTGATGGAAACAGCAAGGAACCAGAATCTCTTCATCCTGACTCAGCCCTTACAGGCTGGTAGACAATGGGCAAACTTGGTAACCTCTTTTGAGACTCAGTTTGCTCATCCATCAAATGGCAATAACTAATCTCTACCTTACAGGGCTAACGTGGTGATTAAATAATACAGTGTATGTAAATTACCACTTAGCAAACTAAGGAAGATGGGTCAGCCTATCGCTAAATAGATTTAGGTAAGGGGCCATCTCTAAGGGAGGGAATCTTGTAGGAAAAATGACACTCTATTGTTCCCTTCCGCCTAACTTTTATATAGGCAAATGGATTCCAAGTGTTGCTTTAAAGGGCACATGCACATACAAATACACACATGTGTGCACACACTAGCATCAATCCCGAAAGGCAGCCTGAAGCCAGAAGGAAATGAAGAGCAGATAAAGACAAGGCCAGTCTGTCAATTTGTCTTGGCCATAAACACAGGCCTTGGGCTGGATTCTGTATTTTTGCTGATGATTTTTCGTTCTTGTTCCCCACTCGCCCCCGCCCCCCCCCCCGCCCCATCAACTGAGAGAACCACTTCATCCTATCCCCACCAGCTGCAAGGCAACTCACAGCTTAACGTTACAGCCATGTGAGGACTCTCTAAAAATTCAAGGCTCAGGATATCAATCCTAATCCTGTACTTCTCAGAGTGCTTATTAGTGCCCCAAGGTGTATCAGTACATCAGCAACACGAATAGCCTCAGACAAAAGCATGGGCATCTACTTTATTTGAGGATTTGGACTACAGAGTAATAGTTTTATACTAAAACAAATACAGACATATCATGGAGTAGAACATAATCTTCTCATGAATTTGTAAAACAAAATAGTGGATGTTAAAGAAAATTCGAGCAGGCTAGGCAAGAGCAGAACCCTACGGTAGGTCCTCAGTGCCTCCATTTCCCTACTCCTGAGTGTGCTTTCTTTCCCTTGGACGTTCAGAGTAATTTGCAAAGACTGAGAAGCATGCCTAATGGATTTCCTTAGACATGGCTCTAAATGTTTCACAAGAAAGTTGGTGTTATGAATTAGTGGAGAAGGGATTTGAACCCAGGACTGTCTGGTTAAGAAGCTTATCCTGCTATGCGTGTGTAGGGGCAGGGAGAATACAGGAAATTCTGTACCTTCCTCACCATTTTGCCATGAATCTAACACTGTTCTAAATAAATAGTCTTTTTATTAAAAAGCTAAACGAACAAACAAACAAACAAAAAGAATGTCAGTGTTCTTTGGAAAAACCTATAGCCTTGAAGGTAGAATTTCATTGCACTAAACAATACAAGAATGTCTAATTCTACAACACATTTGCCATCCAGCTCCACTTCTACTTGTGGATTGGTAAAACATATTAATGATGTTAATTTTAAAACAATGAGAAAAATCTATTAGGTAAAATATATCACATATAGCCACGAATATAGTTGGCAAAAAATTGCTGAATGCAAATCTCTCTTTGGTCCAATTTATGCATTTGTGCAATGTTATATAGTCTTCATAAAATAATTTAACAAGCATTCATGCGGCAAACTATTGAGAAGCTACCGTGTGCAAATCATTTGGGTTCATATTAATAAAAAGAAGAATAAAATATTGGGTTTTCTCTCAAGATATCCACAGTCTAAGGGCTGTTCAATAGAAATATAATGTACACCACATATATAATTGTAAATGCTTTGGTAGCCTTATTAATAAAAGAAAAAAGAAATAGATGAGATTAATTTTAATAATTTATTATTAATTTCAGTAATGTATTAATTTAACCTAATATGTCCAAAATGTTATCATTTCAACATGTAATCAACATAAAAACTATTAATAAGATATTTTACATTCTTTTTTCATACTAAGACTTCAAAATTTGGTCTTTTACACTTACAGTATATCTCCGTTTGAACTAGCCACATTGCAAGTGATCAGTAGTGACATGTGGCTGGTGGCTACTGTTTTGAATAGCATAGACCTGAATCATCAATAAATATTTATTAGGCACAAAATTGCAGTTGCCATACTAGTCACTGAAGATACACTGATTATTAGGTATTATCCCTGTCCTCACAGAGCACACATTCTAGTAAAGATGACAAAGAATAGGTAAAAGACAACTACAGATGGTGTTACTATGAAGGAAACAAGCCAGGGACTAAAGTGGAGACTCCTGCGTGGGGATGAGGATGGAGCGGGTGGAGGAGGTACCGAGCTGTATTTTACATGGGACATTTAGGGGAAGGTATCTCTCAAATACGGCATTATAAGCAGATACCTTGTGTTAGTTTTCAATTGCTGTTGTAAGAAATATTAATAACTACAAGCCAAACTCCCAACTCAAAACAACACAACTTTATTATACTTCTGGAGGCCAGAAGTCTGAAATGGGCCTTACGGGGCTAAAGTCAAGACGTTCGTGGGGCTGCATGCCTCTTGAAAGTCTAGAAGAGTACCCGTCCCTTGCCTTTTTCAGCTTCTAGAGGACACATGCGTTTTTCAGCTCATCACCCCCTTTGTCTTCAAAGCAACAATCACATCACCCAGCTCTTGTCCTCACAGCCTCTCTCTGACTCTGACTCTCCTGCCTCCCTCTTTCACTCGATACTGTTGTGATTACACTGGGCCATCTGGATAATCTAGGTGTCTCTCCCCATCCCAAGATCTTTAACTTAATCACATCTGCAAAGTCTCTTTCCCCATGTAAAGTAACATATTCACAGTTTCCTGAGGATTAGGACATGGATATCTTTGGGAGGCCACCATCTGCCTATCACAGACCTGAAGGATAAGAAAGAATGAGAAAAGAGTATTTTCATCTAGAGTCTAGAATAAGAAAGAACTTGGCGAGTTCAGGGAACTGAAGGAAGGTCAGTGTTGTAGGAGCAGAGAATGCAAGGGGGAGAAGGGCTCAAGTCAAGGCTGGGAGCAGGGCAGGAGCCAGATCACACAGGGCCTTTTAGGCCAGGGTAAGGAATGTGAGTTCATTCTGTCACAGTTGAGAGCCACTGAAGGCTTTTAAGCAGTAGAGTCACATAATCTGGATCATGGATCATGTAATAATTGAATCAGTCTGGTTGCTGGAGGAGAATAGATCAAAGTAGAACATGAATGGAAGTAGAAAGACCAATGAGGGCTGATGGCAAACTGATTAAGACAACAGCAGTAGATGTGGACCGCAGTAGCCCAATCAACTATGGTCAGAGGGGTTAAGGGGTGGGGAACCTGCGACCTTGGGGCCACATGTGTCCTTCTGGATCCTTGAGTGCAGCCTTTTGACTGAATCCAAATTTTACAGAACAAATTCTTCTAATAAAGGATTTTATTGAATCCTCGCAATAGTCCTAATAAGGAGATGGTGCTATTATCCATTTTATAGATAAGGAAACTGAGGCACAGAGGAAAGTAGCTTGCCCGAGTGACAGAGTCAGGATTTGAAACAAGTATCCTGAACCTTGTGCTCCTACTTCCTCCCCCTCACATAGCACGTGTTAAAGACAACCTGTCCCCATGTGGCCCCCGTTTTAGGCAGTGGGGGGAGGCTTTAGCACAGCATAGTCTGGAACCCATTGGTGACCGGGAATTGTCACTAACAGTCACCAGTGGGTTTAGTAGCTCTTAATTAGTGCCTGGTAAAAGGTGAGAATGCTTCATCCATCACCACTCGTTAGAAGGCGGTAGGAAGGGCACAGATTGGGGTAAGGTTTTCGTCACTCTGGAATGGCACAGTGAGCACTGGCAGTGAACTCACAGCCAAAGGTAAATGCCCAGCATGTGACCCAGTTTCTATCTTTGAGAATACCTGCAAAACAAAAGTGATGTCGTAGGAAAATCACTACACTTCAGGCAGGCTAGAGACCCTGATCCCTTTGGCAACTCTGCCATCGACCCTGGACAGACACTCAGCATCTCCAGGCTTCAGTTTTCACGTCTGTAAAATGAAAGGGCTGAACAAGTGGTCTCTGCAGGCTTCCTCTGAAGTCACTAACACCCCAGGGTGTCAAATGCACCTCATCTCCTATGTTTCTGAAAAAGCAGAATCACAGGCAAGAAAGATCCCTGAACGATGGGTAACTCAGGACCTTCATGCCACAGGAACCCTTGATACACAGATCATATACGTAAGTAAATTCAAACAAGCCAGCAAAAGAGAAATTTCTGCAACTCTTCATAAAACATGAGGATTTTTATTAAGATAACCTCAAATTGCACCAAAATAAAATTATGAAGAAAATGCAAATATCTACCCTCCCAATGTTTCTGATCCCCCCCCAAATTTGTATTTGCTAAAATTCATGTGATTCCATCTTTCCTCCACCTTATTCATGGTATAAATAAGGCCACACTAAACATTTGTTTTAAGTATATAAATTTTTAAAATAATGAACAATATGATATGCTTCTTTTATGTTCCATTGTGATAAAATCCATTGTTCCATCAGTCTCATTAGAGTAGGTTTTGACCTATGCTGGAAAAACCACTCAAATGTTCAAGCTCATCTGTGAAATGAGGGGCCTCAGGGGGACAGTTGCCACTGTTTCCTCCCCCATTGAATATTATATGATTCTCCATGGAAATGATTATAATAGGTCAGCAGCACTGTGCTTTTACACAAAGGGCAGGACCTCATTGGCAGGCTAGAAACCTAGAAATAGGAATATCTCAGTGAATAAAGAAAAATCTTCTCACAGTTAAAGACCTATTTTCCTAATCATGGTAAAATTTAAGAAAGAATTTAGAGCTCTCATGGTCTGTTTCTTTTTCAAAGTACAGGATCTAGAAAAATGCTATTAACAAGTATCTTGATGTGGATTTTGTGTTAAAAAAAAAATTGCAGAAAGCCATTACAGAAGTTATCTCCCAATCAGATTTTCAACAGGTTATATTGCAGGTATGTAAAATGAAAGCACCAGGACTTTGACTATGTATAAATTATGATTATAGTTTTAATTTGGGGTCATATCTGGCCCTTATTTTAAAATATGTTCATCCAGGCCGGGCGTGGTGGCTCACACCTGTAATCCTAGCGCTCTGGGAGGCCGAGGCGGGTGGATCCTTTGAGCTCAGGAGTTCCAGACCAGCCCGAGCAAGAGTGAGACCCCATCTCTACTAAAAAATAGAAAAAATTAGCCAGGCATGGTGGCACATGCCTGTAGTCCCAGCTACTCGGGAGGCTGAGGCAGGCGGATCGCATGAACCCAGGAGTTTGAGGTTGCTGTGAGCTAGGCTGACGCCATGGCACTCTAGCCAGGGCAACAGAGTGAGACTCTGTTTCAAAAAAGATAATATACTATATATATATATGTTCATCATATATATGTTCATATATATATGTTCATATATATGTTCATCCAAAAATTAAGGCCTTTAAAAAATTCTTATTGGGTACTGGATTCTAAGATAGGATTCCATATACTCCTTATACTTTACAATTGCCAATGTCTTAGCCCGTGTTGCCAAAAGTTTCCTTCAGTTTTATCTGCTATTTCCACAATGAAGGCAATGAGTAATTGAATCAATAAATTAAGTGACTAAATAAATTGAACACTTGATTCATATATTTCTTGCAAAATGCAACAAGCAACCTCTTGGACCAGAAAATTCTATTGATTTTTCCTTGGTCTTGTTTATTCCATATCATTACTTAAACAGTAAACCAAGTAGTTATAACCTTCTGCTATTGACAAAAAAAAAATAGCATGCTACATAGGAAACGATGTGCTGAGAAAGAACATCTCTTAAAAGCAGATTAATACATTTGTCAATGTAACAAAATATTGTCTAAATAACAGAGAGGGACTCTTTAAAATAAAATGACATTTATTCAGGAATAGGCATGGCAATGCAGAATATGAGAATATGCATATCATCATAAGCTAAGTGCATAAGCAGAGACATAAAAGAAGACAACGGTTTTTAAAGGCAAATGAAGCAGATTACATAATTGTTTTGAGATAATTGTCCTTGGTTACAAAGATTAATAATAAGGGTGGTGCTAGTCTGAGGTTGGACAGGCAGGTGCTGAGCAGATGTCCCCACAAAAGTATTTTTTGTGTAAGGCTGCAATGGCCTTTGTGCAAGGTTGTGGTTTTTGCAGAACTTTTTGTGATAGTTCTTGTTATCAGATATTAATGCAAGAGAAGCTTCCCTTCGTGGCTTTCTCAGCTCTGTTCGTCAGAGTTTTTAACTTAAGTAATTCCATTTTGATTCTGACAACATTCACAATATTTACAGATGATAATTTAATAATCACTCAGGAGGAGATTTGGATTTCTTTCCAGTTTACTGAATTCTTCCCCTTTTTGTTGCCATAGAAATCTATGTGCTGACAGCAGCCCCAAGTGTGACATTAAGGGCTACACATACTCGTGTCATTCTAGAAAAATGACTCAAGGAAGGGACCTGGAATTCCATCTGTTGGCATTCCTGCAGTTCAGTTAAGCAGTTACAGCTGAGTGAAGCCATTCGCAATCCCTTCGTTTCTGATTCTTCCATTTCACTATCAACCCGAACACTGACCTAGTTGTACAAATTTACGTTTAGTCAATTCTCCTAAAGACACAAAATTGGTAACAACGAATTATGTCCAACAAGGGTTAACCTACACCTCTTCTTGGTGTATTTTTCCACATTATGTGTCTACACTTTTACATTAAGTGGCAGTAATTAATATAATTTTGTTAGAGGCAAGCTAAAATAAAAAGCCCTATCAATTAAGAACGCATAATATTCCATATTAAGAGATACTATCTTCTAAGCATTAATGTCTTTAGACTATTATAAATAAAACATCAAGGAAGATGCTTGTGCATAAATCTTTGACCACATCTCTAATTAATTTTTCTTCAGGATAGAACTTTTGAAAATAATTCTGTCAAATTGAGAGATAATAAAAATGTTCTCATTTAATTTGAATTTTTCTTCTTATTAGAGGTTAAACGTTTTGCATATGCTTGTTGCCATAAGTATTTCTTTTCCCATGAAGTATCTACTTACAGCTACTTACAGTCCTTGCTTATTTTTCTAAGTCTTACATTTTTAATACTTTATTCAGTTGCATGTGTAATTTGTAATTAAAAATATAGTTTGGGGAAAGGCAGTTTACAAATGCATCACCATCATCACTTACTTAGTTCTGTAAAGCTTTCTCTTAAAAGCTATTCTTTTTAAGATATCCCTAAAAATTTTTGTTAAAATGCCATTTGGAGAACTAGACAGGACGTCTAAATACCTTAAGGTAGTGTTAGGCTGCCACCTAGCAGCCCAATGTGGAAGTGCCCCAAACAGCCACTGAAGTCTTTCCCATATTCATAACATATCGAATACAGTAAACATAGAAATGTCACCTTATGTCTTGAATCCAGAAAGGCTAAAAAATAATGTCAATGAATGCAAAAACCAGGGCTCCCATCGATTCAAGGACAAGGTATGCTATATATATCCTCTATATTTAACACTTGTCACTCTTTACCTTAATTGAAATAAGAACATGACTCTGAAAGTTCAAGAAAACTTGGGGCCTTCTTCTAAGCTTACTGCTAACAGATGTAATAATCTTTCACAACTCACTGAGCCTCTCCGGGACTCAGTTTTCTCATAAAATGTAAGGAAGACAAAGGAAAGCTCTTCTGTCCCTCATCCTCCTCGAGGGTGCCTGTTAGTGCTGCATCCTAGAGAGGACCGTGTGCTTCAGGGACCATGGGAGCTGTGTAAGGTCAGATATGGCATTGCTTGCAAGCCTGGCCTCTTTCTGGTCCCCTTCCCCTTCTTCTCACCTCACACCCCCAGAGATGGAAAGTCTTTCTCAGGTGGAAATGCTTTTGGGGGGGGCGGGATTACGGACCTGCCTTCCCATCAGCCTGTCTATAAAGATACTGACAACAGTCAAAGTCCTATTATCACACAGACTCTGGTGCCCATGCAGACATGAACTTCTCCTGACAAGTTCCTGATCTTCCTAAACTTCTCACCAGCCCCTTCCTGCCTTCTTCATGTACCTTTCTTCATCCTTCTATAGGCCATAAATATTCCCCAAAGCATAGTCTCTCATAGGCTCTTCCCTCTTCATAATCTTGCCCTCAGAGGAATTAGTTATTTAAATATCATAAACTCTTAGGGTTTGATTTAAAAATCTTTAACTCCTGGGCAGAACTCCCGCTTAAATGCCAATCAGGTGTGTTCAGCTGCCTGCTGAAGTTTTTGATGTCTCATCCCTAAAACCAAACTTCTTCTTTACAAAGTATAACCAAACACTCACAAAATTCTGCCAGTTTTTTGTGCAGTTGTTTCTCCTGCTCACTCCTTCCTTTCTGTCCATAAGGGGCTCATCATGGCATGCTTGGATCATGGTAATCCTATTTCTTTAGTCTTTTGTTCTTTTGACCCAAATCTTCCCCAAGCTTCTTCCTACTTTTCCACACTGTGCAGTAATAGCATCATTTTCTACGTGTGCCCAGACATGAGCCTGGCTGGTGAGCCCTGCCCAACTCCATCTTGCATATGCTGCCAGGTTAGACATCTTCAACACCGGCCTCCTTGCTAAAATCCTAGGCAATTTCCTCCTTTTTAGATCTTATTGATCTGTCAAACCTAACTTCTCCAAAACGAAAAAAAAACCTCCCAAACATTCCAGTCACCCTCCCCCTCTGATCTCCTAGACCCTATAGGATCTATTCAGATCAACTGCACACTCACTTCAAATGTTTCTTGTGCATATGTTTTGTCTTACCAACTAGAATGTAAACCTCAGGATGGCAGCGTCTGTGTTTTATACTTTTTTGGTGTTTCCCAGAGTTTGCAGCAAGCTGGTAAATGCATTCACTCTATGAGAAAAGAAAGGCCCACCAAAAAGGTCACAGGGAAAGGCTGGAAAATAAAAGCCAAGCAAATGGCTCAGGCAAAGCTCTTCACAAGCACAGTGTCAAGTGAGGAACTTCAGATGAGTCCCCACAGCTGGGCTTTCCCACCATACGGTAATTGGGTACATGTGTGTTATTTAATTCCTATAAGTCAATCACCTCATTTTCAAGTTGTGTTTTACATTTTATTAAAAATATTGTTAGATAGTTTCATCAAGATTGTTTTAAAATAATTTCTTACCGTAGAATGAAATTTGCAACTAAAGCTATTTTGGAGATTTCATATTACCTCTGGCTACAGTAAGATTTGGTTTAGAATGAACTTTACTTAGGTCATGTCAGCTCCTAGCTTCCACTTTGATTTGTTAATAAGATCTTCCTAATTTTGAATTTGAAAATAGGGCTAATTGTAACAATGGTGGGGCAAGAACTCTTCCTTTTGGAGATTCTGATGTGTTGTATCATGTGAATGAGATTTCAGGATCTAGATATGTGTTGCTTCGTCTTCCTGCTCATCTTTGTGCTGCCTGCTTGCTGCACACATCCCAAATACACCAACAAGGCTGATTAATCAATCTGTCAGTCTTGATAAAGTACCCGACAATGCCCAGAAGAGTTACACAAAGTAATAGTTTATACCACACACACGCTACTAGCTGGAGAAAGTTTCAAGCCTTTGATTAAACACTGTCCCATACCAATTATCCAACTTTATTATGTTTTTCCATCTTTTTTCTATCTTCAAGGTGGCATTTAACATAAAATATTGACATACTTTCATGATATTAAATAGAAAATACTTTTATGTTTAAAAAGAAAAAAATCATGAGTACGTAATAAAAGTGTTACTAAAAATGAAGTTCAAGGTAAGTTGGAATCCTCCACCCACTCCCAGATTACAGAGGCACAAACAAAGCAAACAATGGGGAAATGAATCGTGCCGCAGGATCTTGGTTTCCAATGGGTTTGATTTATATCAAAGCCAAATATTGTTCATCCCTTACTAATCATTTACCTGGAAATCAGAGAATGAAAACATTATTTTTTTTTCTGGACCTGGAACATAAATGAAATTCAACAAGGAAAATTAAGTCAGCCATCCAAAGACTCAAAAAATTTCCCTTTCTAAGCTTCTGAACTGAAACTTGGATTTCGTAAAGTTCTGATAAATCACTCATCTAATTACACCACACATTATAATTATAAACTGGCCAGACTGGTTCAAGTTCTTCAAGTCTGGGTTGAGAGTGAGTGTTTTCCTATTTGGTTATCATCTATTTATTAAGTTGTGTTTCTTATCAAACCCTCAGGAACATGTTGATACTTTTTTTCCTAAGCAGTATGTAGTGACCGCCTCTCCACTGGCTGAGGATAATATTCTCTAGGTCTCCCAAGTGGCTGAGAGAAGAAAAGCTAGCACCGTGGCCACCCTCTGCCTTCAGTGCTCACCTGACCCTTCCTCGTTGTGTTGTCAAGATGGGCTCTCTTGTGATTCACCACCTCATTCAAGGCATCCACCTCTCTACCTGGACATTTTGCAGTGACCTGGTGTACCTATCCCAGGTTGGCTCATATGTCTTGATATTATACACACTTGATGTGTATTTTCCCTTGGCAATACCAGTATTTAAAATTTAAGCTAGTGGAGAACAAGAGACAGAAGTAAAAGTGTTACTTCTGTAACTTCTGTTACTTCTGTAAAAGTGTTTTATTTGTACATTTCATGTAAACAGCATTTTAACAGTATGAAGGATGATAACATTCAACCATTAAGCATAGACAAGAAAAGGTTCAACTAAAGGGAAAGAAAAGTTGAGTTGATGTTTCTAAAAAGCAAAAAATTATATTTTGATTTGCTTCTGAAGCACAGTATCTATTTCTTTTTCTTTCTTTTTTGATGAGTATGATAAACTACTGCTCTCATAGGTAGTGGTCCCACAAAGGACTAATAGAACTTGCAAAGAGTAGCCGAGTTTACAATTTAATCTACAATCCTAGAAGAACTTGATAATCTGATTCCTTGTATGTTCTTTTTCCAAAGGGCATAATCAAAATTAACATAATTGGCACTCATAAAAATTAAACACTCTACAAATTTTAATTGATAATAAGCTGGAGATTTCTTAACTCATCACAGTACTTCTATAAGGTAGGGTAAAATTTTAGTTATCAAAAAGAACTCTCAAAGCAAGAAGACCTAAGAGATAGACTATAAATCACAGTAAAAGGGTAATAGGTATAACTTCCCCCACCTTCAAATACAGAGTTCAGTAAGTTGAGTAAGAGCCACAATGAAGAATTTTACCAATGCCCCCTAAGAGAATTGAAAACGCTCCCCTTACTAACATACAGATTGACCTATACGTAAAGACCCACCCAGTTTTGAGAGTAAATTACAGATCCTGTGGATCTGATCCACATAGAGAATGGAGAAAGTCCTCTCTGTTTCCTGTTTTAGACTTGGAACTGCCTCCTAAGAATATTCTCTGGGGAGGAAACACATGAGAAGAGTGAAAAAGACTAGACATCTGAGTTAACTAGGAGTATCTCTTCTGAACTTCTTGCATAGAGACAGGCAGGTGGTTAAAAACTACGGATTGCACACCAAGACAAGCAAGTTGAATGATCTAGCCCAGGATCATTTCACATATATGCATGTTTTCTCCCACTGAGAAATTAAATACTTACAAAACCAAATGAAAAGAACTCAAGGTCCCTGAGCAATCCAAAAAAAGATAAAAATTGTTTGCCTCAAAACACAAGCATTTTAACTGACATTTAAAAATTTATTTGATTTGCTAAATTTACAAAGGCTAACAAGAAAGTTTCAGCTCTGCCCAGGGGGGCTGGCTTTGATGGAGCCAGGACTTAATATACCAGCCTGTTGCCAAGAGTAGACGACAGCCCCAATCTGTATCCAACATTTTCTAATGTGCAAGAGGACCCTCTTTACTTTGTATTGTCCCTTTCCCCTCCACAGAATGTCTCACGGCATGACAAGAGATATGGCACATAAGGATGGAATGTTAGATGAAAAGTCATTTTCCCACAGCCTAAGAACACAATCGTGCCATGTGGGACAGGCTAATGAAAAGCTCTATGGTGGGCAGACAGCAACAGATGCTCAAGGCATGTCCCTGGGTCAGTGCTAGCATGTGAGTGACACAAGTAAGCTGGCAGAGACAGCACCAAAGCAAAGTACAGAGAACAGGGACATCAACCTACGTTCAGAAGGGCAAGGCTGACAACCAACAGAAAAACGGCAACAGTGGAAGCAGATGTGTGACTTACACATGGGACAGCATGCTGCCTTTCCCTGATACACCTTAGGGTCTGCAAGAGAATATAAGGAAGGGGAAGAACTGAAGTCATGAGCATATGGCCATCTCTTGTCTCCCATTTCTGTGCTCGCTATTATAAAAAGGTCCATACTCACTGCATCCACATCCTCCCCTCCCATTCTCAATTCTTGTCTCCAATTAGGCTACCCTAATCCACTGAATCTGCTCTTGTCCAATACAGCAATGGCTCAAACCCAACAATCAATTCTCAGTCCTCACCTTCCTCCCCATCTCAGCCCTATTTGTCATAAGAGATTGTCCTCTCTTACCTGATAAGCTGTCCTTCCTCATTCAGTCTCCAAGACACACTCTCTTTGCACTCACTGACTTGTGCATGCTCATCTGCTTTGCTGAACCCCATCCTTTCCCCGGCCACTGGAGAACTCCAGGAAAGTGTTTGGACCTCTTCTCCAAGCACGCTCACTTCAAAAATCATCTTGTTCTGTCCCATGGGCTAGAAATATGTTCAAAGCTCCCCAGACTCTCCCCCGACCCCCAGATTCATACATCATAATGTCTACCTAACACCTTCACTTAGAAGTTGATTGGAAATTTCAAAGTCAATGCATCTAAAACAAATCTCTTTATTTTCCGCACTGCCCACACCCCTAAAACTTCTCCATCTGCAGTCTCCCCCATCTTAGAGTCTAGCAATGTAGATGCCCAGCCAAAAACTGAGAGTCATCCTTGGAGCTTCTCTTTATGTCACACTCACATCAGCAACCTATCAGCTCTTCCTCTCTCTTGAATCTTCCAGTTTTCACCACTTCCATCACTACCAGCCTACTCCAAGCCGTCATATTGCATTAGCTTTCCTATTGGTCTCGTGTCCACTCTCGCCCTATTACAGACTGTTCTGCCTGTAAAAGTCTGACTAATCCCTTTAAATAATCATTCAAATTATGTCACTCCGCTGCTCAAAACCCAAACCACTTAGAATCGATCCAAAATCATTATTCTTGCCTACAATCACTGCATGATCTAACCCCCAGCCAATTTTCCAATCTCATCTCCTACTAACTTTTCACTGAGCTCCACCCACACTGGCCTTGCTAATTCTAAAAATAAAATTAAAAATAAAAAAATTTTAAAAGCCAAGCACATTCCCAATTCAGGACTCTGCACTTACTCCTGTCTGAGATACTTTTTGCTGAAATCTCTGCATGTCTTTATCCCTCGGCTTTCCCTGAGTCTTGTTCATCACCCCTTTAGAAATCAGAAAGGCTTTCTCTCATCCTCCAGGAAACAATCCACCTCCCTGCCCTCCTCTTAACCGGCTTTGTTTTATTCCTGATATTTTCACTATTTGGCACATGAAATATCTATATGCTTATTGTCAAACTCTCCCAACCAGAGTATAAACGTATTAGTCTTCACTAAGATACTAAGACTATTGCAGTCAGAGAAGCCCTAATAAAGATCAGCTAGCAATTGACTAAAGGAGTGGATCTCCAAGACTCCGAGGCCAAGCGCTAGCTGGCCTTGGCAGCCTCCAGCAACCAGATGTTCCTTTTGTGCCATAAAGGTGACATTTCAAATGCCTACAGACCATTAGAATAAAGCAAAAACCGAAAACCAGAAGAAGGCCTAGAGGAGAAAACTGGAGAAAGCAGGTCTTTCTGGTGGGGCAACAGCTCCTCAGCTTTCACCAGTTTCCACGTGGGAATGTCGGGATAAAGGATATTGGCAGCGTAGTTGACAAAACTCCTAGATTCTGATGCCTGCTTCTATGGAGTGAGTATGCCATGCTTTGCCTCCTCCCTACCCCAACCCTTTTAGGCCAACACAGTGGGACAACCACAAATCTGCCTATGGCTTCTGCCTGCAGGTCACCCACTTGCAACCTTGGCTTTAAAGCAATAGCTGTCAGCCATCTGTTAGAGATATTGCTATGCCACAACCAATTTTGAAGTATACCACAAATAATTTGTTATTCCACAAACATTAAAGGACCAACATTTGCAAATTATTATCTTTTTAATTAATTATACTGTTTCAATCATGATACTGTCCTTATTGTTGTATACTTGCATTCTGATATACATCTTTGAGCTAGAGAGAAAAAAAATGTGGCGTTAACATAAGGAAATTAGAAATATCCTACCTATGAAGTGTGTGCTGCATGCTAACATCATTTTTTATGTCTACCATGATAGAATTTAAAAGGTTGAGAACAGTTGTTTTAAAATTACCCTGTAAGAGCATGTAATATTTTCCATTAAATTGGGACTAGAAATTTTAATTATATATGAATTTAGTCCCATTAAATAGAAAGGAATGTCTTGGCAGGAAGTCAAGCCAGAACACTTAGTCTGAACTATAACGGCCCTGAAAAAAACATCCCATGATACTTTTTCAACTTTACCTCCCACTCTAGACCTTTGATTTCTGCCACCAACTCCCAGATTGGACCTTTCGCATTTTCAGAACCAAGCCCATGTCTGTGGTGTGCCTCACTCCTGGCATCCATTTCCTTCTCTTCTCTCCTCGTATTTGAATTCTTCCTTAAAGCCTGCAAGGCTCATATGATTTTCATCTCTAATATGAACTCTTCTTTCACCCCTATGGCCCACAGTGATCTTCCCTTTCTTAAAGGTTCTACAGTATCAAGTGTTTATCATGTGGCCTTATGTCAGCAGCTATCTCTGCACGTAGCAGATAGGAGAAAGTTGACCAAATGTGGGAGTATATCTGAATGGTACAAAGGATGGGCTGTTTCAAATGTTTGCGGTGCCTTCTTCATAGCCCTTTGGCTGACTTCAGAGGTCCCTTTCCTCTTGACAGGGCAGTTCCTGTCTGCTAATGGTTTCTCATCACAGGCACAGCCCATGCACAGGACAGGCCAGAAATGTCAATGACTTAACACCCTCAGAAGCAAACCTCAACTGATGAAAGATAAGAGTTGATAGACTGATATCCCAACTTCCTCACCCCCTTCGTGTGAGGCATGTTTCACACGGCCTTTCAGAAGATCCTTAACATGCGTGACCCACCAGTTGCCCAGATGGTGACCTGTTTGGTTAGTTCGTTGCTTCCCTTCTGCTATGGTCTGAATGTCCCCCAAAATGTACATGCTGAAACTTAGCCACAAACGTGATAGTATTAAAAGGTGGGGGTGATTAAGCATTGAGGGTGGAGCTCTTGTGTATAGGATTGATGACCTTATAAAAGAAGTTGATGATTTGGGAGGCTGAGGCAGGACAATCGCTTGAGGCCAGGAGTTCGAGACTGGACTGGGCAACATAGTAAGATTGCATCTCTAAAAACATAAATAAATATTTTAAAATAAGAAATAAAAATTAGCCAGGCATGGTGGCACACACCCCTGTAGTCCCACCTACTTAGGAGGTTGAGGGAGGAAGATCACTTAAGCTCAGAAGTTCAAGGCTGCAGTGAGCTATGATTGCACCACTGACTCCAGCCTGGATGACAAAGCAACACCCTCTCTCCAAAAAAAAAAACAGAAGTTGAAGGGAGCAGCTTAGTCCTTTTCTGCCTTTCTATCCCTTCTGCCACGTGAGGATACAGCATTTGTCCCCTCCAGAGGACACAACAGCAAGGCACCATCTTAGAAGCAGAAAACAAGCCTTCAGCAGACACCAAACCAGCCAGGGCCTTGACCCTCGACTTCCCAGGGCCTCCAGAACTGTGAGAAATACATTTCTATTATTTATAAATTACCCAGTTTGTGCCATTTGTTATAGCAGCAGGAACAAACTAAGATACCTTCCTCCCCATGTTTCCTGAGGTCATCTCAGAAATATGCTAGTAGTGTCTAAATCCTTACCTTGGGGCCTGCTTTTTGAAGAATCCAAGCTAAGTTATTCTGTGACAAGAGTTTTACTTCCTTGAAAGTGGGTATCCTGTCTTATTTCCCTATACAGAGCCTTGTGTGGACTCTTGAGTAAGATATATACTTAATAACTATCTCAAATTCATTGAGTAATAGCAGAACTCTGTGTGATTTGACCAAAATGGAAAAAGATTTGGGCACTTTAGTACTTGTTCTCCTTACCCTTCATCTCTAGGGAAAATAGATCTCTGATCCATTTTCCTCCTAACCTCAGCTTTAAGGAAGAAGGTTGCAATAAGAGAATCTTTGTATTGAACATAGTCTCTGACGTGGATCTGGGGTCAGTCATTCACCTTTTAGTGAACATTTAGTCATTCTACTATAATGCCTCGGGGACTCCTGTTACACTAATTCTTTTAACAAACTGTGAGACAAAAGGCTGTGGGCCTTTTGAAAGAAACCCAAACATTAAGGATCAGGTTTGTGAAGGGATTTTTGAGAACAGGGAAACACTAATGAATTAGTATTCAGTTTATTTGCAGTAACAGAAAACCCAAAATAAATAAGATAATATTTATTTCTTTCTTTAAAAAAAAAAGTTGGCAGTGGATGGTCCACAGCTAGTAAGGCACTCTGCAGTGTCAGGGACCCAGGCTCTTTCTGCCTTGTTGCTCCTCAGTCCGTGATTCCATTCCCTAGTTTTCCTCCATCTAAGATGGTTGCTCCAGCTCCAGCCATCACATTCACATTGCAGCTGGTGGGAAGAAGAAAATGAGAGGAGACAAGATGTACCTCCCTTTAAAGACACTTTCCAGCAGTTGAACAGCCAGCTCCAACTTATACCATAATGCTCATAACTTTAGTCCCACAGCAATCCTTAGCTATAGAAGTTTCATTCTAAGCAGCTGTAATTCAAGTTAAAATTAGAGGTTATATCACAAATATTTCTAAAGAACAGGAGAATGGTCATTGAGAGAAAATTAGCTGTTTCTGTCACAACTGATATGTCCCTAGAATGGTGGCACAATCTGCCCAAATCAGAATCCAATGCTAGGAAATAGAATATGTACACAATAAGTAAGAATTAGATATGGATTACCATGCAAATGTCTTTATTGATCCACTAACAATTTCATGATCACAGAATGAGGATAGGGAGAAGGGATAAAGATAGGATTTCAAAATGTAGGTGACCTAAATTCAATTAAGTTCATAGTGGAATATCATGTGCATGCTTCTTTTGATGGTATCAGTTTACCAAAGAAGGATGTCAAAATTAGAAATTATCAGAACTGAATCCAGTGTGATTTATGGGAGGATTGCATGGGGGTAGTGCTCAGAACAATTATCTAGAATATCCCAAAATAAAAAGAACTTCAGAATCCAAAATCATATCCTGGGTTATACTAGGCTGGAAGATAATATTCTGAGAGATTCTAAGCCTAGTAGCCATTCAAATAAGCTCAAACACCAGATAGAGGCACCAGAATTTTACCACTTACAAATGGATAGACAGCTCTGCAGTTGGGATTTGTCCCTTCTGTTATCCCACTTCCAGATGCTTTCATTGAAATCAGCATGCATTGCAATGACTCTAACCCTCCTTATGCTATGGAATGCCTGCGCCTTAGCACACCAGGATGACCCAGATTACTACTTTGTACAAAGCTGCAGGAAGAATTCTTCTTTGTAAAAGGACACACAGGAATGCAAAAAGGCAGGCTTGTAATGGAGAAGCTTGAAGAAACTTTGAAAAATCAGAAATCACATTAATGTTCACATTGTTGGTCCAGGAGTCCAGGTGTTAGGAAATCCTAGGAGATTCTGTGGGCATTGCAACTGGACCATGAGAACCAGGCTAGAGCACTCAAGTTCCCTCTGGCCTATGAAGTGATGTTGGACTCACCCCAGATTCCTATGGACCATCAATTTTACAAAATGAAGAGTCACCTAAGTGTCACCTCCTTGTCTGTCTTAGGAAATTCTGTAAGAAGAAACAAGATAATGAGCATGGAATAATTCTTGTTAAATGGTTATCAATTGTTTTAAGAGAAATGCAAAAGTGCTAACATTGTGAAAAAGAAGAAGATCGTCATTAGTAAATCACGTAAATCACTGTACATAAGTTTCATCCTTCTCTCTTTGCAGTTTTGCTCGGTCAGCCTGTTACACACCAACCAGTTTGAGCTGCATCAGACTTTATGGGTTTTCCTCTCCTTTTAATTAACTTTAAAATCTTATTAGCCCAATTATTAGCAATATGTTACAAGGCACCAAGACTGCAGCTGTGAATGTGTCTTTATTAAAAAGGCACTGCCATGAGTTAAGAAACTTTCAGCATTATTATAAACTCTATCAAGGCTAGAAAGATAATTCAGTTTGCAAATTGGTCCCAATTCAAACTTGGCAAGGGAATGCAAATTAGATTTGAATTAATTTGCTTCCTCCCTTCCTATTCTTCCCTCAAAACATGTAATTCCTATTAGCAATTAGCATCAGTAGACTTTACACTGGCACTTGGAAAGGTGTACCAACTCATAAAATAAGAACCGAAGGTGTGATGTTATTTTAACTTGAAAATTGATGTGTAAAGAAGGAAGAGAAATGTGCTTTTAGATATATCATCCTTCCTAAGGGACACATAAATAACCCTAAATGTTACCCAGCTTGAAGAGCTAGTATATTGTAAACTGTTCTCTGCTTTACAAACTCAGGCAATTCTAAGAGGAACAAGAATGGATTTGTCATAGACTCAGCTCAACAAAACATTCTAAATATAGAATCGTCTTGCCTTTGTCCACAGCTGTTCCATTCTAATAGCTTTACCAAGGGCTCAAACAGTGGTTCCTTTATTGAAAGTGGAACTATATCAGGTGCAGAATATTTTGAAGCCCTTTTCAGGGCAAAATAAAAGAAAATGCTAAACCAAAGCGCTCTAGGGATCTATCCATTCTAATCCAGGTTCACAGACTGCCTGATCCACAAAATAAAACCACAGGACCACAGCTCTGCCTGCTACCCTTTGACACTTCTTATATATTGTACTCCAGTGGTTCTCAAACATGAGAATGCTTTGAATCATTTGGCGTCTTTTGGAAAATACAGATTCCCTGGTCTTACCCCTGAAGATTCGGACTCAGTACATCTCAGGTAAAACACAGGAATTCTGCTGTTACTGGGATATGTGGTGATTCTGAGCAAAGAGTCTTTGAATCACACTTTCAGAAACATAATTCTACTTGTTCTGTGAGTTGCACCTGCTAAAGAAAAGATAGGCATAGACAAATAACTATTCTCTCTTCTTTGCTTCCACTGGAAGTGGTCAATTTGATACTTACCAAAAATTCTCAACAAATATGAGTAGCACAACATAAGACAAACCTCTGATGGCCAGTAATTTAATTTAGGAATGTAGCTCCATATGGATGAGTCCACCAGAAGGGCTGAGAAACACATTTCACACCCATAAAGCAACAGGACAAAATCTGAGTCTTTGGAACAATACCTCAGGAAGTGCTACTAGCAAGAAATATCTCTATATATGGAGTTGTAGTCTGTTAACCTGCAATACTAATCAGGAAAAAAAACACCTTAATTTTAGATACATTTGTATATTTCAAGATTCCTGTAGCGCCTCCTATAAATGAGCCTGCACCTTTACTACAGAGTTTCTCAACCTTAGCAGTGTTGACATTTGGGTGGGATAATGCTTTGTTGTTGAGGGCCACCCTGTCCATTGTAGGATATTTAGTAGCAATTCCAGCCTCTACCCACAATAACAGCTCTCTAGACCCTTGGTTGTGACATCAGAATTTCTCCACATTGACAAATGTTCCCTGCTGGGGAAAACCAACTGCAGCTGAGAATTGTAACAGCATATAAAGTTACAATGATAATGTTCATGACCCCTAGGTGTTTTCACTACACCACAGGCAACGTTAATGCAGGCGTTGACAAAGAAAGCAAGCACCAAACACAGAGACAACTGTTGGACAAATCAAAAGGAGACAAAATTCTGTAAACAAATGACATATAATAAACCTCATTAATTCTGACTTTATCTATTTAGAATTTTCCGTAATTTCAGAAGGAGCTGGATCAGTACTGACCTTTCTACTATTTACAAAAGAAATATCTGTGAAGGAACAGTATACATAAGGTTCTCGGGGGAGTGCTAAGGGATCAAGCGAACATCCAAACACCCACTGCTATGCAATCCAGTTGCCATCTGTGCAAAGACCAATCCTGCTTAGCAGCTAAGAACAAATAGTTTCTCTAACTATTGAAGGAGGTCCTCTGCTAGCCACACTTTCCCTATCTACAGTGATAGTATCCACTGGAAAATAATAAAATGGCATATCTTTAAGAATAGTATTCAGTTCTACTTTGATACTATTTGACATCTTCCACTCTCTCCTGGGCTCAGAGAACACTGATCACTCTCAAAGACCAGCACTAATGGCTCTCAACACAACTGTCTCAGAAAACCACCACCAATTGACCACTATTATACTTCTTGCACTAATACCTCAGAATGAATAAATTTTTTTAATGTTTCATATTAGCTCAGTATATCTTTGACATATTGAAAATTTAGGCATTTGTTGTGTTTCAGGCATTTTGTTAAATGACAGAGATACAAAGATAAGTTAAATGTGGTTTCTCCCCCAAACAAGCTTGTGAACCAGTGGGGGAGTCAGAGGACTAGGTGAGCTCAGTGTGTGTATAAGTACAATGTAGGCTGGGTCAAGCCAGAGCACAGAAGGAAAGGTTCAAAGAGAGACTTCTCGAAAAGGGTAACTCCTGGAAGATCAACAACAACAACAAAGAAACAAGTAGAAAATAGTAAAAATTGATTATCTATAAGTGATAGAATTCCGGGAAATTTTCATTTTCATCCTGTTTTTCTGTATTTCTCGAAACTTCACAATGACAATATATTTCTGAATATAGCTGGAATAATACGTGAAAGAATAAAAGAACATATTAAATAAGAAAACAATTTTCTTTGAAGTGAGTGAGAAGAAAGTAAAGACAAAGTAAAGATGATTATTTCTAGGAACTTCACTGTGCAGGGAATGAAATAACAAAGCAAGTAGAAGGAGATGCAGGGTCAATAAAGGGACATTCTCTTTTTCCTTTTGTCTCCTTTTTAAGCTGAAAGTGACTTGAGTATACAATCAGCTGTAGGAAAGGTGGCAGCTTAAAATACAAGAGAGAAGGATTAACAGATGGGACAAGACCACACTCTAGTCCTAGAAGATTAATCCACCTGTTCCCCAGAGCAATTTGGATAGAGAAATGGTGTCTCTAAAGAAAGCAGTGGGAGTGGGCATATCTACAGATGGCGTGAGACCTTGATTCAGACCTTTGTCTGCTCCCCTGAGGTCACTGGAAATGGCAGGGCTGCAATGGAGATGCTTCCCGTCGTTACTAAATTCTGCAGGATCTAGTTCATAAAAGATTCCAATCTCTGCTTGATATTCCCACAGGCCTTGGGGTGAGGGATGCTAATCCAGTTTGGCAGCTTTACCATGAAAGTTATAAGACAATTACCACGAATGTGGCAAAATACGATGGCTCATGAAGTGAGACTTCTCTTCTCTTCCAGGAGGGTGAGGGTACTTTCTTACTCAGTGCCAGAAGAGGGGAGTCCCCACAATCATTATGTCTAATGTCTATTTGTATCTGCAAAAAGGGGACCTGGCATTTTGTTTAAATTTGAATAAAAGTTTACTCAATAGGGCTTATATCTCCTGCCCTGGTGCTACAGAAGAGAAGGGAAAATCACAGGCCAAGATGGTCCCGTGGTACAACCTGTTATAGAGGGATTCAGGACCATCTTATTCAAGTTCATATCTTCCCAATTAGACCAAATGGGGTAAATTTGATGAGGACCACCAAAACCTGACCCAGAGAACTGAGTGTAGCAAAGGGCTGTGGTGGGAGGCCAACTTGGACATCAAAGAAAACATATGGCTGAGTTTGACAAGCAGCCTCCAAAACCCAGAGAAACTTCTTGGAGCTGAGTCCCTCTTCAGTGAAGCCTTTTGTGCCCACCCACAATGAGCCTATAGACCATGAGTTAAATCAATGGTGTTCACTATCCCTTTTCTTTCTCTCTTCCCCAACACCAGAAAAGCAAAAGAAGAAATTGAGAAATGGAAAACAAGAGACCACTAACCAGCTCTGGCTCCTTGGCTGCCTGTTAAAACCAGCCTGTGTTTGGAAAACAGAGGTGTAAAAAAGTTGTAAACTAATTGAGTTTCACAAATGGGGTTCAACGGGTTACCTGCGCCTGCCGGCGTAGGCGTTCATGGGGAATAATTGCAATCCCCGATCCCCATCACGAATGGGGTTCAACGGGTTACCCGCTAACTGAGTTTCAATATCTGAGAATAGATTGCTTTAATAATTGAAATGATTAAAATTATGGAATTATACTAATTTGAACTTAGCAGTACCTTCTACCCAGTGCAAAGGTAAGTTTATTGGAGGCAATTATGAAGGGAAAAACACATTTCATGCTTTACCTTGTGATTTGAGACTTTTCACACTAATGATATACATATGCGAATGTACACAGACAAACACACAAATACATAAATGTTAGGTCATCATTATAATGACCACCAACAAGATGACTTATAAAAGAAACTTTGTATAATTTTAATACTATTAATTCTGTCACTTTGTCTTCTGGTGTTCTTGAAAAGAAAGACAAGATGACAAAGGGAATTGAGTTGTATGATTTAACCCCTACCTGCAAATAGAACCCTCTTTAAAAGCAAGATAGACATTTCTCAAAACCTAACAAGAAAAGGAGACATGTTCCCTTCTTTTATTCATAGGATGACTAAAAGGCACTTGGACTTTTGCCCAGAGGTCTGGCCTGCTCTCTGAAGCTAGAGTCACTTAATTCTGAAACATCCAGACCTGGACAGCTCATGTCTCCCATGGCCACCAGTAACCCTACACTGAGGCCTCCCAGTTCTGGATTGTTCTCCTGCTGGGACCAGACACCCCGCTTTGGGGCTTCTGCCCTTTGATCTATCCTCTACCCTTCTCCCAAGGTCAGTCTCCCGACACAAAGATCTATTCAAATCATTTTCCAGTTGTAAAGACTCAATGACTTTCTATTGTCCCAAGGGCTTTTTGCAATGTGGGACTAACCTCAGCTTCCAACTGCAGCTCTGCTGGGTTTCTCACCTCACCCAGCATTCACTCCTTGCCCCAGCGCCCAGGTGGCAGCCACGTTGAACTCTTGTTTTTCTCTAAACACAATGTTTTCTGCGCCTGTGTGTCTTGGCCCATGTTGCCTCACCCCTATTCTCTGTTCAGCAAAACCACCCTCCAGAACTCTACCAAAACCACCCCCAAGGACCCTTCCCATTCTCCCTAGCCCAGGTCAGTCACCGCCATCATCTTTTCTTGTTTGGGGCATACTCTGATGTACTGAGGTGGTGGTGTGGTACTATGGGTGGAGCGTAGTCTCTGCCCAGACCACCTGCTCTCCATTCAGTAATTAATGTGTAATTACAAATCAAGACAAGGACTGTGGCAGAAAGGAACATAGTGCCAAGAAACCAAACTTTGAGACCTGACACACACCTAGGAGTGGTGGCGTGAGGCTGGAGTGGATGAGCAAGGAGGAGAAGAGTCTGCAATGAGGCTGGCAAGGTAGACAAGACCCAAACCTGCAGAGCCAGGTGAGCCCCCAGAAGACATTCTTCTTTATCTTAAGAACAATCATGAGGTATTGAAGAATTTGGGGGGATGATATCATTCTATTTGCATTTTGAAAAAATTCTAGCTTCAGTGTGGAGAATCGACTGGAATGAGGCCAGAGAGGATGTGGGGCTCTTTTAGGAGGCTATAACACACAGGAAAAAGATAATAGAAGCTGGTACAGGGAGAGGCAGAGCAGAGGGGGAGAATTTGGGTGGGTTCAAATTGAAATTCTTCCCAGAATTTCTACAAACCAAACAGATTAAGCATTCACGTTAAATAAAGGTGTCATTTTAAAATTATGATTACTTTATGGAGCTTATCATAAAGTAGTTAAAAATGGAATTGGTTAAATTCGGCTACTTAGGAGAAAGCAAAGGATGAAAATATATAATATAGTATAAATAGTTAAACTATCTCTTTTAACCTGTCTTGTTAAAAGAGCATTTGTTACCTAAGAAAGCTCCAAGGAGACTCTGAAACACAGAAATAAAGATTAAAACATTTTAATAGCAGATCATTGTCTTATTGTGAAACAGCTGCTTTTTGAGATGTACTTTACATACTATATAATTTACCCATTTAAATATACAATCCAGTGGTTTTTAGTCACTTGAAGAATTGTGTAATCATCACCACTATCTAGTTCAAGAACATTATTATCACTCCGAAAAGAACCCCCATACCTATTTCTTCCCAACTACCCCAGGCATAGGCAACCACTAATCTACTTTATGTGCTCTGAATCTGCCTATTTTAGACATTTCATTTAAATGGAACCCTATAATATTTGACCTTTTGTTACTGGGATCTTTCACTCAGCATAATGTTTTCAAGGTTCATCTGTGTTGGAACATGTATCAGAACTTCATTCCTTTATAATAAGATTCCATTGTATGGATATACCCCATCTATTTATCCATTCATCAGTTGATGGACATTTGGGTTGTTTCCATTTTTTGGCTATTATGAATAATGCTTCTATGAACAATTGTGTACACATTATGTGGAGATCTGTTTTCTCCCAGTTCTGTCCTAAGGAGAGGAATTGCTGGGTCGTATGGCAAGTCTATGTTTAATCATTTGAGGAACTGCCAGACTGTTTCCCAAAGCAGAGGCTGCCGCCTCATTTTACATTTTCATCAGCAGTGTATGGAGGATTCCAATCTCTCCACATTCTCATCCACACCTGTTATTATCTGAGTTTTTTATTTCAGCCATCCTAGTTGGTGTGAAGAGGTAGCTTGTGTTGGTTTTTGATTTGCATTTCCCTAGTGCCTAAAGATGTTGAGCATCTTTTCATGCACTAGCAAGCCGTTTGTACATCTTCTTTGGAGAAATATCTATTCAGACCATTTGCCCATTTTTAAATTTGATTATTTGTCTTTTTATTGTTGAGTTGTGAGTGATATATATGTATATATTCTAGATAAAAGTCCTTTATCAGATATATGACTTACGGAAATTTTCTCCCATTTTGTGGGTTGTCTTTTCCCTTTTTTGATGGTACAAAGTACAAAAAATTATTTTAAATTTTGATCATATCTAACTTATCTATTTTTTCTTTTATTGCTGTGCTTTATTATTTTTCAGAAAAGAAAAACTTCTTTTGAAACTATAGAATCATACAATGGCATTCTGTCTAAGATTCTTTTATATTTTTTTCCTACTAAAAAGAAGAGAATCCAAGCACCATTTTCCCCAAGGATGTGTAGTCATTTTCTCTAATACATGTATTGCTTCTTCAAAGTTAAAAGATGATAACTAATGTCAGCCAACTCTATCTTTAGCAAAAGCAATTAAGTAGCATTATTCAGACTTATCAGTTCTATGCCATTTTATTAGCTAAAGCAATTAGAAGAACTTATCATTTTTAAAAATCACATAATTATTGACTATCACAGACCCTGTTACTGAGAAAGGTGATGGCTTGTAACACTGCTATGAGGTAAAATGAAAATAAAGGGTGAAAAGGAAGCCTAATAGATAAAGGTTAAAGGAGGAAAGAAACATAAATTATAATTACACTGAAACGTTGTGGAACTTTAATGCATTTTTTAAGACCCTTTAAGTCAAATTAATAAAAATGAAAGAGACTCAATATTTGCATTGGTAGAATTTTGATTTAAAAATTAAATTATTTCTTTTAGCTAAAGATCCCACCTATTCTTTTATACCTAAAAACTTTCAGGAGGTAAAGTAAAATGTTTTCAAGATTTTATTTATAAAATACTTAATAAATAGCAAAGGATGCAGGCAAGAATCTAGAAGAGTGTGCAACAAATCTTTATTTCGATCATCTCAAAATCTATGTGTTCCCCAAGGTCTGGATTCCCAAGTTGTTCACCTTTGGGCCCCCAGTCCCCAGTATGTGACTGCACTTGGAAGGTGCTTGAAAAAACAAACTATTCCATTGAAATTACCTTTGTATGATGTCTTCTGAATGAACCCATAATTAGCATGGGCCTCCAAAGGTGTGTCATGGATGTTTGTTCTTAGTTTTACATTCAGTAGCATAGGTCATTCTTTTACTTGTGTTTTCCCTCTCATGTGTACACTGTCCTTCAGAGAACTCTTGTTAACATCAGTTTCTTTTTACTGGGAAATAAACTAGGGTGGTTCACTGGCATTACTCACCTATCTGCTATGACTTGGATAATGTTAATGGAATTACCTCTGGAACCAGCCTATCACCTTTCAGCTCGTACCTGCCATCTCACCTCTGTCTACTCTCAGTGATGATGTTCCCCCACCATTTGTCTTCCAGCAGTAGACAGGGATCATAAACACACAAGGAGACAGGCACAGCAGCCTGGTTAGACACACATCCAACCCAGATAACCTCCCATCTTTCTTCCCTCCATTCCATTCTCTGTACCTGCTCAAAATCAGAACAGTTAATCCCCCATCGTCACATACATTTCTGCCCAATGATCAAGGCTATGAATTTTAGATGGCCTTGCTCTGGTCTTCTTTGAACTATTATGCCCCTCTGTTCAGCTGAGGATCTAGGGAGTGAAGGATTTTACCCACCCAGAGCCTGGAACCATCACTTGTAGACCATCCCCCATGTACCCAAAACCTGAAGTTTGCTGCTCAAATACACCCCAAGTCCAGCCGGGACCTGTGCAGGGCTTCTTCCCTGGGTCCATCTCCCTGTTGGCAAAACCTCAGGCCTGTGGGATATCCAAGGGGTTACTGTTTGCAAGGGGTATAGAGAGAGAGCTCAAACATATAGCCTAAAGTATCCAAACGTGTTCACTTAGGCTCTTCGAGGTGTAACATGGAGCAGAGGGTAGAGAGCATGGGGTATAAGCAGGGATGACAGGCCAGGACAACTCTGCCCAAGCCACCACATTCCAGCATGTAACTTTGGAACTGAGGAATCCTAAAATCCAAAATTCAGTTTTTCTAGAGTATTACAAAAGATTTTTTCAAGATAAGAAAATAGAACATATTTAATGTGTTAGCTTGATTTATAAATAGACATATGGCATGAGGTGTCCATTTGTACTTCTACCCTGGACCCTGATAATGAAAGCAGTAAGCATGCTGGGCTTTGGAGTCCAGGTTTAATTAACTCATTAAAAATATTTATTGCATTCCTACCTTGTGCTAGGCACTGTTTTAGGCCCTGGGGGACAGCAGCAAACTGGACAAATGAGGTTCTGCTACCAAAGAATTTACATTCCAGTGGACGAAGATAAATAAGTAGCGTCTAGGCAAACCAATATATTCATTCATTCAGTTATTCCCTCAACAAATGTCAATTGCCAAACACTGCCCCAGGCATTTGGGACTGTTGACAAAACAGACATGGATCCCTGGCCTCATGATGTTTATACTACAAGGTAATTTCAGACAAGGATAAAGGTAAGGAAAGAAATTAAAAAGGGGTGAGATGTTAGAGAGTAACAGGTAAGGGGTGTCAGCCCCATAGATGAGGTTGTCGGGGAGACATCTCTGATGAGATGGTTAGAATGAAAGGAGCCAGGAGTACAAAAAGCCAAGAAAAGAGCCACCTTATAAAAGGAAGAGCAGATATAAACACCAGGAGGGGGGAACTTGGAGTGTTCAAGGAACAGAAAAAAATGTGTGACTGGAGTGTTATAAACAAGATGGTAAGTGTTGCTGTGCATCAAGTAAGTCCCAAATTCCTGTGTTTTGAGAAGGTCTCAGGAAGGGGACAAAGAAGATAACAGCAGGAAAGCAGCGGTAGTGAAAGGACTTGATATGTCAAGGTCTCTGCCTTAGCTTGGATCATTCCTGTAGGCTGTGCCATGGGATCTTCCAATAGCCACAGTCATCAAATTGAGATGTCTGGAGAAAGCACCCTCTCAGGATTGGAGGTGCATAGGAGCAAAGTGAATAATAGCTTGTCAAGGTCCACAGCCCACCTCCCAGGGTCTGTTGCTACCAGCAGGTGAGCTACAGCACTCTATCCACATTTCTACCCAGCAAGCTGCTGGTTCATCCTGGGGCTCCACAATCTGTACCTATTGAATGTCATACTTCTTGTTGACAAGATTTGCTCTCAGAAGCAACTAACCTGTGGGTTTGCCAGTGTGCCAGGCACAGATTGGATACTTCCTACATATTCCTTTACTCTGGTGAATTCTTGCAAATCAAGAATTAACAGGAAAAACCAGGGTCCAAAAACAGAAAGTAATCGCCTCAAGTCACATGTTGATAAGTGGTGGGGATCTGTGCGTGCCCTGACGCTGCCTACCTCGGTACACAGAACACCATCATCAGCTGGACCCTCGCACAAAGAAAGATTTAAGCATTCCACCTTGGAGTAAGATACACCTAGAGCCCACCTTGGCCACTGTGCCATTATGTGACTTTAGGAGATTTACTTCACTCTTCTGAGCCTCAATTTTCTTCTCTATAAAGTGGAGGTAATTGTAGTACCCACACTTTAAGGGGTCATTGGAAGATAATGCATGTCAAATGCCTAGAATGCAACAAGAGCTCACTAAATATTAGCTGGTTGTATTAATATTATTACTTCACTCTCTCTCTTCTGTTCAATACCTACCATGGAGTCCTAGCTATGTATCTATCCTAGGTACTCTTTCACCACAAGTCACCATCAGCCTATTTAAAAATGTGCCAGAGTTTGTCTAATAGGGATGCAACAAATGAAATATAAGCCATGAACCTTTAAGGAACAAACCATCCATCAGGGAGTCAACCCTAATATTCACAGAATAAGCCAGTGTTCGGCAGTGAGTTACCGAGGCAGCTGAGAAACAGTCATCCTTATAATTGGATGCATCTTCTTCACTTGAAACATCCTCTTGTTTTTACTGAGCAGCCTGAACCCCAGGGGGACACTCCAATCCAGAGCCTGTAGAATTCCACACAGCTGTCTTTCTCCTCACTTGCTAAATTAGCCTCTCGTAAAGATAACACCCACTTAAGCGCTAGTGATCCTCCTCGGAGCTTTCACAGGGAAAGCTCATTTTAAGAACTACTGGTGCTGAATCTGAATTTACTGGCTACTTACACAAACTTGATCCTCCAGCCTTCTCACTCTCTTCTAGAAGGTTAGATATTTCTTCTTTGTACCAGATGTTCAAATTTATTCCAAACGTTGAACACATCCTTTGGACAGGTGGTGGAGAGTGCTGAATGCAGTTAAGGAGGAGGCGAGATGATTCGCTCCAGCTTCACCTTAGCTCTCACGAGCATCCAGTTTTAAAGGCTTGGGAGTCAGCTCACCTGCAGCCCTCGATGAGTCACACCTGGGCTTCCATATCTGATCTGTGGCAGCTGCTGTCTTCATAGCTCTCAAGTCTGTTGATGTTACAAATAAAACTGTATCATTCATGAAGTACCTGGAGTGCTTAAGAGGGAAGAGCATTGGATAAATTTAAGGTATTTGATATTGTTACTACTTTTTAATTTTAATGGCTAAAGGCAAAAATGAGTGGTCTAACGCAGTGAATCTCAAACTATTTTTGCTTGTGACCTACAATAAAAAAAATATATGCGTTAACCTAGCATCTAAGCCTGAAACTAAAGTTTCATGTAATAGCACTAATTCTTCCTAAGTGCTATATACTCTGATAGTTTCTATTCTATTTCTTCGTTTTAAAAAAAGTACTGGTTGCAATCTATTTAGTTGATTTGATGACCCACTAATGAGGCAAAACTTGCAGTTTGTGAAACACTGTTGAAAGTCTAAAACATATATTCATATCCTTTACTAAAGTCATATATATTTCTCTCTCCCAACAAACATGTGTGCATATATATGCAAAAAGTACCCAATCTTTTCAGAGCAAATAATGTTAACCCAAGATTATTGGTCACTTTCCTGATTAGCCTCATGGTACTCAGGAGAGAATACAGTTGCTTATTAAATGAGCTATTTGCATCTACCCTCAATATGTCATTTCATTTTAGGAATACAAAAACAACAAAACATGAGCCCTCTGAAAATATGCTTATTTACATGTGCTTCTGATTAAGAAATCTTGAACAAGCAGATTTTTCTCTTGAGACTTTGGATGGGCTCATTTCTTAACAGAAAATGCAAACATGCATATTCTCATTTTCAAAGGATTGAAAGTTTAGTTTTATCATGAAGAAGGCAGAGAGGTAAACAAGAGGAAGAGATGAGAAAGGAGAAAAGAGAAGGAGAAAAATTGGAGGGAAAAGGATCCAGATTTAAGACTTAGTGTGTTGCTTATCAATCTCTTACAAAATACTAGGATAATTAATATTAATTAAATATCCTAAGTTTGTAGGATAGCACCAGTTAAAACTCACTAAAGAGAATGCTATTTTTAACTTATGACATGTTTATACACTGCTCTTGCTTCATAAATTCTTTCTTTCTTAACAATAGAGGATTTTTTAATTTTTAATTATTACAGATACATAATAGTTGTACATAAGAGAGGGTTTTAAAATGAGATAAGCTTAGTAGTTTTGTTTGGTTTTTTAATCAATAAACTTTCTTAGAGCACTTTTGGTTCATTTAGTTTAGCAAAACCAAGAAGAAAATACAGAGAGTTCCCACACACTCTATCCCTGTCCCCATACCCATACAACCTCCCCCAGTAGCCACATCCCACACCAGAGTAGTACATTTGTCACAATCAATGAACCTGCATTGATACATCATTATAATCCAAAGTCTATAATAGTTTACATTAGGGTTCATTCTTGGTGCTGTACATTCCATGAGTTTGGACAAATGTATAATGACAGGTATCTGTCATGGTAGTGTCCTACAGAATAGTTTCACTGCCCTAAAATTCCTCTGTGTTCTGCCTGTTCCTCTCTTCCTCCACCTCACGCCTGGAAATTACTGCTCTTTTTATTGCCTTCATAGCTTTGCCTTCTCTAGAATGTCATATATTTGGAAACATACAGTACATAGGCTTTTCAGATTGGCTTCTTTTACTTAGAAATAAGCATTTTACTAAGAGAAATGAGCATTTTCCTCCACGTCTTTTCATGACTTGATAGCTCATTTCTTTTTAGCATTGAATCTTACTCCATTGTCTGGATAAACCACAGTTTATCCATTCACCTACTGAAGGACATCATTGTGGCTTTCAGGTTTTGGCAACTATGAATAAAGCTGCTATGAAAACTATAAACATCCATGCACAAATTTTTGTGTAGACATGGGTTCTCAATTACTTTGGGTAAATACGAAGGAGTGTGATCTCTAGAAAGTATGGTTAGAGTATGCCTAGTTTTGTAAGAAACTGCCAAACTATCTTCCAAAGTGCCATACCATTTTGGGTTCCTACCAGCAATAAATGAAAGTTCCTGTTGCTCCACATCCTTGCTGGCTTTTGGTATTTTCAGTGTTTGGGGTTTTAGCCATTCCGATGGGTATGTAGTAGTATCATATTGTTCAAATTTGCAACTCCCTAATGGCATGTAATGTTGAACACGCTTACTTGACATTTGTATTTCTTCTTTGGTGAGGCGTCTGCTCAGGTCTTTTGTATATTTTCTAGTTAGGTTGTTTTTCTTCTTATTGTTGAGTTTTAACTGTTCCTTGTATGTTTTAGATAACAATTCTTTATCAGAAGTGTCTTTTTAAAATATTTTCTCCCAGTCTGTGGTTGTCTTCTCATTCTCTGGATGCTGCAGTAGCCGTTAGTATTCCCAAATATGTTGAGTTATGCAGCTTCCTAATGAAAAGAGAAAAGCTTATTTAATCTCCAGATTGAATTGTCAGGTAAATTAATTTCTGGTGTTTTATTTTTATCAAAATTGATTATGGAGTTTTTGATAAAATCATGTTCCTTTCAGAAATGAAAGGTAGTCTCAGAAAATATATTTTGTTATCTTCTCCAGTTTGCTTTTTAATATAAACTTAGTTTTATATATCAAGTGAAATTTCATCACACACAAATTGTTTGCCTTTTCAGAGGAGGAGGAACATGCAACCAAAATGTGTTTTTAATAAAATAAGAGATTAGTATTAGAACTGTTGTGTAAGGCAAACCCGCTAGGCTGACTTTATTAGAAAGGGGGTGAGAATAACATATAAACACTTCTATTTGAGTATAGGTACATTTCTACATATGAAAAACATTAGCCTCATTCTTCATATAACTTTACATAACTAAAAAGTATAAAAATATTTATTTCTAATATTGTTGTATATAAGCATAAGGAAGCACTTAACAGATTCCTCTGTGTTTCTATGTTTATCTGTGATGTTATAAATTCTGACTTTAGGCATGTCTGAATAGTCAGGTTGATTTTTAACACAGCAGAAAAAAATCCTGATATGTTGAATTAGGTTTAATATCTAAAGAGCATTTTTATGGCTCCAAAATAGTTTATCTACATTAAACACTGAAAAACATGAATTGATGGGTAACCTCATCTAATTCTACCCAAGGTTCCTTAGATAACTATTGCACTACAACACACAGGAAAAAAAAAAGAGTAGTTAGTAGGGGCCATTATTTAGATAGATTTCCTTTCTAATGTTTTCCTAGGTTTATTTTTCCAAAGAGTATGTGCCTGCTGTCCTTACAAGTCATACCCACCAATGCTAACATAAGATCTCATGAAAGATCTAGCTTGACTTTGCATTGTTGATTGTACATGATTTACTCACTGGTTCTTGGACTCTGAACAGCAGGCATCCTGGAACTGTCTAGTGATGACTTAGCCATCATACAGGGGGAGTTTGAGGTAGGATATAACAATATTTTGAGATTCTTACATGATCACAATATATTCTGGTTTTAAATCAAAGAGCCGCCAAATTACTCAGATTTATAGGCATCAATACACACATGTGGGGTTTGGATAATTGAAGCTGTCAGATCTACCTAGAAGCAGTTTTAAATGAATAACCCAGAAGTGAGACAACCAGGGGATGAATAAATCAAGTGAGTTTTCTAACAGAACTATCTGTGTACTTCAATTATTCATGAGGCTTTGGATGTGGAAGCATGACCTGTGAAATCTTGGAAGACAGAAGAATTTGCTTCTATCCAAGACGCCAATAACTACCAAAAATTACTTATTATTTCTGCTGTATAGGTCAGTCGAGGGTGTTTCCCCAACTTATTTATAAATCCTCTCCTCAAATTCAGAAAGAGAATCAATCAGTTATAAAAATATACATATATGGTAGATTCAACCATCTCAGAGGCCAAGCCTTGGGAATTCTGAAGAAGCAAAAATGAGGCCTCTAAGAATAACTAGACTTAGTCTTCGTGGGAAAAAGACTTTGTCAGGGCCCTGCTGAGCCAAGGAGAGGCAGTTTCTCAGCACAGACAAGGGTTGAATTACACAAGACTTTTGAAGTTCTTGCCACACCAATGTCTGGATTTTAATTCAAAACTAAGAGCTAATTATAACAAAAACAGGGAAGTAGGAGAAAGCCTTACACATAAAGGAGGGGAAAGGAAATTAGTGCTCATTGAGAGCAGGCTATTCTAATAATAAAATAATCAAAAATAATAAAACAAAAACCTAACATTTACAGGGTAGTTAAAATGTGCCATGCATTGTTCTACCAGTTTTCTATAGACATCAAGTCATATAGACACATACTGTCATTTAACATTAACAGCAAGCCTACGAGGTAGGTACCACTATTATCCTTCAGAGGGCAGCCTCTGTTCTCGCCCTATGCCTTTCTTGACGCTACACTGTTCTTCATCACACCCTAAAATAAGACATAGCTGCAAACACATGATGGAGTGATATGTATTTTTCAGAAAGGATTTCACTGCAAGATGGAAGAATGTATTGCATCTCACATAAGGCTTCATCCATTTCTACATTAGACATATCAGTTCTCATCATACCACCCCCTTCACACATAGAATTTCTAGAAATTATTCTCTTATCCAGATCCTCAGTTTGATGTCTACCTAAGCAAGACAAAACCAGTCAGCTACCCCACCTAAAACCCCATGAAAGCAGTTTGGGGGTCATCTGTTGTCCCTCACCCATGCTCGCAGGCCATTGTATCTCTACCTCTAACTGATTATCTAATTATTCACCCAACTGATGAGTCTTTTCCTTGGGGAGAAACCTGTCATCACGGAGCTGAAGTGTCTTACACATTGTCACATCATGCATCATGCACTTTATATGGAATAAGTTCTTAAAGGTTTACCATGGCATTATTAAGTAGGCATTATCACTGCCTGTTTTAAAGATAAGAGGCCTGAGCTTCAGAAATTAAATAATTTCTCCAGGATTACAACTAGGGTAACTAGGATAACCAACCATCTCAGTTTGCCTGGGATTGTCCCCATTTTAAATACGGAAAATTTCAGATCCCAGAAAAGCTCTCTATCCCAGACCACTGGTCACACTAACACTAGAAAATAGTAATGGTTGGTTTCCAACCCAGGTTTTCTGACTAATCAATTAGCCACTCAATGAACAGGTGTTTAATGAGAGAGAGAGAGAGATTGGAAGGAGAAAGAAGGAAGAAAGGAAGGGAGAGAGAGAGGGAGGAGGAAAGGAAATGAAACAGGAGGGAAATAGAAGCTTCATGGTGATTCAATATCTTATAAATCTTATTGTTATATTATATATAATTTACTTTATACTCAGTGAGGAGAATATATATTTGGTTGATATTGAGAGTCCCTCCCTAATCATGAATAACCCATAATGGTTACATAGCGTTTGAACCACAAATACTTGAACTATCTTTATCTAGATCAGCACTATAAACTTTGCTTATTTGCATAAGGAATATTAGCAATAATATTTCATGAATGAAATGAACAATATTCACCCATAGTGGATTGAGTATGGTAATCTAGCAAGCCCAGAAGCCTGCCTGCCTTTCCCAGTGATGTTCTTGGCCTCTAATCAGTCCTGAGTCCTACAACTTAGCAGAGGATTCTGTCACCTTATTCCAACTAGACAATTAACCAAATCCTGCTGTTGGAATAGTGTTCAATCTGCCTCCGGAGAATCTTTCATGCAGAGAACTTGCTGCCAGGTGACATGATACACTAAAGAACAGAAAACAGGGCCTCACTCACTGTATAGAGCAGGCTGAACGGTTGTTTTATGGCTGCTTGCTGATAATTGCTTGCCTGAGTGGAAGATTTCAGTATGAGATATGTTTTTATTATAACATAGCACCTGGTAGCAAGACTATAGAAAAGGAAACCTATAGCCTTTACCTACCTCAAACTACCAAAGGCTTCTGATATTGGCCAAAATAAACCTTTTGCTTGTGACTGGCCAGGTTAGTACAGGTCTGTTCCCCCTCCATCATCTACTCTTATGGGCAGTTTCATTCACATAAAAAAACATTTTTTTAATTCCTCCTCTAATGAATGATATATAAAAGTTACGTGCTTTAGCCAGAATGACTTTAAACAGTTGTCTATAAAATAAGGGTTCTCCTTCCACAAGAGCTATAATATATAAGCTCTTGACAAAAGAGTAAAATGAGCTATTACGATGGTTACCCAGCATCTAATTAAAATGAAAGAGCCTGAAAATGGCTTTCTTATTATTAGTGGTCCTATTAAAGATGACAGATTATCCTAGATGCATCGCTCCAGCAGAGGACATCCTCTTTGCTTCTGGGAAAAGGAGAGTTAATCAGAACAAAATATGGCTGTTAAAAATCCTTCCAAAGTCCACACTTTGAGATTTGTGTTTCATTCATTGATTCTTTTACCATCGTTCTTGCTTTTGCCAACCCACTAAAACCCTTCTCGGGCCAGAAATTCAACTTCTATAAAATGGTAGTTCCTTCTTCACTATAAAACATTTAATTGAGTTAATATTTCAAGGTTTTCATTACCATCATAAGGAAGTATTAATGGTGAGAAGAAAAAAAAACAATCAGTCAGCAAAAATTCTATTACTTTTCCTTTAGTGGATGTGGTCATTACATCCTTCCTAAGGAAGATCTCATTTCCTGAAGGATCTGAACAGTGGTGAGGTAAGAGGGTTGGCTGAAAGAGATAAATATATAATCTTAACCAAATATAGGGAGACTCAATCCAGAGCAAATTCACTGACATCTACTCATTGAGCAGGTTCTCTACTCTGTTTAATATATTTCATCCAGAAGAAACAGGTAAAGCATATAACCTCCCATTGGCTCACCATCTGCACTCTTTTGCAAGTTAAACTTCAAATTCCCTTTGTGCATTTTCAATTTTGCACATATAATTTCTTTCATATTTAATTATTTTAAATCAGTGTGACTCCTGGTGGATGTGAATGAGTGTGGCAAACACTCTGATGCATGGCAAGTCTAATCTTTTAACAGAACTATTCACTTTGCAAAGATTCCTCAAATGATGCTCAGGCCTGAATCCCTTATCTCCAAAGCAGGGAATTTTTAATGTAGTAACAAACATATTCCTGATTTTATTTTTATGCTTAAGAGTATAAAGAAGGATATGTTTTTCTCCCCACCTTCAATTTTAAGGCCTACCCAGACTCAGCTGTAAACAGCCCACCCATCTACTGTTGTGAAGGATTTAATCTCAGCTTTAAGCATAAATTGTGCATAGAAATAATGATAGCACTTGGTGTAAAAAACAACTCAAAATGGGCAATGAGGCTGGGCGCGGTGGCTCACGCCTATAATCCTAGCACTCTGGGAGGCTGAGGCGGGCGGATCGCTCAAGGTCAGGAGTTAGAAACTAGCCTGAGCAAGAGAGTGAGACCCTGTCTCTACTAATAATAGAAAGAAATTAATTGGCAAACTAAAAATATATAGAAAAAATTAGCTGGGCATCGTGGCGCGTGCCTGTAGTCCCAGCTACTTGGGAGGCTGAGGCAAGAGGATTGCTTGAGCCCAGGAGTTTGAGGTTCCTGTGAGCTAGGCTGACACCATGGCACTCTGGCCCAGGCAACAGAATGAGACTCTGTCTCAAAAAAATAAAAAAATGGGCCATGAGTCCACATAGAAAATTTGAAGAATTGAGCTATTAGGTTTGTATAAGCTTCTAAACTTACCAAGTCAAAGACTTCAGACAGGAAAGAAGGGCAAGGTGGGATTCAGTGGAAATGTAGTACCCAAGGGAGGGAGTGGAGGGGCTGGGGCGGTGGGGAGGGAGAAAACAGGTGGCTCTAAATCGAGCTGCTCAGGTCGCACAAGGATTGTTGTGTTCAATTCTGAGCACTACACATCAGGATGGGTCTGATCAATGTCACATGAAAAGCAGTGGAGAGGAGCAGAGTGTGCGTGAGGAAAACAACCATGGACTCCAAGGCCACTACTGCAGAAAAAATGAAGACCCAAGGAAACATAAAGACCATTGCAGGGAAAAGACAGGAAGGCATACTTCAGCATAATCTAAGAAAAACCTCTCTGACTTTTAGAGTTGTCTATAAATAAGATTCTAACAAGGTGTTATACTTCCCGTTACTAGAACTGTTCAAACAGGGACTAGACAATCTCTTGCCTGAGATGCTGCTCAGGGAATCCCTATGCTAAACCTGGGGGTGGAGATAGGGGTTTCTGGAATTCCTTCTGTCCTGCCTCTAAAATTTTGCAGTGCTTAATAGGGCACGTGTTATGATATGCTGGACCTCAGAGATGAGTCATCTGTATCTGAAAATTAAATAAGACTGAGAAAAAACTAGCATAATAAAAAACCAACTTCCAGTGCCTCCGACAAACTGAACTTTATTTTTCTTTCCCAACAGGAAGTCCAGAGATAGGCTGAAGCTGTCAATAGAATGGCTAGATCGCAGCAAGGAATCAGCTTCTGGATACGAAATGAGCACCTCGTGCCCTCAAGACCAGTTTTTGCATGCAGAAAAGACAATCCAGAGGTGGGTTCTGGTTAATAAATTAATATTCAATGTATTAAATTTACACATTTTTCTAAAGCTTTCAGCTCAGCTTATTATTCTTACTTCATTTATAAGCATAACAAAATTTAAGGGTTGTGAATATATTTAGTTCAATTTGCAAACTTAATTACATACCTTCAAACATTTTTAACTGCATTATAAGTGTACTATATTTGAGTTCATTTTTAAATACTTCAATTTTCTGTCTGAACAAACCTTCCCAAGTATCTAAAAATTCTAAAAGTCTAGTAAATTACATTTACAGATACAGTAAATCTTATTACATTAAATGTCATGATGAGCTATATATATGTGTGTAGTATGCAATACATATATGTATCTATATCTTGAAGACCCTGATTTTAATTCTTTTGAATACATACTCAGAAATGGGATTGAACTTTTTTTTTTACAGAAATAGAAAAGGCAATCCTTAAATACATATGGAACCACAAAAGACCCAAAATAGTCAAAAAAATCTTTGAAACATAGAACAAAGTTGGAAGCATTGCACTTTCTGATTTCAAAATATATTATGAAGCTACCATAATTAAAACAGTATGGTACTGGCATAAAGATGTATAGATCAATGAAATAGAATAGAGCACAGAAATAAGCCCACTCATATATGGTCAATTGATCTTTAACAAGGATGCCAACAATACACGATGTGGAAAGGACAATCTCTTCAACAAATAGTGTTGAGGAAACTGGATATTCACATGCAAAAAGATGAAATTGGACCTTTACCTTATACTACACACAAAAATCAACTTAAAATAGATTGAAGACTTACACTTAAGACCTGAAACTGTGATTTCTGTAAGGGATACTTTTAAAAATCACATTCCTGGTCCTTGTTTCAGACCATAAATCAATATCTCTGGGGGCTCTGATGCTTTGTGTTATGTTCTTCGGTAGGCTCTACTGTATAGCCAAATTTAAGAAACACTCTTCCTTAATTCTCTAATAATCCTGCTCATTTCATGTGGTTCATCTGAGGCTGATCCCACCTTCACCCATGACCTGATTCTGAGCATAGGTGCCCGATTCTGATCTGAAAAATTAGAGCAATCTCTTCCCTGGGCCACAGTCATTGGTTCAAGGTTATGAAGTGACTTAAGCCTGATCATTTGCATTTCTTCTTGAGAATTTTCATAGAGCAAGCTGGAAAGATACATTGTCATCTGCAGAGAAAATACACTCTAAGAATAATTTAGTCTTTTCTCTACTAGTGGCAACTTGTGCCCAGTTGGAGACAGCATATCTGATAAGTCAAATAGACTGAGAGATAGAGGTGGCCCTATTTAATAAGCCCTTGGATCTTGTCCTGAAACTTCCCAGTCAAGTAAGCCTAGAAATTCCTTCTTTTGACCTTGCTAGGTTGAGTTGGCTTTCTGTTGCTTACCACTGAGACAGTCCCATTATCTGTGCATGTGATAACATTCCCTTCCTTCTCCTCCAAGGTGAGAACAGGTTTTGTTTCATGATAATTCCCTCCTTATCCTGCTTTCTCTTTCTCTCTCTCTCCCCCAACCCTTCAGCTTTTTTCTCAACAGATTTAAACATATTCACATCTTTCTGAACATAGACACAGAACACTCCCAAATGACCTGGTATTCTCTTTTAGCTACTCCTTTCTCTCCTTCCCTTGGCAGTTAATCCCCTCAAAATAGTGATTTACAAGCAATGTATCCCTCTCTTCAATTTCATGATGTTCAAATCACCTTCAAAGGTGAACATAGACCACCTCCAAATACAGTGGATGTCTCCCCAGTAGAGTATGTTTGATCTTATGGTTGTAGTGACATTGTTCACTCTTTAAATTCTTCCCTGAGCCTCCATGACCTTACTCTATGCCAGTCATCCCCCAGGCTCTCTGCTTCCTCTTTCTCAGGTTTTTCTTTTGTTGACTTCTCTTTATATTATCCCAATGTGCAAATATTAGAGCCCTCCTCAGTTCTGCTCTTAATCCCTCTTCCATGGGAGTTCTCATCCATATTGCTGGCTTTTCTCACCTCTATCTAGATGGTGTGGATTCTAAAATCTCTACCTCTAATCTTCCAGGTGTCTCTCCTAAGCTCCTGCCCTCCAACCACCTCCTATCACTGACCTAATTCCTGCTCATTCTCAGGATCCAACTCAGGCAGCACCCCTTCTAGGAAGCCTTTCCTGATGTCCCCCATTTGGAGCTTCTCTGTGTCAAAGTCCCTTGTAATCACCTCAATCAATTCAGTTATCACACTGAATGGGAACTATCCGTTCATATAGCTCTCTCTCTCTCTCTCTCAAGACTGTAAAATCCCTGAGGCAGTAATTATGTTGCATTTAACTCTGTGACCACTATATAAAAGGTATTCAATAAAGGTTTATTAAATGAATAAAAGAATGGTGGCTATTGATTATTGCAGACTCTCTGTACACTATTTTGTAAAATACAAATAGCCTCTGGACTATTTTGTGAGGTAAAGCAGCAGAACACCATTCTAGAATCTCCTCCTCATAAATATGTAAGCTAGGATGGCATTTGGGAGCCTTATTTTTAACATTTTTAACAAATATCAGTACCCAAGATAGTGCATAATGCAATGACATTTATTGCTCAACTCAAATAATATATATATATATGTGTGTGTGTGTGTGTGTGTGTGTGTTTTGTGTGTATTTATATCTTTCTGTGTAACATGGATACATTTCTTGTCAACCATTTTTCTTAAGTCAATGTACAATGCCCCAGATACTCCTCCTGGATCTCTTATGAGTGAGTCAGAAGGAAAATAATAGGAGAAGAGAAGAAGTGGAGATTTGTACTTATTGGCTTGTTATGCTATGTACCAAAAGGTACACAGGGTATGGACCTGGGATGTAGAGACCCCCAAGAACTATCCGCAATAGGAAGTCAATATCAACCTTGGGACTGAAGGGGAAGGGGAGAAAATAGTACAACAGGCGACAGGAGCATGAGTGACAGGTGAAGTCAAGTGAAGCCACTGCTCAACAGCAGCTGTGGTCATGAAAAGACATAGACACTATCTGAGTTGTGACAAGGCAGGAGGGATAAATTCATCAGCCTCCCTGCTCCCTTTCCTTCAATCTCCCATGGGCCAGAACAGGGCAGGATAGAGCAGAAAGCAGGGGCCAAATGGATGCCATCCACCCATCCCTTGCCTCTCCCTGAGTTTCTCATGGAGTAGAGATTGGAAGAAAGTCTGATGAAAGGAGTTGACTTTATCCACCTTGTTCCCTTTCTTTTCCGATTTACATAAATACAGTAAAAACCCTATTAAATAGCAGACCTCAACCAACCCTCCAGTTTAACCAACACTCTTCATTCTCTCTGTATGACTATGACATCGTAACTGATACCCAGTGGCTTCTCTCTAGCAGATCCCCTTCATTCTGCTCTCACTAGCTGAGTTGTCAACTTCCCAAGAATCATTGTATTTGTTTCCAAACCTGCCTCTGCCTGTTGTGGTTGTTACTGTTTTATAATATCTAATTATTATGTCATCTATAAAATGTAAGTACAAAAGGACAAAAGTCCTTAAACTCCTTCTCTTTTTAATCTGTATTCTCTCTCTCTATAGGTAATCTCAAGCAGACTCATGGCTTTAACTATTTTATAAGCTTATGTTTAAAGATATACCTCCTGTCTGGATCACTCCTCGACATCTTCACTTGAACGTCTAGTAGGTATCGCTAATTTAACGTGTTCACGACTGAGCTCCTGACCTCCACCACTTCCACCACCATCGCAGACCTGTGCCACCGATGGCCTCACCCATCTCAGTTCATGGTGATGTCATCCTGCTACTTGCTCAGGCCAAAAACTGTGGATTCATGCTTGATACCTTCCTTTCTTTCACACTTCACACCCAATCTGTCAGAAAATCTGTCTTAATCTTTAAAATGTATCCAAAATTTGACCACTTTGGATCACCTCAACTATCATCACGTTGGTCTAAGTCACCATCATCTCTCATCTGAGTCATTGCCATAGTTTCCTAATTGACCTCCCTGCTTCGACCCTTGCACGCACAGTCTGTCCTCAACCTGGCAGTGGGATCCTCATGACTGACCATGTCACTCCTCTGCATAAACCCACTGGCTCCCCATATCTCTCAGAGTAAAAGCCAAAGTCCTTATCAGGGTCTTGGCCGCATCAGTCCCTCTCTGAGCTCATTTCCTATGACTTTCCTCCCTGATGACTCTGCTCCCCCCATGCTGGCCTCCTGGCTGTTCCTTGAACATTCCAGACATAGACCCAAACCAGGGCCTTGGATCTAGTTGCTCCTAGTATCTGGAATGCTGCTTCTCCAGATACCTTAGAGGTCTACTCCTTTCTCCTCTCAGTCTTCCCTCATATGTCAATATCTCATTAGGAGCAACAACAAGATTTAAAATCGCAGACCTTCCCCCAACACGTCTCATCTTCTTCTATTTTCCCCCACACCATTTGGCTCCTCCAAACACACTTCAAAATTTGAGTATCTATTGTGCTTATTGTTTGATGTCTATTCCTCATAGAATGTAAGCTCCCCCTAGGCATATAATTGTAGCTATTTTCTTCACCAATCCATCCAAGGCACTCAGAACAGGGACAGGTACAAACATGACAGAGGATAAAATGTTTGTTGAAATAATTAAAGAAAAAATTTTCTAAGAAATGCAACATTTTAGAAGTGCTAATTTTGGTAATGTAGAGTTGTTCTTGATTTAGTGTTTCTAAATTATTACTACTATTTTACCTATTTGGTTCTTATGGAAATCCAAAGAAGGACAAAGAGGAGGAGGAGGAGGAGGAAAAGAAAAACAAAAAGCAAGTATTATGAAATTTCTAGAAGGCAGAAAATTTTACAGGCTCAGAATATAACTGTGCTTAGAACTACTGAATGGAATCCAAAAATTGAGTTTGCTCATCAGAACATAAAATTAAAATAGGAGCCATCTTTTTTATGTAGGTGAGTCCTTATAACTCTTTTTTAATGCTCTATAAAATTATCATCCTTTCAGTTCCAGGTCTGGGAGATTTTTCCCTTTTAAAATTCTTCTGTAAAAAAAAGTCACAAATCTAATAGGACAGGAACTCTTAAAACCACAGATATGATTAAGGCTCAGTTCCCTAATAAATGTGCAACGAGATACTTGTCAGCCCTTGAAATAATGAGCTGTGATCTATGATAAATGTGCCAATAACACATTTTCCAGGGCAGCATATTTCAGATTGGTAGGAAATAGTTGAATCACAGCAGGATCTTATTTTTACACAAATTACTTCTAAACTCCAAACGCATCTAAAATTAATTTCTTTCATCACATTAACACTGGGCTGTTAATCACCGGAATGTGTGCTGGTATTTGACAGACATAAAAAATTGATTTGCATTCTCAAGAGGAGGAGGGCACCAATAAAAGAAGCATGTTCCTTGTGTGAAATAAAGTTTTGCATATTCTGGTCCATAAAATATAGTGCTTGTTTACTAGTCACAGATGATTATAAAGGTGAGTGAAATAATGGCTTATGAACTTCAAATTAAAAGATCTGACCTTTCTTTAACAGTGTACATGAATTAAGAACAATATGCAATGTAATATGCCTGTAACAAAAGAAGTGAAATTCTGAAATGCTTAAGTCTCTGTAGTTAATTTCTGGGAATTAATTTATTCATTCACTCGTGACTACACACACACACACACAAAAATACTGAATTTCTATGATTCCCCACTCTCATGCAGCCCCAGTCTAAGGTAGAAAATACTTCATGGTACACAATGCAATAATTACTATGACAACAGAATGTATAGTATGCTATGGGGATATAGCTAAAGAACAGGCTACCTCACCTGCAAGACAGGAACTAATGATAGTTCTTATCTCAAAGGATTCAGGTGACGATTAAAGGAGCAAGTGCATATGAAAGAGCTTAAACAGGAACTGAGCCATGGTGCACACTCAGAGCCTTTCTTACAGGAGGCCTGCTCAAGCCACCCATTATTAAATATCCATGTCAGTCTTGGAACTAGGCACAGACTATTCATTAGCAGATAAGACAGAGGTTGTTCCTGCCCATTTCATGGTGCTTATGGTCTGGTGGGGAAGACTGTAGTGGATATGCTATTATACATACAGCATGAAGCCCCCTAGTGATTAGGTTCCACAGGAGGGACCAAGGCCATAGGAATGTGCTGGGGAGCAGACACCAGCCTCACTAAGAAGGTCAGTGACAGCTGTCCTCTGCAGGCCTAGGCTGACAGCGGGAGAGGCTGCTACAGAATTTGGTTCATCAGTAGCAAGCAGAGGACAGGACACAGGACCATGGAGGCCAGGCAGTAAGACTTGACTGCCACAAGCCTGGAGGTCTCAATGGCTGTCACGGTTGGAGCGGCACCCAAGGAGACCCCACCTGCACAAGCTATGGAGATGGTTAAGAGGATGCAGCAGCCCTGCGGCAAAATATTGGGATAATTGACAAGGACAATGCTCAGTCTATAGCAACAGAAGAAATCAAGGGTGGGTAACTGGGAGGCTGAGGGCAGTCACCCTTATAAACAGTAGAAATCTCCTTTCCAGATTCCAAATCTGATCCAGTTTTCAGACCTGGAACCCACCTGCTGATGAGGTGGCTAAGTCTCCAGGAGAAAGGATCCTGCAACATCATGCCAAGCACATAGTGCTTATTCCCCAGTCCTTTCTCAAAGGAACTTACAGACATTTACATGAGTAACTGAACACTGGGGAAAGCAGACTACCCTGACATCTCAATAATGACTGTACACAGGGTCTAAATTGACATTAGTACCCTACACCGGAAGCATCATCAGGCCTCCCCCCATGTTAGAGTAGGGCCCTATAGTAGCCATGTGACAAATGGAATCCTAGGCACGTTCCACAGCACACAAACACATTCAGTGCCATTAGTCCACTCCCGGAAGGTATAATTACATGAGTATGCCTGGCAGTTAGCTGGGCACAGTGGCTCATGCCTGTAATTTCAGCACGTTGGGAGACCAAGGAGGGAGGATTGCTTGAGCTTAGGAGTTTGAGGTTTCAGTGAGTTATTATCACGCTGCTGTACTCCAGCCTAGGCAATAGAGCAAGACCCTGCCTCTGAAAAACAAACAACCAAAAATAAACAAACAAACAAAACATGCTTGGCAGCTGACACCTTGTTCTGTAGGGCAAGAGCTATCAGAGTGGTGAGGAAGACAACGTAGAAGTCTCTTAAACTGAACCCCTCTGGCCAAGATAATAAATCAAAAGCAATATCGCATCCCTGGAGGATGGCAGATGTGAATGACCTCCTTAAGAAGCTAAAGGATTCAAAAGTCATAGACAGTCCCCATCATATCTTCATTAACTCTATTGTCTGGCCCCTGTAGATTGGAGGATGAATCCTGGAGGATGATTGCAGATTACTGCCAGCCCAACCTCGATTGCAGTCACCAGACTAGCTGTATCTTTGCCTCAAGCACAGAGTGTGTGGACATTGATTTGATGAAGGTGTTCATTTCTATCACTTTCAGTTTGCAATCACATGAAATAAGCAATAGAAAATATCTAAAGGTTTGCCCCAGGGTTACATTAACTCTGCTCTTTGACATAAGATAGTCAAAGAAATCTGAATGTCCCACAAAACAGCACATTGATCCATTACACCAATGGCATTACGTTGATTGAGCTGGATGAGTGAGACATGGCTTGCTTGCTGCAGGCCACACCTGCGCTACAGAGGGTGGGAAATAAACCCTGCAAAGATTCGGAACCTGCCAACTTGCCACATCTGCAGACTTTCTGGGAATTCAGTGTTCAGGGGCACGCTGGGGCATCCATTCCAAAGCAAAAGGCAGCTCATGGCACTGTGTCCCCTGTGACAAAGAAAGCACAAAGAAGAAGGGCCTCTTTGGATTCTGGGGGTAGCATATTCCATACCTAGGATCACTGCCCCAGCCATATACTGGGAGATATGAAGAGCCGCGATCTTCGAGTGGAGCCTGGGGTGGGAAAGGGCTCTGAAGCAGGTGTGAGGCAGGACAAGCAGCCTGGCACCAAGGAAAACAACCCAGCACGTGCATTAGTGCTGGAAGTATCGAGGGAGAGAAAGACTCTGTGTGGAGTCCATGGAACGCCACAGTGTGAGAACCACACATAGGCCCTCTGGGGACTGGGGCAATACCATGTCTTCTGCTGTGGAGAATTATGCACTTCTTGAAAACAATCCCTGTCATATTGCCTGATCCTGGGAGAGACAGAACCACAAGTGACCATTCCACCCGAATTGTTCATCATGAACTAAGTCGCATCAGACACCCCAGTCATAATGGGGGCCCAGCAGCAATCAATCGTAAGGTAAAGTGGTGCATCAAGGATTGAGCCTGCGAAGGACCCAGGACACAAGCATGTTCCAAGAGCTGCAGCCCAGACCTACAGGGCCCCCACTGACATCACACTAGCATCCTCCCTCAGAGACTCCTGCATACCAGCTGGAGGGGGGAGGAAGTCAGAGCTTGGATTTAAAGGGTAGCTCCATTTCGTGGGTACAAGATGAGAATGAATGACCGTGCATTATAGATTCACTCAGGGTGGCCTCGAAAGACAAAGGTGGAGGGGAAAATCCTCCTTATAGGCAGAGGGTTAGGTAGGACGCCTGTAGAGAAAGAGAAGGTGCCGACTCATGGGTAGTGATGAATGGCCTGGGCAGGTGGGCAGAGACATGGAAGGACAAAGACTGAATGATCAGGGCCTGGACACGTGGGAGTGGGCACGGAGTGTGAAGATCTTGGTGTTACAATGCACACTCAGACTAATTAGGGAGAGATGAGTTTTGCACATTCAGAATCTTTGCTTTTAATATGTCTTATTCAGTTGGAAGTTTATACAATTTAATTTTTCCAATGAATCTTTAATAATAACTGGTGTGCAAATTTCCTGAAAATTTAACAGTTGGCTTTTTCAAGCTGGTGTGAGCCGACTCCAGTACACCACTGGAACTGGCAGTGACTCGGTTAAGTCTTTTGCTAAAAGGCAAAATAAGGATCAATACATGCATTACGCCACCTAATAGAAAAATAAAGATAGTGAATTATTGGTACATTTAACTGTGTGGCTTGTGTAAGTTCTACTTGCTACATTTTCTTTATAGAGGTGTCCCAAAAAGGAATGACAAATGTTGACGTAGAGCTCAAAGCTTAGTGAAGATGTGCCTTTCTCAATTTAAAACATTATAAGCAGCTAGTAGTTCCATGGGGGAAAAAAAAAAACTTGTGTATTACTGTAGTGTTTGCCAATGTGATGAAATGCTTGTCATTATTTTGAAATTATAAGACAGCATTCATTTCTCTGCACGTTCTCCACTCACCAGGAGCAGGGCCTTTTACAATTCACAGCACCAGACACTGAGTTCATAATCTTGATTGAGGTCATTTAATTTGAAATTAAATCAAAGCAAAATAAATCAAGGCAAGATTCTACTTAGCATTTACATTACAACTACGACTATAAAAATACCACCCAGTAAGAATAAATTAAACTAATTCTGAAAATTTTATTTGTCTTCAATGGCTTTCAAAAGTCAGAGGAATATATATATAGTATTATAAAATATAAATAGCTTACTTGAAGATCGATAGAGTAAATATATAGTAGCCAGGCTAAATTAGTAAAGAAATGAGGGTTCAATCCAAACAGCAAGAGAAAGTGATAATTTAGAAAGCAGCCTCTTTTAAAAGCACATTATAAAAGCACATTATGTCTACTTTATAAATTCTTGTACTATTTTTCTCTTGGACCACACTAGAGGGCGAACTTTCTCTTCTCTAGAAATCTTCCTAAAGTATAATACAACCTTCCAAAGGGATGAGAGTCTTCTCTAAAGAAGATTGTTAATTTCTAGGAAATCTTGAAAACAACCAAGTGGGCTCAGTCAGAAAAATTTGAATCAGTAGACTCCAGGGGTAAAAAAAAAGCTGTGTTTACAAAGTAGACATCAGTTTAAAACAAAACAAAACAAAATAGAGCCAAAAACACCCTGCCCTCTATCAATGACTAATATGTTTGATACTTTGTACTTTATAAAGTGTGTTATGAAAATTGTCCCTCTACATTCTCAAAGAGAACTTTCAGCCCATTTTTAAGCTGAGAAGCTGAGGAAATTGAAGCTCAGTGGTTTTAAGAGGCTCACAAAGTCAAATAGGTTAAGGCAAGTGACTGATCAGGCTATGATTCAAACCAATTTCTTGTTTCTCCAAGTTGAGCTCATTGCATACCCTACTGTCCTCTGTAGCCTTTCATCAAAGAACTTGGGACCTCCCAGGGCAACAGCCTGGCTAGATGTTCTTGGATGAACTAGACTAGGCTCTGGCTGTCCCTGCTTTATAAGAGCTAATGAGCAGAAACCTTCCATGACATCAGTATCTCTCCTAAGGCTATGATTAAATCATTGACTTAAAATATAATTATGAGTGTGACACATCTATGATTAGTTTGCCCTTGGGAAAATGTTACAATATATATACTAATTTATTTACTTAAGTAAAGATTTATAAAGAAACTCTTTAAGTTATAATCCAAAGTAAGAGAAAATATAAATTAGAGTGTGATTACTTAAGTCACAGAGGATCCCTCTCTTTCAAAAGGATTCGCTCAAGGGTTTCTTTAAACTGAGAGCTGCCCAGCTGTATGTTAAACGATCCCATTTACTGAACAAGGGCTCAATTTACATGGAAATGCTCAGAAACAGAGCTGTTACACAAAGTGAGATGCATCTGCCCTGGACTTTGTATTAACAGCAAGACTTAAATTTATGGAAAATACAACACAGGAAAGCATCTATAGCTGAGCATGGCTCCACCTCCAGCCCTCCCCAGCCCGTTAAGTCAGGAGGCTAAAATGATTCTAAAGGTTCACCTGGTTTCCCCCTTTCCCCCCAGTTGCTGACCTGGTACTAAGTTATCCTAAAGTCAGAATTACTGATCCTGCTATTAATGGCTGTCAGAATTTTCACAGCTTCCCACGGAAGTCCTCATCTTTCTCCTCATCAACACATTCCACATGTGACCAAAAGTAGAGCAGGTGCCTGATGTTGATTAATGAAAAGACACATTCTCTCCCTTCACAGAATTTACATTCCATATGTGTACATGCGCCTTCTCAAGCAATACACAAGCAAGCCACCAATACCGGCCGAACAATGACAGGTGTGATTAGATGATTTAGTCAGGTGTTCCCCAGTTACTCTTGGGCAAATATGCAGGGACATATTAGGCATTATGGGTTGTCTCTGATGCTTCTCCCCTCTTTGTAGAAGGTTTGTAGAATAGGTGAAATGGGAAGTAGAGGAAATAATAGGGAGAGAGGATTTCTGAGGATAGGTTAGAAATTCATTTATTCTCTATTCATTTACATATTCATTTATTTGTTCTTGTATTTATTTGCTTGTATATGTATTTATTTATTGCCTCATTCTAAAATGAGATTTAAAGCAGCAAATGGGAAGCACCATGTCAATATAAAAATAGAAAATCAGAGAAATGGCAGAGTAGGTGTGTCCTCCTGGCTCTGCTTCCAGTGCGGAAAGTGAAGAAAGCGGACAACCACGCGTGAGCAATGAACACGTCCATAGGACCAGCTTCGCAAGCCTGCAGACATTCACCGGGAAACGGAGGGATAAGACAGTCTACAGTGAAATCAAAGGTGATTCGAATATTCTTTCCCACGGAATTGGAAATATACAACAGGGAGGGAGCGAGTCGCGGCCTGAGCCGCTGCCAGCGGGCAGTGGCACCAGCCCTACCTGGCGCTGAGAGTCGGACTCTCCTACACCGAGCTCCTCACCCACTAGGCCTAGAAGTGCTTGAACTTGATGGGAAGGGGTAGTGCCAGACAAAGCTGTGTGGAGAGGAGACTAGAGCAGGGAACATTTTGAACTCTCCTCAGCACGCAGTGGAGGCAGTTTCAGGTGGGGGAGGGTCCGAACCCAGTGATCGCTCCCCCGCCCGGCAGGAACGAGAGCCCACTCCGGCATCATCCTGCAGGTCGCTTCCAGGTCCAGGGTGAGGGGAGTATACACGAAAGGAGGCTTTGACCTTGGATATGGTCACGGTTTTGGCTGGCGCTGTGTAGACACAGAGCGCAAAGCTAGGTTCCTTGATCACTTGGGACTCCGCAAGTTGGAGAAAGTCCCTCTGCACCTCCAACACTGTTCCTTTCTCCCCATCCCTGCGGTCTGACTTGGACTTGGTGTTTGGAAGGGGGG
>VBSM01001562.1:58771992-58788423 GCA_008086735.1 Cheirogaleus medius
CATCTACTCACCATCAAACTGGTTCTGACTGATTAAAACTATGGTGCTCAAATGATGGTAGTACTCATCAATGAGTCGGCGGGGGGGAGACCCACATCCTTGGGATATGGCAAGCATTGTGGGAGGGAAGAGAAGACCTCTAACCCTTCTTAGGGAGAGGCAAAGAAATATAGTGTAACCAAAATGTCAAAAAAAAAATCTTTTATCGGGTGGTGGGCAGGTGGGGGGGAGGGGAAGAGTGTATACTTACATAATGGGTGTGACACACACCTCAAGGGGGTTGACATGCTTGAAGGTCTAGCACAGTGGGGGGGGAGGGTTGGCAAGGGCTATATATGTAATCCTAACAATATTTGTACCCCCATAATATAATGAAATTTAAAAAATATTAAAGTAAAATTATGCTAATATACAAAAATATTTTATAAATAAGCTTTTATACCTGAAATAAAATGAAAATACAACAAAAAATAAAGTTGAAGCCTAAAACAGTTCAAAAAAAAATAGAAAATCAGAGAGAAGGAGGAAAAAGGAAATTCAGATAAGGGGAAGATTGGTATTCCATTAGCAATAAAGCCCAATACATTTTGGTAAAGTTCTACCAAAATGTTTCGACAGCTCCTTTGATCTTTGAAAACATAGGCAGGTTTTTAAAAGCTGGAATGGGTTTGGTTCTCAGAAATCCATTTGAAAAGGAGAAACAAAGTATGTCACACAATTTACATGAGATTATAAAGCAGATCAGCTCTTCAAGAGAGGACTCTGGCAACTCTTTTCCCTCAGTTCTCAATTTATGGACAACACCGCCCCTAACAATAAATTCAACTCCATGTTTGGCGGTTAGTGGGTTATAAATTCTCTCAAAATAGACTGATGACCTGATGGCAAAGCCCAGCAGAAAAAAGGTGGTGTGTTAGGGATAAAAGCAATGCAGAGGTTAGACAATACTATGCCTGTAGAGAGGGTGCAAACAGAGGAAGAGGAGAGAAGAAATGGAGCATGGTAGGATACACAGGGCAGAATTACATCTTCCAGGTGCTCAAGGAGGAAGAAGGAAGCCAAAAGGGACATATGGCTTTGGTAGCCATCATCTTCCTCAGGCTTGTCCTAACACTCCTGTGACCTGGCCTTGCTACAGGCTCAAAAATGCCATAATACAATAAAAAGAGAAAAGATACCTGTGAATTACATGAAACCCCAGGAGGAAGGGTGCATGGGAGCATCCAGTGACTAAGCAACCTTGGTGCCAGAGAAGAACTGTGCTGGAATACAGGGCTTCCCTGTGTTTGTCCCATGGTGGCATGCGTAGAAAACACAATGTTCACAGCCAGAGGGACAGCCAGGGGCTTCAGCTGCCATGGACCCCACCTGGCTGTCCCCTGGAGACCAGTATCTCCTCATTCCTGTGCCTCCATTACGGTGTGGTGCTATGGGAAGTCCTGCTAATGGCAAGACCACCCCCAACCCCAGACAAGAAGACATAAGCTCAAGCCCACATTTAGTTGGCTATTTTCCCTCAGCAAGAATACAGCCAAGGCACAGAGCACTGTGGAACACAGAAGAAAAGAGAAAACTTTTAAATGAACCATGTGGGAGGTAGCATTTAAACTGAACCTTTAAGAAATAAAATATGTTATTTTTTACTAAGCAAGCAAGTGCACTCCTCAAGGGAAGAGGGCTTTATCTAGCCTCATAATCTCTGTGCCCACTTCTGGGCTGACCCAGCACATAATGAATGGTTGATTCTATGATTTAACAGATGTTCACTGAATGCGTGGAAACTCAAGTTCTACCTCATTTTAAATGGTGACCGAGGTGATGTCCCTGCAGCAGATTCTGGACGTGCTGTGAGCAGAGTCAGCATCATGGGTAACATCTGCAGTGGCACAGGGCCTTCAGCTTAGAAGGTCCTGCTCTTAGTTGAGTGTTCTGCGGCCACCATTGTGAAATTCTTACTAATTTGTGAACAAGTGGCCTGCATTTTCATTTAGCACTAAGTCTCACAAATTATGTAGGCAGTCCCGGCTGTAGCTTTTATGTTTTGCCAACAGACATTCTCAATCCCGGTGGAGAAGGTACTGACATGGTGTTTCAGAGTTTTCTACAAGTGACCATCTTCCAAATAGAGAAGGCAGCCTATAAATTGCCTGCATAATGAAAAACAACGTGGAAAAAAAAAAAAAAACATCACTCAGATTGGACAAAGGCTCTTTGCAATAGCCATGCAACCCTGGACAGAGTCTTTTGACCATGAAGCAGAGTCTAAATGCTTTATTTTACAATTTCTCCACCAGGAACTTTCCCCCATATTGTACCTTTCTCTTCTACCCAAGTCTAAGAGAACTCACAAAAATTCCACCTTCCTCATTGTTTTGAAGACATAGGAGATACTCTTTTCAAACCCTTAATTGACTGCAAGCTCTTTGAGAGAAGAGCTGTATCTTCTATCATTTGGCATCTCACACTGCTAAGGGTTGTGTGAGACACACAGTGATCAATCAAGAATACTAAGACCTTACAACCCTTTGCATGTTAAAAATACTTTCATATAAATTGTTTTGTTTGATGATTGCAATAACCCCATGATTTTGGTAGGGAAGGTATGTATTCTTTTTATTCATGTTAGGAAATCAAAGATTAGTGCAACTTTAGTCACCCCATACATACACTGATGACTCCTAGATCCACATTTCTAATTCCAAAATTGGAAAAAGAAATTCATTTACTTTCTATATATATTCATTTATTTGTTTATATATTTATTGACCCTTTGACCTATACATCTACCCCTTTCTGGAATCTCCACTTGAATGCCTTAATGGCATGTCCCACTTAACACCTACCAAACCAAAAATACCTCCTCTGCTTCCTCTCTGCCCAACCTTGCTCAAACCCGCTCCTCTGAAAGTCTCTTTGCTCACTAATATCATCACCTTTCTCCTAATTGCCCTGGCCAAGTATCTGACACTTGCTCCACCTGACACTTGCTCCACCTGACACCTCCACCTGACACTTGCTCCAGTTTACTGGGTCCGGTGGAGCTCCAAATCCTACTCATTCTTTGCTGTTCATCTTTCAGGACACCAGCATCTGGCAGAGGATCTAGCCCATGTTAGTGTTGTTCTCATACACTTTGGTTGAACTAAATTAAAGTCCCCTTGGGCAGCACTGGTGGCCGGAGTGATTTCCTAGGCCATTGCGCTGGCTGGTATTTGGCTGAAGAAGATCAGCACTTGCGGATTTCCTTTGTCACCCAGCTTTCTCCACACATGGAGGCTGGGGGGAGCCTGAGAAAGGAAACTTCTCCCCCACGCATGCAGCTGCTGGAGGAGAAAGAAAGCATCTCACACAGGTGCCTCTGCCTTGCACTGTCAGGCGCCTCCACTCTGTTTTCCAATCCTGCTTGTGCTGTTGTTGTTGTTGTTTTATTTTGACATTTCTCTTCACACCAGCATCACTGCCCTCAAAGCCATGGAGAAGTCTGGCCTCCCTATGGTCTCAAAATGTCCCCATGCCCAGGAATTTGCAGACAAGGCAGAACACACATGTTTAAGAGGATGAAAATCCCAAATCATGGCCACAGAAAGACCAAACATTTTGGAGGTCCTAGTACAGAACATTCCAGAGAATGTCCTGAGTAATTTCCTTGGATTATTCCAGGCAAAGACTGCAGAATTCAGGGATGATCTAAAAATGTAAGCCACAAAGAGCTGGAGTTGAATAGCCTGGGCTGGAGTTGAACAGATTGTGTTAAATCTGAGAAAAAAAGAAAATAAGGAGGGGTGGGCGCAGGGCAAAGTGAGAGAGATGTAAAGGGTGGTGCCCTGAGAATCCCACGGAGAAAATAAAAAGGAGAAGTAAATAAAGACAGACCACCTTGACTGGGCATATAAAGAAAATATAACTTAGTTGTTATAGTTTTATTTAGGCTTGGGAAACCTTCATTTCTCAGCCTCCTTTTTTATATTTTTTCATTGTTTCTTTTCCGATCTGTTTATATTTTTCTCTGTTTAAATCTTTCTCTCTCTCTCTTTCACACACACACACACACACACACACACCCTCTTATAGAACCTGCTGATGCAACTCAGCCAAAAATCATCCACAGGAACTGGCCTACAACGCATAGACAGTAACTTACCTGCTTCCTTCCAGGGTAGGAAGACAGGCCTCTGTGCATGACCTACTCACACCCTCCACTCCTCCCCCTTGACGTGTGGAAGATAATCTAACACTGCAAAGTGCAGGAGTGGTGGCAGATCCCTTTAATGCAAAGACAAGCGGCCACAAAATATTTCCACAGCAGTAGAAAGACAGCCCCAAGCTCTTAGCCCTAACAGTGAGACACTAGATTATAGAAAAGTAGAGGGTCCCTATATGAAGTCAGGGAGAGGGCTTGGAGCCTTCAAAGGTTAACAGATACAAAAGAGAATGTGTACATGGAGGGGCCTTGGCCAAAGTGGGATGGTGGGAGAAAAAACACAAGACAGACTCTAGTGTCCCATGCCAAGACTCAGAGGGTACCTAGGGTCTCCAAAAATGAGTAGTCAGCCACACAGCTCAGAGTTAAAAAGGGTGCAGAAGTGCACAGCATTTGCTTTCTTATAATAAAAATGCTAAAATGCATTGCATTTGGCTCTTATAACATGTCTCTAAGAAACACTGGGAAATGCACAAAACTATAATTTACATGCAGTAAAGTTCACAAGGAAACTCAAGGGAGGCAACAACTACAAAGGCTAAACCACTGTTCAGGTTGGAGGTTAAGGAGGAGGACAATTGGTAGAATAACAGAAAAGGAGACCACAGAAGAAGGTGTTGGTTGACAACCCTGATCTCAGGGTCTGGCAGGTAGTGAGCCCTCAGCCCATGCCAGTTCTCTGTCTCTTCATCGTGGGGAAGACTGACCTTTTCAGGCAGCATCTGGCCTATCAAGTTAAACTACTGCCTATTCTGGCAAAAAGGGTTTACATTACAGCATCTTTCTACCTTCACAGGCAGAATAATGAGAGGCCATTGTGGGTTATTTTGAGAGTTCAACAACTGGGATAATTTTTCAGTGTGCATTGAAGGAGATCTACACCTTTTGCTATTCCAGCATTGCAATGACCTACCTAGAAGCTAATAAAAAAAGAACAGAGTCAAAAGCTGTACCTTATAGTCCAAACTTGGAGTATTATCGAGAGGCTAAATTATCTGCATGAGTCAGGCTGGAGTACAAATCAGAGAGTGGCACCAGGGTGGATTAAAAGATGAGCAGAAGAAAGTGTCTAAATAGAAGCAGGACAGAGACACACCCACCTCTTACCTCCTCCTGGATTAAGGGTCCATCAGTACCTTCGTGGAGAGTTAATACAAGTATTACCCCCTGGCTTTTGGTGTGCATTGTGTCAAATAGCAAACAAATATGTAATTTATACTTAAATTTTAATATATTTTAATATATACTTGCAATATATTTAAAAGAAATATGAATATAGCATATATAAATTATGCTGGCATAAATGGAATGGAAATTCATTCCATGGAGTGGTCTCCATTTGGCCTAACTAATCCTTTTGTTGTCTTTGCAAAGTGAAGTACTGTGAAGTAGTGGCACCCGAGACCTGCTTGAGGACAGAAGTCAAGATGTGGGCACTCAGAGAAAATAAACAAGTAAGGAACACACGGTACAGAATTCCCCTTAACCGGAATCCTTCCTGTCTGGGTGAGACATCCGTGATGGGTGTGACCAATCATTATGAAACTGAAGGCTACAGGAAAGCAACACCTGTGCAGAGTCACCTGGCACCGAGACATAATGACACCCAGTATTTATGTACAGCCTTTCTTCCAATACGCTTAAAGTTCTTTGAACAGCATTATCTCATTAGTGCTCTCAATAGCCAGGGGGTACTGGCTAGGGGAGGGAAGAGGCTGAAAAGTATTTTCCTCCTTCTTAGATTCTGAGCTGAACTGCAAGAAAGAGGCCCAATGAAGGTACATTCTTCATTCTGCTTCTAAGAGCCAAACTGGTGTTTAACCAAATTGCCTAGGAAATTATGAGACGGAAGTGTGAGAAGCAACTTGCGAGACAAAATATGTGTAGTAACCAGGAGCGCAGTTCACAGTACCTACCTCATGGTGCTACGTATCCGTTTACAGTTTGATAAAGTGATGACTATCTTTTCCCAGAGTGGGCCTGGAACAAGGTTCATGTGCTCTTGCTTGTACTTCCGGGTCATTTCTCCTCCCTGAGAAATACCAGGCCTGTGGAAGCCCCTGACATCAGACCAGTTGTATTGTCACTGTTGCTTCTAGCAGCCAGCTGGCCACTTCCTGGTTATAACCCTTTATTCTCTGACTGATGGCAACATCTTTCTCTCTGCCGCTATTCCCTGTTATCAACCTTAGTGGCTTTTAGCCTGCACATATATGTGCCCCGCCCCATAGTGAATATGTGTTGGCCCCAAACTATGAGACAGACTTGGACCCAGCATCCATCTGCCTCCTGGTCTTCAAAGTCCTCCTCCAACTGTAGGACCACAGTGGCATTTAGGTTCCTCTGACAATTGTGAGAGCTCCCATACCCTTGAGCCAGTGGTCCTTGAAAAGTCTGGGCATTCTCTTCTCCCCAGTGCTCTACCTGGGAGATGGCCACCGGCCCCTTTGGGGAAGGTTCAAGGAATGTTTTTCATATCGACTGGAACTTTCTACGAGGGCGCATGAACTCCCTTCAACCAGTGGGCTCCAGTCTATGAACTGACTTTGATGTGGGAATTGGATAAGGAAGCAGCAATTTTCCATTGCAGCAACTGACCATATTACTGTGAGTCTTACCAATGCACAGGTTTTCTCATTGTATTAATTAGTAGCCCTATAAACTATCCATTGCATCCCCCCTCAGAAGCCATCTGAAGCCATCTCCACAAGGCCCTGAAGGCCCAGGCACCATGATGGCCCTCTGGCCTTGCTGCCCACTGTAGTACTGAAGTCCACTGGGCCTCCAACAGTTATGTTCTGGCCCCTGACCTGCACCTCTCCACACCTCAGAACCCCGTCATTTCTAGTGCTGTCGGGGAGTCCAGGTCTGTGGGAACCTTTCCTGCTGTCAGCCCTGGTCTGCAGAGGACAGCCACTCTCTGAGCCCCTTCATTCTTTGTGGAGGAAACATCCTCCTGGGTTCTCAGTCTCATGTGATAAAACCATCCCAACACTCCCTCTTTCCTGCACCTTCTGACCCCTTCCCCGGCACCTTCCGTGGTAGTTCTAGTAGCTCCACCTAATTCCCTGAAGGCCATCATTTGGGCCAAGGTTTAAGGAGCTGTCCCCGCAGGGTTCTGAGACCAGCTGCAATGTCTCTGCCAGAATGTTGAATTCCAAGTCAAAATAAAGTGTTCCCACATTAATAAGTTCTTTCCCATACAGCTTCATATTCCACTTCACCACCCCATGCCATCATTCAGACATTCTGCCAGATGGTGTGATGTCCCGAAGAACCATCTCTACATGTGTTCCCCTAATTTCTACCCACACATATTAGCCAGGTGCTGCAACTTCTTCAATGTGTAGGCTTTTTCTTCTGGACACCGGCAGTGACCCAGGTCAGCCTGGAGGGAAGGAGACTAACACGGGCATCTCTTAAGAAAGCCAAGTGCAACCTGAAGAAAAGGCTGAAGAAAAGGCTGGCTGGAAGAAGTTTATGTTGGAGTGTGATCAGGAGTAAGGACAGTGGGAGTGAAATGGAGAAAGAGGGAAGGAAATACCAGGGTCTATTAGGTGATAGGTGCTAGTCCGTCTGAGTCCTTCTGGGGAGCCTTACGAGACGCAACTCAGAACTGTTCGACAGGGGCATGAGAGTGGGAAGCATTAATCCAGGGGCTCCTGTTGCCCTTTGGTCAGGGTGGCCGTGACCACAATAAATTCCCCGCACTTTCAGGCTGTATCTGTGTAAAGGCAGAGAAAGTTCCTGGGGGTGACTCACCAAGACAGAAGACAGAGGTGCGCAAGGTAGACCAGAGGCAAGGCACTGATTGCATGTGGGAGAAGATGGTCAAAGCTGGGTGCACGTGGGGGGGATTGACAGGATTCTGAAGTTGTGCACAAGGGTAGTTGTTGTAATCGCAATGACCTCTTCTTGCCCCATCCAATGATACACTCTCGTCCTCAGTTTACTCCTCCTCTCTTCGAAGTTTGACACTCGCTCAACTTTGAAACACTTCCTCACGTGGCTCCCAAGTTACTACTCTCTTCCGATGTCCACCTACCAGCTCTTCCTTCTTACCCTCCCTTGCTGGTTCTTCATCTTCCCAACTTCTACATGGTGAAGTGCCACAGGTCTCTATTCTCAGACTGGTTTTTATCAAGACTCATTTCCCAGGGTTATGGGATCAAATACGATCTATAAACCGCAGAGCCTCGATTTTATATCCCTATTCCACACTTCCCCCAACTCCAGATTCAAATATCTGTCTGTGCAACACCTCAAACTTGCCATGTGTAGAACAGAACTACTGAGTTCCCCATCAGCACCATGAAAGTCCCCTACCTCCTCAGTCTTCTCTGGCCGTAAAATGTACCGCAGCTCATTGAGTTTCACAGGTTGAAACCACAATTGCGGTCAAAGATTCTCCTCCCCACCCCACTCCCCATAACCTTTCCCACGTGTCTTGAATCTCACCCCTGTGCATCGCCTCCACCTCCACTTTCCAAGTCCAAGCAATTACCATCTCTCGAGGAACAGAGCAAAAGCCTTCTCACTTCTGTCTCACGGCTGTCCATCCTCCATACAGAAGCCACATGATCTGGGAAGATAGGAATTGGATCAGATCATTATCCTACTCTAAATTCCCCAGGGGCTTCCATCTGACTCAGAATAAAACCCACACTCCTTTCCACGGCCGACAAAATTATTTATGACCTGCAACAGCCTTTCTTTCCTCAGATCCTTCCCAGTTCTTTAACACTCACTCTACTAACACTAGGCTCATTGCTGTTTCTGCCTCAGGACATTGGCACTTGCTCTTCCTTCATCCTAAAATAATTTTTCCTCTACCCCACCTATTACTTTTGAGCCAATGCTTTCTCTTTCTTCATAGCAGTTACTATTACATATATATTTGTATATGTCTAATATATTTACATATATTTATTGATCATAAGATCCATGGGGGAGGGGGACACTGTCTTTTTACTACTCTATCCCCAGCACATGGAGCAGTAATTGTCACATAGTAAGCACTTGGTTACAAAGAAACCAGAGAATCTATAAATGATTGAAACATGATGAGAATGGAAACAATAGGATCATGATGAGGAATAGCAAAATTCTGGAACAATATGAAAGATAAATATTAATTATTAAAGCCAATAAAATGCCGAAAGGAAACTGGTGGGATTTTAAAAGAACTTAAAAGTTAAAACAGTAGAGGAAGAAAGTGCAAAGAAAAAAATAGTTCAGTTTAAAATATAGTTATTTAAAAATTGAAAAGCTTTTAAGATCAGAAGGGTGTTATAAAATAGTCTACATTTCAGGCCAAAGTCTGGGAGCATTTTAAGGGTATTTATAACTAGTCACTCTTTTTGCTCTTTGAATAATGCATTGCATTTGTAGAACTTTACAGTTAAAAAATGCTCCCACATGCATTATTTCATTTGACCCTCCAAATGCCCTTATTGGGTTTATCAAACAAGTCTCCCATCCTTATTACATACTTATGCAAACAGATTTCTGCAGGTTGAGAACCTAGGCCAAGAGTTCTGGCATCAGTCATTAAGAAGAAAAGAAGGGATTTGCCAACAAATTTTTTTACTCCAAATATAGGCACGTATACTATGCTTTGTCATTTCAAACACTTATGAGGATTTTTTTTTAAAGTAAGAAAATTTAAAGAAAAAAATTCTGACTCTATGAAAAATTTGTCTTGTCTAGTACATTTTAAGATTATCATTTCTGCCATTATCTACATTTGCCACAAGAGGGCTGACTACGAGACTTTATGCCTAGTTTTGCCCTTGTCAAAAAGCAGCTGTTTTTACAGCTTAAAATAAACTTTAAAGTTCTTACTTCAGTTTGAAAATTTGCCAGTCTTGACATTATATATCCTTGGCTGAGTCAGTAATTAACTTATACAAGTTTATTTTTCAGTCAATCCATTAAATTGCCTTACCATGACTTAGTTCTTTCTCCTATGAATATTTTTTATCTTCTAGTTCCATATTTCAGTCTGAACAGCTACAAATTTATATTTGCATTATATTTAAAAATACAATATTTTTTCCTAATTAGATATAAGTATATTAAATGAGTCATTTTCTACCTTTTAGAAATTTTTCATATAAAGAGGGAACGTCTTGGCTTTCTCAGGAAGAGACCGAGAAGCTGCACAGCAGATGGAAAGTTTTGTTAGCCATTTTGAGTATCAACTACACTTTCACCTTTCTCTTTCACTTAAATTTACATAAAAAGTATTTTTGTTCACTCCAAGGAGGAGACTTAAAGCAATCTTGAAAACAAGAAATTGCTACACAGAGAAAGTTTTCCCATGTTTTTATTCAGATAGTAACTTTTTAAATAATAATATTCCCCAGGTTAGTTTGAAAGCAGAACATCCAAACTAAACTCTTCCTAAGTGTAAAGTGTCAATTGATGTAGGGCTGATGGGTCTGAAAGCCTCTGAAATAACATATTGAGGAACATTGCTGTTTCATAACAATCATCATTTCAGTTTTCCAGATTTAACCCAGGGCTGAGTCAGAAACAACACAAGCTTTCCTTTCTATTGCTGGCCAGGGCTACCTGTCACTGGACTTAGGTCTTGTTTTCAATCACTACATATCATCCACCCTGACTTTCCCAGCTCTCCTTTGTGACTTTTCTGATAGCTGCAAAGAACATGTAAATTTGACGGAGCCAAAAGGATTCAATCAACCCAGCCTCTCACTGTAGCTAAGATTAGTCATGTCTTTAATTTAAGGCTAGTTAAGTAGAGGCTAGTGAACTTTTAGGAACAGATAAAAAATATTATAGAAAATTGAAGAATTGTAACCAAATAACTAAATAGAATTTTGAAAGTCAAATGAGTGAGGGAGGAGCCATAGTTTAAAGTCTGATGGAAGAATATACATAAATGGACAAAAACAGAACATCATATACATATATATATTTGTATATATGTAGACATTATTCTCTGTGTGTGTGTGTGTGTACACACATATCACTGCATCACAGTATTACATAATTTTTTCAGGAGTTTCAAAACATTTTCTCCTTTATATTTGCTCAGATACAAGAAGTGCTGAGTATATGTCTCTCTACCTAGAATACTACACAATGGCAATTAATTATTACTGAACACAATTTTTACTCATATTTCCTGTGGTCACATTTCAGAGCTCTACAATTTTAAAATATTAAAGTTATTCAAAAGTGAAATCTAAATATCTTAAAGAGACAGCATTTTAAAAGGAAACACATTTATGTGATTCAATGAAATGGACAATAATGATCATACTTCATCAATTTTAGGATGAACTTTTTCACATTTTAATGTATCTGAAATTTGCATATATCTTACCAAAAATGGAACTTGACAATTAAAATTTGGAGCATTTTAACTTTCTCAGCACTCTCACCACTGAGAAAGAAATAATGATGTGTCTTAGAATTGATGCCTTATTAAATTTGATGAAACACAGTATTAGAAAAGGCACCAAAAATATTAGGGTCAAGATGAGCTCCTAAAACAGCACCTTATGCCCAGGAAAACATAGAACTCTAGGGATAGATGATGTTTATGGGCGGTTGAATAGGTTCTAATTGAAAGTTTTGATTGATCTCTTATTCTACAGCTTACTACCAGACAGTAATAATCTCCTCAGTTGTACCAAGTTCAACACAAACACGGTGACTATGGCTGCCAATTGTGAAACAGGCTTTTCCAGTGGCTTCTGTTCTACTGTGACCAATGAAAATAGGCTTGGTGTGGGTTGACATAGACATAAAGGAATAAAGGGAGGAAAATGCCAACTTACATAATCTAAGGCAAGTTATCTATTTCAAGTACCTTTGGCCATGTCATGTAATCTAACTCAAGACAGTGAGACTGAGAAAAATTGTCTAGGTCAGGGTGTACCAACTTTAATACTGTTGACATTTCATAATAGAAAATCATTTTTGAGGGGTATAGGGATTTCTCTGTACATTGTAGGATAGTTAGTAGCATCCCTGGCCTCTACCCACTAGATACCGGTAGCACCAGACTCCAACACCACTGCCTGCCAATTTTGACATTAAAAATATCTCCAGACATTGCCAAATATCCCTGGAGGGCAAAATGTCCATATTGAGAACCACTGCTCTAGATCTTTTCCCATTCTACAGTACTTCCAAAAAACTCAGATAAGGGATACAAATAAATAAATGCAAAAAGAAAACATAATTAATAAACCTCCCTTGAAAAGCATAGAAGTGATCTGAAGCTTCAAAGACATCTTCAAGTGTTCAGGTTACCAAAATTTCAATAGATACAGGAATAGAAAAAAATTATACATAGCATTCACTATCAAACTTTTAACTATACTATGGTTAAAACCATGAAAGACAAATTGATATACGAAAGGACTTCCAAAAAGTTCATGGAAAATGTGTATTATGAAAAAAATATTCATGGATTTCAAATATTTTTTGCACCAAAATAAACTCATACTAACTTGTTATAACATGGCGAACAAGGATCTAGTTTGAGGTACTAAGAAAGATAAGACATCAGTTTGAAAAGAGCTCCTATCAGAGCAACATTAATTCTGCTAAAATTGAGGCAAGAACCAACATCAAATTTAGGGTGAAGCTTGGGTGGAAGAATGGTCAAATCACTTATGCTTTATGAAAAGTTTATGGAAACAATTCCCCAAAGAAAGCAGCAGCTTACAAATGGGTAACATGTTTTAAGCAGGGAAGGGACAGTGTTCAAGATGAAGCCCACAGTGACAGGCCATTCACATCAATTTTCAAGGAATAAATTAATCTTGTTTATGCCCTCATTGAAGAGTACAATTAATAGCAGAAACAATAGGTAACACCATAGACATCTCAACTGGTTCAGCTTTTATAATTCTGACTGAAAAATTAAAGTTGAGCAAACTTTCTACTCCATAGGTGCCAAAATGGCTGTGTCCAGATCAGCTGCAGACAAGAACAGAGTTTTCAATGGAAATTTTAAACAAATGGAATCAAGATCCTGGATCATTTCTTCAAAGAACTGTAACAGGAGATGAAACATGGCTTACCAGTTTGATCCTGAAGACAAAGCGCAACCACAGCAATGACTATCAAGAGGTGGGAGTGGTCCGGTCAAAGCAAAAGTGGGCCAGTCAAGAGCAAAGGTCATGGCAACAGTTTTGGGGGATGCTCAAGACATTTTGCTTGTTGACTTTCTGGAGGGCCACAGAAGGATAACATCTGCCTGCTTGTTATGAGATTGTTTTAAGAAAGTTAGCCAAAGCTTTAGCAGAAAAATATCTGGCAAAGCTTCACCAGAGAATCCTTCTCCACCAGAACAATATTCTTGCTGATTCCTCTCATCAAACAAGGGCAATTTTATGAGAGATTTGCTAGGAAATTATTAGGTATTCACCTTACAGTCCTGCTCTGGCTCCTTCTGACTTCTTTTTGTTTCCTAATCTTAAAACATCTTTAAAAGGCATCCATTTGTCTTCAGTTAATAATGTAAAAAATCTTCATTGATATGGTTAAATCCCCAAGATCCTCAGTTATTCAGGGACTGACTAAATGGCTGGCATCATGGCTTACAAAATGTCTTGACCTCCTCTGCTGAAGGACTTGCATTTTTCATGTCGTGTGTGCAGCCAGGATGGGCAAACTGGTTCGGGGAAATGGAGCTTCTGTTGAGAAATAAATTTTACTTTTTTTATTTTTATCTTTCAATTCCAATTTTCCACAAACGTTTTGATATCCCCTCATATATGTGGCCAAAAGGAAATCTGAAAAACTAAAGTGGTTGATTTATTTGGCTGATGGAATTGAGAGTGTTTTCTATCATTATTATTATTATTTATGCCATAAGTAATTTAAATTTTCCTGCTTATGGTTGTCTGAAAATAACTAACAAAGACCAATATGAAAGGAACAGAAGGATTAAATACCACTGTATAATATCTAGCATTTTCTAAGTGATTGCTAAGTACCAGGTACGGGGCCATGTGTTTTAAATGTACTGATCCATTTAATATTTACAACATTCCTGAGAGGTAGACACCATTTCCATGAAGAAAATTTAATTTGCTTAAGATTACACAGTCTGTAAGTAGCAGAGCCCAGAAGCAAGCCCTGGAACATCTGACTTCACACTAAATCACTCCTCAGTAAATGTTAGTTGATATTCATAACTAATGAGTGGCTTCTTGTCTGACACTTCTACATGTATTTTTTCTCACTCAGTTCTAAAAAAAAAAAAAAAACCTATGAGAAATTACTATTTTATTCCCATTTTAGGAAGAAGAAAACAAGTTTAGAGAGATTAAGTAACAAGCAGAAGGTTGAAGCGGATTTCACCCCAGCAGCTAACTCCTCACTTTTAACTGCTCTTCATCATAGAAAGTCAGCAAACATCTTTAAAACTAGTTTTTATAAGTCTATGTATTTATTTGTATACAAGTTTTCAAAACGGATCTAATTTCTGTAATATCGAATTTTGCGATGTCATGATGATGATAGCATTTTAAAAGTCCGCAGGCGGAGAAGATTGCCACAGAACAAACATCAGATTATATGTTTCTCTTGGTTGAAGGCTCATCAAAGAATATGCTCATCTTGGTATTACCTTAACAGGGCTTGGGCAGATCCTGGAGGTCTCCTGTAGTATGGAATGAAGTTCATTTCCCTGAACCAGTTTGCCCATCCTGGCTGCACACCTGACAGGAGAAATGCAGGTGCCTTCATCAGGCAAGTATTGTTGGTGATTCCCAGTTGTCTGAGAGTTATTTGGCACATGCTCAGGTTGCTGACATCCAAACAATAAGTCATCTGGTTTTCAGTAATTACCAAGCAAACCTGCATGGTCTAGAGACCTAAGCAGTGTGCTACGACACATTGAACAAACGGCACACCTGAGTAAACGTATTGTCACGAAAGAACTATTATCTTTAATCACAACAATATGCCAAAATTATTGTTTTATTTGTGTATAGGCTTAAACCACCCACTTGTTAAAACCACATTGTAGGTATTTTCTTACTCTTTCATTTTTAGGGCACTTTGGACCTTGAACTCTAAGTTTAGTTTAGGAACATTCCCGCAAGAGTGTGGTCCAGGTTCATAATTTCTCATCCAGAGATCACCCTTGACCAAGGAGACCAAGGCTAGAATTCTTTTGCCTCATTACCAAGCACTCTATTTGGAGAATTGGGCTGAAATTTCATATCGATCTTTCCATTGCAGAGCATTCTTTCAGCTTTTTTACATAGAAATAATACAGAAACACCAAAAAATATAGTTATTTCAGAGACTGATGAACAATGGTTGTTCTTCTTTCATCAACCCCTTGACACTGGAGAATTCATCGACTAGTCGGTGATCATATTTGAGAAATTTTTGGAATACATTGCTGACATCAATCAACCTAGAAATGGTAACTAATTTCTAGAGCCATCTTGCCAATGTGGGAAGTTTACTGTACATATATGTGAGTTTTCCAGAAATAAATTTTTCTTACTGTATTGTAATTGCCTTTATTTAACAAAACAAATGCCATTATTCCTAAAGCTAGTGACTCATCCTAATTTTGTTGGTATATTAATTTATAGAAAAACATAAAAGAATTTTGAGTTGACCAATGCCAAAGTTTTTTACTCTAAATAGAATCAAATTACTAGATAGAATTCCAAGTATTTCAAACATGATTAATATGCCGTCATAAAATTATATCAATATAATTCACCACATGGTATATTTAAACTCTTATGATTTAAATCACTTTTTTACATGAAAACTGTGCTATGACATTATCAAGATGAGGCAGACTTTGAAAAAATAATAACTTAATTCTATTTTAGCCACAGTTTATGACAGAAAAGAAAGAAAATAGAGACATTGATCATGCTTTAATTGGTTGGCACATCTCCTTTGATTGCCACTTCTCAAGGTGAAGAAAATGCCCTTCCATTTTTGCTGATCTGTCAATATATTTTTTTCTTTTTTTTTATTTCAGCATATTATGGGGTACAAACGTTAAGGTTATATACATTGCCCTTGTCTCCCCTCCCCCCTCAAGTCAGAGCTTGAAGTGTGTCCATCCCCCAGACGGTGTGCATCACACTCACTATGTGTGTATATACCTATCCCCTCTTCGCCCCTCCCACCTGCCCCACACCTGAAAAATTTTTCTTTTTCTTTTTTTCTTAACATTTTGGTTACATTTTATATCTTTGCCTCTC
>VBSM01001562.1:58788523-58799539 GCA_008086735.1 Cheirogaleus medius
AATATGTTTGCTGGCCATTATTCTGTCTTCTTTAGAAAAGTTTCTGTTCACAGAAATGAATTTTAATGTGATTCCATAGTATAAGATCAGATCAAAATCCAGGGCACTTATTTTTCTTAAAAGCAATTCTCTCTCTGTCTCTCTCTCTCTTAGACAATGTTTTCCAATTCATTTAGTCTCCCCATGCCTCAGCTTCTTTCCATTCCTTAATTAACAACATATTTTTGACTCCTCTATTTATCATACCCTGTAGTCTGGGCTCTGAGGATAGAATAGCAAAGAAATGAATGAAAAAATCTTGCCTCAGAGAGCTTACATTCAAGTAGAAAAACGTTTAACGAACAAATCCATAAGTAAAATATGTGGTATATCAGATAGTGATAAATTCTATTGAAAATAAAATGGAAAAGAAACTAGAGAATATCCGCCTAGAAGGACATGAACGGTACTATGGTTTGGATATGGTTTGTTTGTCCCCATCAAAACTCATGTTGAATTTGATCCCCAAATGTGGTTTGGGGAAGTGGGATCTAAAAGGAGGCATCGGGGTCATTGGGGTGGTGCCGTTCTATCCATAGTGAGTTCTTGCTCTGGGGAGACTGGATTAGTTCTTGTAGGAATGGATTAGTTCAGCTCTCATGGGAATAGATTAGTTCCCACAGAACTACCCTGCTCTCTGACAGCAGGTACTCTAGGACAAAGCTCTGCTCCCTCAGAGTCTCCCCAAAGTCACCCAACCAAAATCCAGACTCTATAATAAATCGTTTCTAATGCTCTCTTACTGAGATATCCTGCAGATTCACATGGTATAGTTTCTTCCTCATCGTAGTGAGGAATCAACCCACCTCTCTAACTGCAAGTGTGTCCCTGGCAGTCTCTGACTGAAGGGCATTGACAATACATTTGTGCCAGAATTCTCAGTAAGAAAAAGGGAGGCAGGCTTAAGATACCGCATCTCTCGGAAGCATTTACTTTCTACAGAATTACCCTTGGTGTTTACAAAACCTTCAGGGGTCAAGGAACTGGTTCTCTACTGGCATAATGCAATGCCCTGTAATGGCTGGGGTGGAGGTGGCAATATTGGGACGGCCAATACTGACAGAGCTCTTCATTGATTCCTCACTCCCAATTCCTGCCTTCCCAGTCCTGACCAGTCACAGACACCACCCTGCCCAAGCTCTGAGTCAGCCATCCCTGACCAGGGCAGAGATTAACACCAGTGTGTGGAGTCTGGAATTCATCTTCCTACTGCTGGCCTGGTGTCTGATGAACCCTGAGCACCAGCCTGCAGCTCTGTTCTCTAACTGGATTTCAGCCTCAATTTCCTACTTAGTATTCCAGCCTGCTGCTGGGTATGGAGCTTTGCCTAGAACCATCATAGCTTGTTTGGCAGGCATCCAACACCTTGCTGTGCCCTTGCCCTCATCCCTCCCCGGATGTTGTAGCTTGTTCCCTATATCCCTAACTACTGGCAGGGTCACCAATCCAAATGTATCCTCCAGGGCCATGACTTGCTGACTTTTCTGACACTGCACATTGCACCGTTGGTTCCGGAATGGGCCCTTTGGCTGAAAAAGCTCCCTAGCCTATTCCCATCTGGTACTAGGTTTCCTCAACACTTCCTCTTGGCCAGTGCCAGCACCCCTGACGGATGAGCCCACCGAAGCAATAGCCACCCCAGCTCACTAGACACATTTTATTTATGTGCACCTAAACACCTTCCCTGGCCATCACTCAACAGAGAAAGTTGCTATAAGAACCAGCCTGCTGAGTCTTCAGGGCTTCTCAGATTTAGGAGAGCAACAGGAAACATAGGGTGTTGCTTCCTACCATACCAAGAATCACATAGCAAGGACTAGAGCCATTATTCCATGTGCCTAAATAGCTTTCTGGGAGCAAATAAATGCGATGTCAAAATACCCTATGAGTTAAAGAATTCAATCAATACTTAAGCATTTAGTACGTACTAGATGTTTAACGACCTCATTATAAGTACTCAAAAAACATTTGCTCCATTAATAAATAGGTGTGACAAAGAGGAAAATTGAGGTGCAGTTTCTGTTGCTATTGATCAGGGTCATGCAGCTAGATACCTAGAGTTGAAACTAGAGCTAAACTTTCTTAGCCCCAGTCCAGTATTCTTCATACTAGAGCAAAGTCTTTATTAAGTAAATACTTGTTAATTCATAATAGCACAAACTTTGAAACCAATATTTTTACTAGACTCTTATCTCTAAAATTATTGAAGTTTTACTAGTTTCTGGACACTAACACTGGCTACTCAAGCACTCGGTCAAGAAATATGCCGTAAGTGTACCTGAATTCTGTGGCAAAATTGAGACAGGAACCCATCTATTACCAAGAACTTGTAAACATTTTTATCATATAAAACAATATTTAAATATTAAATAATAGCATAAGACTTGTGTCTTTTTCATGTCCCTGAACCACAGAGTAGAAAAAGGGGTAGGGGGAAAATGAGCCATGGATGGGAAGAGAGAGAGAGATAAGGGCACAGAAAGGAGACTGGAAGCCAAAGAAACACCTTTGCAATTCCCCTGGAATTGACCCGGTGCCTCTCAGGCCCCTCCCATCACTTCAGAAAAGGGGGCTTTAAAGGAAGAATACTGGTTACTCCGCTGTTCTTCCTGAAATCTCCAAGGGTTGCTGGAAAGAACACAACTCCTATTAACATGCAGACAACCAGCTGTGTTGAGCCTAACACTTGTTTACACTTTGATTAAAAAGAATCTCTTTAATCAGATGATTTGATTGCCTTGCTACTCAAAGTGTGTTGCAGGGAGGACCAATAGCGTCAACATCACCTGGAAATTTATGAGAAATGCAGACTCTCAGGCACATCCCAGACATACTAAAACGGAATCTGCCGTCTACCGAGCCCCCCAGGTGATTCACGGGCATAGCGTTGGTGCAGAGGCCCTGTTCTCAGCTGCTGTAAAGAGGCAGGCTTGACTGGTACAGGCAAGAGATCATCTTGGTTCCTAGAGGCCTTCAAAGAAGCCAGGTGGGGATGCAGAGGATGGGAGAAGGCGCCAAAGACAAACTTGCCTTCTTAGCTTGTTTTCTGAGACCCCAGGTAAAAAAAACTCCTGCCTCCACCGCAATCACCTGAGTATGCAATGGATTGTTAGGCTCGCAAGGGTCACCTGTGTTGAAATATAGACCAGGTACTCAATATGTATGCAAGAATTAATGTAACGCAAACCCTTATCGTTGGCCGGTCAACTGTAGTATTGGGAAAGAGAGATCACACAACTCTCCAAGCGCCCAAGTCACAGCCGCGAGCGCCCAGGCATAGGGTGAACCTGGTTCTTATGTTCCTGTGAGTTTATGTCAGAAGCTCTGATTAGTGGGCTGAGACCCTTCACACCACGTAAAATGCAGAAATGTGCAATTAACTAGAGAATGAGGATCAAAAGATGCTACTACTCTGAATAATTGAATAAACTACTTGATTTTGCCTAATCCACGGAAACCAAATTACCTAAGCAGTATCTTTTTCAACATAATTACGTTTAAGATTCAAATAAAAACACGCATTCCATCTGTACAATATGCCTCTTCTTATTTTTTTTACCCTACCTGCTTGTAAGCTGGCTGTCATAAACCACTGACAGCCTTAATTATATGTTTTCCCCGGGACGAGGTCCAAACCTCAAGGGCTGACTACAGCCACGTCTTTGGCCAGTAGGGGGCAGTAAGGGGCATTGGAACGGGAGTGGCCGGCGGGCAACCGTCCTCCTGCTGGGCAGATTGAACCAGGGTCGCAATTAGAGACCAGGAGATCAGGTGTCAGATCTGGGAGGGAAGGAGGAGTGCTCTAATTAAGCAGGGAGCGGCTCACAAGGAGCAGAAATAGCCAATGATCCCAGAAGATGGGAATTCCGGGAAGCAGTTAGAAAAGAGGGCAGGGGGGAGGAACACGAGCTCTGATTGCAGCCTGGAGTGAGAAGTTCTTATAAAATCCCCAACCCAGCCTCCAGGCTTTGCCTCAGGCAGCTTCCTAAAACAGAGCTAGAATTCACTCATTTAAAAGAATAGCGCAGCATGAACTCCCTCATCGCTCTTGCAGAGGAAGCCTCTAATTTCTCCCGGAGGAATGCAGTGAAGCTTGAGCTCCTAACCTGCCAATTACCCCACAATAAGAAGAGCTGACTGCATTCTGAACGGGGTGCCTGTGTGCATGTGTGAGTTTAAGCGTGTGAGTGTGTGTGTGTGTGCACGCGTGTGTTTGTGTTTAGGGAGAGGAAAATCACCCCTCGTTCAAAAAGAAAGCTTGAAAGCATGATGTCCCTAACTTGTTCATTATCGCCAACCCCTCCTTTGTAGGGCAACGTGCTTTAAATTTGGGAATAAATCTGGATCCAGCCCTATGGCCAGGTATTTCAAATTGAATTCTGGTTTCCCAAGTAATGTTTAAAAATAAACTCTCTTTCCATTACATTCCTTTCCACAATATTCTGACTGTGCCTACAGTGCCAAACTTTCTTTCTCAGTTCTACATGTTCAGTCCTGCTAGATTTACATTTATCAGATAATTATAAAGCCAGTGGAAAGATCTGGTCCCCATAAACATGCTCTCTCGTCTAGAGATCTCCAACACCTCATGGGTTACAGTATATACATGATTTCTTGTTTATATATGAAGCCAGAAGAAAATTGAAATGTGAAGATGCTTTTGAAGGGGCACTTACTAAGATCTTAGGAATTCCTAATTAACAAAGGAAAAATGACCATACTTAGTTGTTATTCCCATGTGCTCCTTTAACATTTCTGGCTTTTTTAAGGTTTTTCTCTTTTTTTCTCATGATTTTTGATTAAAATATTCCAGTCTTTGTAATAAAAACATCAACAGTATCTCAATCCAAATGTATAACACATTTTATAGTCTATTGGACATGTGCTATATTAGACTCACAAATGTAATAATCACAATTGCTGCAATTTCATAATTGCTTGTTCTATGCCAGAAACTGCTAGGTACATTATATGGTCTATTGCTAATCCTTAAGCACTACCCTCTTTGGTAGATGCTATCATCCCCACATTAGAGATGAAGATAAAATTGAACAAGAAGTGGAGCTATTTCTCCCCGGGGAAAGAGAAGCATTAATACACATCCTTGATTAATTCCACGAAGAAATAATAGTAGATACTCAGTGCCATAATCACTGCAAATTTGTGGCATGCCTACTGTGGACAAACCTATTCTCTAGATGTTCATAAACATTAACTCATTTAATCTTCACAAAAGCCTTGTGAGATGCCTCTAATTTTCACCATGGTGTGAGTGAGAAAACTGAACACTCAGCCACACTTCTCACAAGTGACAAAGTTAAGAATCCAATGCAGATCTTCTGATACCAATTTCAATGCATTTTCACTAAAATTCAGTTGCATCCCAAACAACAACGACAAAACCCCAGAAGGTCATATTCACTGCTGTAATACGTCAGAAGTTCACTGTTGCGTCTTCACTCTCAGAAGTAAACCTAGATTTTACCAAAAGCTGCTGAGAGTGTGGTGGAATTATCACAGGCATACTCCCAGCTAGAACCTGTCCCAGTCCTCTGCTGTGACATAAGAGCTCTATGAACTTAAGGGAGTTATTTATCCCTTGACTCTCATTTCTCCACTAGCCAAGTGGGCAGACTTACCTGTGTCCTCATCATCACCCTTGGAAATTAAACTACATGAGGGCAAGGACTTTATCTTGTTCACTTCTCTTACCTCAAACGTTTAAAACATAGTATGCACTTACACTATTTTTGTAGGAAAAAAACCCATGATTTACAAGTTTGTTGTAAAGATCAATTGTGTTCATATCTGTAAAAGCTCTCAGTTTATTCTTTCTTCCTCCCACTCTGGTGTGCAATTATCCCTCAGATTAGGTTAGTTTGTAAACTAGTTCTATCTACACATCTAGATATGGATACTTTTCCACTTTTAGAAAATCTTATCTTTTAAGTACACTTTGAAAACTCCTACAGCCTTTGGATTCTGAAGATTAGGTGAGTGAAAAACAATTACCAAAATCTTTTAATTTGTATTCTAGCTACTTTATCCATATGATCTTGAATTGGACATCTAACTATCTAAGGTTCTGAAAATGGGGATACTGTAACACTCTTAAGAGTTATTATAAATATTAGCTTAAAAAGTATATCAAATATATTTTTCCTAAATAAAAAATACTTGCCAAGGCATGCTAGTCAATCAAATCTGATGGCAGTCTATATTATAAATGCAGATCATTTATCTGAGTGATTTAGCTAGAAGTTTTTAAACTTAATAACTGCACTGTGCAATAATGGCAAACCTAATACTGAGAACTTCTAAGGGCTAGGTACTCCTTTCAGCACTTTCCATGTGTCAACTCATTTAAATCTCACACCTCTCTCCATGAGGTGGGTGTCATACATGGGTAAACTGAGGCACGGGGAGGTTAACTAGAAAGCAGCATTCGAATCCAAGCAACTGGATCCAGAGATTGAGCTCTTGGCTGCTAAATTATGTGTTTCAACTTCATGATTTAACTATCCCTTTAAATCAGGGTTCTTTACCTTTCTGCACCAAGGACCTCCTTCGCAGTTTAATGAAGCCTACAGACCTCTTCTCAGAGTAATGTTTGTAAATAATTTAAGTAAAATACATAGATTTACAAATAGAATAAATTACAGGGAAATTATTTAAATATTTTTAAAACTAAATTTATAACATGGTAACATGTTTACTTCTTTATTAACCCATTAAGTAAGAAGATCTGGTGTCAAGGTCTAACAACTACTATCATTTAGCAGTAATGAAGAACATGTAGAATAATATAAAAATCTCTGATTTCTTTTGGTGTAAAAGTCTCAGGTAATGCTAACAGTACTGTGGTTTGTAGCCCACATTCTTGATTGAAGGAAATGTTAAATTTCAGATTTAGGATAGTGAAAATAAAGATATAAATTTTCCCACCCAAGTTCATGGACCACAGAATTCTGCCCTGTTTTAAACAGACCCTCAGGCTAGTAGTCTAACTTTAGAATGTGTTTATTGTTTACAGATAACAGAAAAGTCTCAGTGACATGATATTTTGAAACATATGCAGCTTTCTCTCCTTACATATCACTTGGTAGTTTTAACTCAGACTTTGTTGAAACGTAGCAAAGTTCACATTTTAAAAATATCAAAGAGGATTTATTTTCTATATGTGACTTTTAGGGGCTCAAATCTTTTCTGTTTAGGATTAATTATCAAAACTATTTTAAAATGCTGCCTCATCACTTGAGGTTTATGGCTTAGTGAATAAATAGAGATATAAATTCAAGTCAGCCTTCTCTAGGAACTGAGTTTGGCCTGCTTGTACATTTCTCAGTACTATAGTGGTAAAAGCCAGATCTCTCATTTGCTGAAAGTCTGTCTTTATCCTACACAACCACTAGATGGCACTAATTGTTTGATATTTCTTCATCTGTCCAAAATTCTACCACCGCCCCCTTTCCACCCCAAAATTGAAAAAGATTATCTGGCAACTTTATCCACAAATACTAAGAGTTGACATCGACATCTCTTTCTGAAATGAATTAAAGCTTTTTCATTCTGTTTTTATTTTATCTTTTGAAGACCATTACATCATTTTGTTCTTCCTTTGATTCTCCAGGGGCTTTTTCAAGTCCATTAGAACTTCAGCAATTCAAGATGTTTCACACCAATTAGGACTACCTTCTCGAAAACATTCTGTGCTTTTCCAGCAAAAGCACGATTCATGGGAAGCCTTGCTTCCTATCTGGGATGCTGGCAACAGAAGCATCTTTAGAGTAGCGAAACGATTGTGTTAAATGCCTTCCTGTCATAGGAGCTAGAGACTTGTCCTCCACTGCTTCAGAGAAATCACATTTACAGGCTGATGCATCAGTTGTGGGTCATAAACAGGACAAGGCTGCACTCAATAAAAGATTGGATGAACCCACTCTTCGGTGACATGGGATTTGTGAGAAGTGTTTTTAAAGGAGTAATAAAAGGTAACTGTGTTTTAAAACTGTCTCTTGAAATAAGCACATTCATTATACCAGCAACTGAAGTAATGTACTAGCAAGAAGCACAAAAAAAGATATATTCCTAGTAGTACTGAAGTCCTACCGTAGTATTTCCTGGTGTAAAACATACCATTGCTGTTAATTTTCATAAATTTGCATATTGCCTGTACTATTACATAAAATGAATCAATGAGTACAAGCTATTAGATTTATTATTCAGATCAAGAGGAGAGAATCTGATGGAGTGGTTATAGTTGAGGAGATAGTATCCCGTCCTCTCTGCCTCTGATAGAAATCACTATTGGAGCTATGACTGACAACCCTCCATCTGAGCCTGTGAAATCTGATTGTTTATTGCAAATATTCACCCCTCCATTTACCATCCACGGCCATATTTGTGTTTCATGTCCCCCAATCTAAAATTTTATCCCAGGATAGATCAACCTTCACAATGGTCATTACATCTAAAGTTCAGATTGTCAGGAATACAAGATTCTTAATGACATGGATTTTATTTTTCCAACAAGAAAAACGAAAAAGAAATAAAAAAGGAAATAAACTCTCAAAGTTCAGAAAGCTATTCTTAATGTTTGTGACCACTCTACTGATTTAGAGCAGAGACATATGGGTCCATGCAGGGAAGGGTAGTGGGAAGAAAAGAGTTGGCTGGCATTAGCCCAAAATCAAAAAAAGCTTAAATGAATGAAATGAGGCTATGTCACAAAAGAAGTTTGTCTCATCTCCTGATTTTCTTGTGGCTGTATTTATCTGCTTCCTGATGGAGGACTGTATATTTCCACATGGCATTTGAAAAGCCTTGGCTGCTGTGTCTGATAGCCCCAGCCAGTGTGCCCGGTTCCAGAGCACCAAAGTTCACGCAGCTCACCATCAGTTGCAGGTGGTGGCCCCAGGAAGCTCCAGCATCACTCTATGGGCTGAGAGGGAGGTGTTTTCTCCTGGGCAGGGTGGAAATGAGAGGACCAATCCCCAGAATTCATGCAGCACTTTAGTCACAGTGGTTCTTTGAAACATTTCAAGAGCAGCTTCCCATAGAGTGAGAAGAAATTAAGGAGCCAGCTCAGTTCCTGGAAATGGAGTGTTGGGGAAAAATAATGACTTCCAGTTCTAATACATTTGTCTTCCTAAATGCTTCTTGTTTGTAATTTTTTTTCAAAATTATTACTTTTAGATCTGGATATGGGAGAAGCACTTTCAAAGTTTCCTTTGGTTAAGTGCTTTTTAAGCATTTGTTTTGAATTAAGTCTGCCACACGCTTTTTCTCAGATTGCTCTACAAATTAGCACAAGATTATTGGCTTTTGCCCAAAGAAAAAGAGGTGGGAAATAGTAATAATGGTAATTTAAAAAAATGGACTGACCAGAATTCTGAATATTGAAGTTTACTTATTTTCCAAAAGAAGGGTAGGGTATAGGAAATAGATATTCCCTGTGTTTGTGTGTGTGTGTGTGTGTGTTTGTGTGTGTTTTACACATGCCATGTAAGATTTATTTTATATTTTGAAAATTTTGTTTCTTTGGAAAATTGACTTTATTGGAGGTAGACTCACTTTTTTCGACTACTTTTGAACGTGCTTACTAGTTTTTTCCTTTCTCTGGCCTGGTTGTATAACAAGACTACAAATCAATCAGTATAACTCTTGATTTTCTGCAATCTTTAACTTAATGCTCCATGATGATATAATGATCTCACCACATTCTGCTTAAGCCAGACAATTGGATCTGCCATTTACTTTCGAGTGTGCCAGGAGGCGAACATGTACTACATTTCAGGAAAAACAGACTGATTTGTTCAGGTGTGAGCAGTGGTTTCTTCACTGCCAGAGCATTCCAGTTCAACAAGATGTTCCAGGAAAATATAATTTTGGAACCAGTCGGTTCAGCTCTAGGTAGGAGAGGCTGCTTAATTGCTCTCAGGTGGTCACCAGCACGGACAGCGTCTCAGCTTCACAGCAATCAGAGCCTGCCCGGAGCAGGTAGGCAGGCCCAGCACCATAAGCCCTCTGTAAGGTTAAGGTATGGAAAGCGAGGGAAGGAACTGGGCCAGGTCTATTTCACAACAGAAGTTACTGGAAAGTGCCAGAACTAAGTCCTGGGCAGAGAAGGAAGGAGACATGTGTGGCGGGCACTGCAAACCTGAATCCGATTTGTCTCAGATTCCCCAAGATCTTATCGGAGTCACTCTTTGCTGTTGTACTGTCTGCATTCCTACCTCTCTCCTGCCACTTCCCATTACTTTATCTCCCGCTTGAAAAGGTTTCATTGTTTCATAATCTGCAGCATTTCTACTGGTGAATCCAGTCCAATTTTTTCAGCTGCGAGTCAAATATATCCCGAAACTGCTTTCTCCTCCACTCTGCTTCACATAAACATGAACAGGGCTGTGGGAAACAACGCAGCAAATTTGCTTTGTTTAGATAGTTGTTTTCCAAAAACTTAATTAAATTCCAAAAATTTCACTGAGCTCCATTCTATTAAAAATCAATTCCCTCCCAGCTGTGTAACTGAAGTGCATCTCACTCTGAAACAAACGAGCAAGGGCTATTAATGGCTGGAGAGGAAGATAATTGCATGGCTTTGACTTAACAGAGAAGAGACTGTATTCCCATAAGGCGCAGGAGGAAAACTAGTTCACGTAGGTGCCAGTTTTTAAGATTATGTGTTCATAGGCTGGCAAAAGGGAGAAACCATCTGAATTTATAAGCTAAACATGGAGATCATGGAAAAATACTGTTTTGAAAAAAGAAGTTTAAGATCTATAAGCAGAAAAAAAAAAAAAGAGTTGTAGTTCATGTCCAGGGTTTCTCATAGAGCTAAATCATAAATCGGATTTCTTAGGGATCAGGGCTAGATCCAACAACTAAATATATGACTAATGACAACCAGTCTGTCATAGGTAGTGTCTACATGCACGAACTGGTTCGACTCTGACATGTATGAAAATCATTTTAGCC
>VBSM01001562.1:58801720-58857282 GCA_008086735.1 Cheirogaleus medius
CGACCAGCCCCTAATTTTGATAGTATCTACAATTCAAATGAATAAAGTAATCAATGGATTATTTGTATATGACATTTATTTTGGATCTTTCACTATATGTTTGGTCCTCAAAATAATCCTGTGAGATAGAAAGAGCAGATAGTCTTATCATTTTACAGACAAGGAGGTAAACCCAGAGGGGTGAACTCTCTGGTCCGGTTCACACACCCAGAAAATTGAAGAATGATATCTAGGCCTGATGACCAACTCCTTATTCCCTGTCTTCCTGTGTCACACCGCTTGGCCTCAGTAAACAAAGCCAGACATTGAACTCCTGGATTAGTCTATTAGTTTCCACATAGGTTATCCCTTTCAAATTATGTGGATAGAGTGGAAGCCAAAAAATGGCCCTTAAATAAGAGAAGGTAGATAATTTGTAGGGTGTTCAAAAAAATGTCATCATTTTAATTTCCTAAACACCTACATTCACATTCACCAAGCATTCTCATATGCTTCTTATTCCTCATCTGATTCTCACACTTGCTTTATGAACTAGGAAGGAAATGTTGTCTCTACTTTAATTAATAATAAAACTGAGGCCCAGAGAGAACCAGTGACTTGCTGAGGCCACCTGAGTGATCTTGGACACAGATCTATTGCCCCTAGTCTGTTGTTCTTCCCACAGTATCACACTGCTCACAACTCACATGTATTGCTCACTCTCCAGCCCTTTGATGACTGTCGATTTTGATAATCCTTTCTTTTCCTCCACAATAATTTTCTGGCTCTTGTATCTAGAAATATCTTCATCTCGTGTCCTCCCCCAAATTCTTCCAGATTTCCTAGTTATAATGCTGAACAGAAAAATAATTTTCCTTACTGAAAATTCTGCAAATCTCTGTGAAAAGGAATATCAAAGCAACTAGTAACATTGAGTCCCTTCTATGTGCCAAGCACTGTGGCAAGGCTTCATACATATTATCTCATTTAATTCTCATGACAGCTCTCAGAGGTAGAGTCTCTTATTTTCATTTCATTTTACAAATGAAACTAATGGAGCTTAAAGGGACAATTAACTTGCTCAAGGAAGCAGGAAGTTGGGACTCAAACTGAGGCTATCTGACCCTTAGCTATCAACTATCATGCTCTACTCCTCCATAGGACTTTTACTCCTAAAGTATGTTTTGCCAAATGTATTTCTCATAGAAGATTCCCCCCCTCATTTTCAAATGAAACTCAAGCAGGACTGGGTTTATAACAAAGAGTCTTTACTAATTGATATGGATCGAATGTGTCTCCTCAAAGTTAATATGTTGAAACCTAATCCGCAATGTGATGGTGTTAGGAGGTGGGTCCTTTTGAAGGTGTATGTCATGAGGGTGAAGCCCTCGTGAATTGCATTAGTGCTCTTAAGAAGGACTAAAGGGATCACAGTTAATCCCTTCTGCCATGTGAGGACATAGCAAAAATGTGCCAACTATGAACCAGGAAATGTGTCCTCACCAGACAGTAAATCTGCCAGCATCTTGATCTTGGACTTCCCAGTCTCCAGAGCTGTGAAAAATAAATTTCTATTGTTTATAAATCACTCAGTTTACAGTACTTTGTTTTAGCAGCTAAAGTGGACCAAGACACTAATAGAACCATGTGCCTTTATTACAAGAATGCACATTTGATGATTGATTTACTTTTTTTGCAAGCCAAAAGCCTAGCTATAGAAGTGGTTGGGATATGTCTAAACATGGTTATCTGAAAAATATAATAATATAAGTTGTACTCTGCAATTAAAAATATTCTTAATAACTTTGCTTACTCCACAAATAAAAGTACTTTAGTTCCTCTCCTGATGTAACAACTGGTGTGAAACTTTAGCTGGACTTCCTATTTTAGTTAAATAGAACCATATAAACAACTGAATTAGAAGAATAATTAAAAAAATCTAACAAGGACGTAAGGTAATTGTAACCCAATTCAAATTCCATCTTTGCAAGAAGAAATAACCCTCACAGCTTCTTTCTTTTTTCTTCCCAGTGCTTGCCCAAGCTGATTTCAGTTCTTAACCCCTTGCTACTGGATGATCTGAAACTACCTTCCATCTATTTCTCTGATCTGGACCTCACTCTGTTCCAATTAGCCCTGCACATCACCATCTTTTCAATCATTCCAAAGACTGATTGAATCCTAACTCATCTCTTAGGTCCTAAGCTCTTGCCTGCCGATCCATCCTCCTAGCTGCCTATAGAATTCTCTTCCCCAAATGCAAACCTGATCCTGTCACTCTCCAGGCTTAAAAGGTCCACTGCTTGCCCATTTTATAAATCCTGGCAGCCAAGTGTCACTTCTATAGGACTCTAGTCTCTTTCTCTAGACTCTTCTCCCAACCCCCTGTCTCCTGCATCTCCCCATACACATCAACTTTACTCTCCAGTCTACAAACTCACAAGGAGAAAAAGAAGAGGGAAGGAAGAAAGCCCATGTTTCCTGACCATCTCTCACATGCTAGAGGCCCCACTGACCATTGAGTATCTCATCCTGCATGATGGGCTCTGAGGCAGGATGGTTGAAACACATGTGCTACCTGGAGGGCTTAGGGTATGGAGAAGCTCAGTACCATGATGGCCAGTGATAATGGGAAGGACTCACAAGGTAGGAGAGAGAAGCAGCAGTGTGACTTAAGGGTCACAACATGAGAGCTCACAACAGGAACTGGTGGCCTGGGAACAGCATAGACACATGTGCTGTTTCCTTCCTGGTGACCACACTCTGTATCACAGTGAGGCCTCAGGAGCACTGTCCTCATTCTGCTTGCTCCCCTCTGTCACTTTTCAGCCATTACTTTTCCACTCTTACACAAAATCCTCACTTCGTTGAGGTTTATCCCATCTTTCTAGTCCATCCTCCACCTTTCTCTTAGAAATCACAATGAATCTCCCTTTGAGAATTTTGGAATCTGAGTCAGCTCTCAGGCTTCTTTCTTTCTCCATCCAACTGTCATCATGGCTGACCTCAACATCCATGTTGAATTTGACATTCTCTGCTCAAAATCCCCTAATCTCCATAATTCCAACAATCGTTTACCAATCATCAGCCACCCACTCCCCTGACCACCCCCAGGACGTTGTCATTGTCCAGAACTACTCCATCCTTAGCATTTTTAACTCCAATATATCCATCTTTGACTTCTCCTGACCTCATGGCTCTCATTGAATTCTCCAGTTTCTCAGTCCCTGCTTTTCATCTTATTCCTTCCACATACTTTCCTGTGCAGCTGGACCCCATGGATTCTCCTTTTAACCATTTTCTCTCAGCCCACTCACTACTCTGTTTCAGTAGGTGTTCACACCTCCCACTTCAGAGAGAAAAGAAGATGAGACTGTTGGACACATACTCCTCAGCTCCCAACCCTTACCTAAAACTGCATATCTACATAACACACCGCTTTCTTTTTCCCATGCTAGAGGGAAAATTGTCTCTACTCTCAAACATTGTTAATTTCGTTACCCTAGCTCTTGATCTCACCCTTTATGTCTTTGCTTTATTGGTTATATTTTACTGCCCTTTTGTTTTCAACCTTTCTCTTTCCTTTGATTCCTTCCTTACCAGACTGTCAGTAGAATCAAATGCTTCACTTTTTAAAACACAAAAATTCACTTCTGCATCCCCCTGACTATTTTCTAATTCTCTCTCCTTCTACTCCCAGGTAGTTTCTTAGGAAAAATGGTCTAGACTCTAGCCCAATGCTTCTCAAACTTTAATTTATGCATGAATCTGAGGATCTTATGTAAATGAGATTATGATTCAGTATGTCTAGGGTGGGGCATGAGAATGTGAACTTCTAACAAGCTCCCAATGCAAAGTATCTCTAGCTAATCCACTTATTCAACTCACATTTGTTCTTCAATTCACTATAATCTGGCTTCTGTCCTACTCCTCCACAACCAGGCAAGTTCATCAGTGACTTCCTCATTGTCAAATCTAATGGATATGTGTCAAACATTATGACATTTTGGGGACATATCCAGTTTACTATTCTCTTTGGGAAACTTCTACCTTGACTTCCATGCCACCACTCTATCTTGGTATTGTTCTCCCTCTCTGATTCTTAGGCTACACAGTCAGATCCTCTTCTATCTTAGTCTACTTGGGATACAAAATATCATAGATTGGACAGCTTAAACAACAGAAATTTATTTCTCACTGCTCTGGGAGCTTGAAATCTCAGATTAAAGTCCAGCAAGGTTGGTTTCTGGTAAGGTCTCTATTTCTGGTTTGCAGGTGGATGCCTCCTTGCTGTGTCCTCACATGGCTCTTCCTCGATGTGTGCCTATGGAAAGAGGGAGAGCTCTCTCTCTCTTACTCTTCTTATAAGGCCATTAACCCTATAAGATTAGAATGCCACCCTTATGACCTCATTTAAGCTCAATTCCCTCCTGCAATCCCTATCTGAAAATACAGTCACATTGGGAATTAATACTTCAACATATGAATTTTTGGCATATAAGATTCAGTCCATAGCATCTCCCTTTGCACTATCTTCAAAAGTTCACACCCTCCAGAATTCTGTACTATTCTTTCTCTTTTCATTCCTTATGCCTTTTCTAGATAGTCTTATTCACAATCCTGGCTTTAGCTACTAGCTATATGTCAGCAGGAGTTAAATATTTATTGCAAGCCTAGTTGTGTATATCCAAGCACCTACTAGATTTCTCTGCCTGAATGATCCTCAGGGATCTCAATCTCAATAAAACCGACCTTGCCTCTTGTTTCTTCATCTCCATAATCCATCAGTCACAGCAGACAGAAGCTGGCATACCATTTTCATCAAGCCCACTGCTCCTATACACTCCCACTTCCTCTGCACTCAAGTCATTCAAGCTCCCTTTTATCACTCTGTTTTTAGACCTCAGGGCCGTTCAACCAGGAAAGTAGAATGGTTAAGGAGGTAGACCACCTGGGTTTGAGTTCCAGTTCCATTCTACCACTTATTAATGGTGTGACTTAAGGTAATATACTCATTGTGACTTAGCTTCCTCACCTGTAAGATGAAAGTTATAATTATATTACTTATATCACTGTGTTTTTTATGAAAAGTGACATAAATAATACACGTAACACTCTTAACACTCTTAGCCGGGCACATAATAAACATTCTATTACAATTAACTAATATTGTAGTTCTTTGTTCATTCTTCCCCCTCTTCCTGGGGTATCTTTTTTCTCCCTTTGCTCTCTAGCAAACCAACTCATCTTTCAAAATCCAGCTTAAGGGGAATGGCCCTAAAATGATGTATGATGAAGGTTGCACAACTTCATAAATTTATTTTTAAAAGTCTTTGAATTGTACACTTGAAATGTGTGAATTATATAATTGTAAAATATGCCTGAGATAAGTAATAGTTAGAAATTAACTCAAAGGTCACCTCCAACATGAATTATTTTTATCTTTATCTAGCTTCCAGGGATTAATGACTAGTTTTGCCTCCACTATACCCAGTGCCTACTTCTATCACAGTTCCTATACTATTTAAGGGCATATATTCATTTATGTGTCTGTCTCCTTTCTTTAAATGTTGACATTCTTGAGAGGTGGGACTATGTATTACATCTTAGTAAGTTCAGCTCCCAGCCTACTTAAATGAATAAGTGAATGAAGTAATGTCAATTTCCATAGAGAGAAAAGTTTTTCAGCCATCCAGGAACTCTACTACCTAGTAACAAAGGACTTGGGAAGAGCTTATGATATTAGCTATTCTTCTATTGGAGACTCAAAGTCAATAATATTTTGGGACTGCTTATAAAGCATTTATTCATTCATGCAGTCAATCAAACCATATACCAGATCTTTAATTAGAAAATTAAATCCAACATGGTTCTTCTCTTTTGGTGCTTATAGTCTACCAGAGACATTTAAAAAATATCTTTAATATTTTTAACCTATTACATTACAAGTATATGTCCCCAATATACTGTAAAATTCTTAAGGAACAATATTGAGTCTTACTTGTCCTTTTTATTATTTCATCTATCCCAAACTCCAGCTTTTTAAGATGAAGGACACAAGTTTTTTTTTTAATTAATCTTTGACCTGTACCATTTAACCTTTAAATACTTCAATATTATCTCCACTCAATAGAGGTGTTTTTGTTTTAATATGAGCACAAAAGCATTAACACACCCCAAAAACAAACTATCAACATCATCTAATACCTAGTGGTTCACTTTTCTCCATTTTATAAAAAAAGGTTTCTTATTTACTTGAATAATGGTTCAAACAAGGCTCATGCATTTCATTTGACTGATTTTAGTCTCTTAAGTCTGTTTAATATATAACAATTCCCCACTCTTTTTCTCCATGTTATTTATTTGTTGAAGAAACTAGATTATTTCTCTTGCAGAATTTCCCACATTCTGTGTTTGGCTGCTTATATCCTTGTAGTGTTGTTTAATCTGTTTCTTTTTCTTGTATTTTATATAATCTCATGGTTAAATCAAGATTATATCAAGAACTATGAAGTGTTTGAGCTTTTATCCTACTTGCAAGCTGAAAGTCAGTCTGCCTCAATTTCATGGATGCTGGCAGAAGACACAAGACTCCTGGGTCAGAGACAAAGGACAGTTATTACTCACAATGCAATAGCCAGATTATCAGCATTTGTGATGGTTTCTCAGCCCCAATTCCCAGAGAATGACACAAAGTGGTAATTTTACAAGCTCCTAGGGTGATTCTAGCAGGCAGCCAGGTTTAAGAACCACTGATTTAGAGGCTTGATGGGAGCCAGTAAAATCTTGCTTCCTCACTATTTATTCTTATACCCTCAATACCTAATAGTCTTCCTGACACCAAGTAGGTTCTCAATAAATAATAATGGCTAACATTTATTGAGTATTTATTACAAATTCTAGGCATCTTAAAAATTTTACCACTTAATCCTCCCAACAATCCTTTCAGTTAGGTACTAGTGACATTGTACCCCTTCTATATTTTAGGAAATGAAGCACAGAAAGGTTAAGTAACTTGCCCAAAATCAAGCAAGTGGCAAAGCCAAAATTAAAATTCAGACTTCAGTGTGCACACTCTTATCCACTACACTAAGGACTGTGCAGGAATGTAAAATAAATGAATTTCCTCGTTTCCTTGAGCAATGCTTTGTTGCATTAAATAGGCTAACAAATAAGAGATTTGCCTGTTTCTCTTCCCTTGATTGTTAGACCTGGAAAGACCTTAGACTATTCCAACCTTTTTCAATTTTTTACAAGTAAGAAAGTCAATGTCAGAAGTGACATGAAACAAAGTGACATGCCCAAGTTACACAGCTAATTAGTGGCAGAGGGAAAACTAGAACACAAGTAGCCAAGTGCTACACACAGATGAGAACTTAGTAAATACTTTGATGTTGAAGATGAAGTGTTGGAAAACAAATATGGCTTTTCTGTTTCCTTTGGGGGAAAAAAAAAGTATTCCAACTTAACCGAAAAACACATGCTGGAACTCAGAAGAGGAAGATGTTTTCAGTGCAAATGACTCCTGCCTCAATCTATTCTTCCCTCTTGTCCTCAGAGGTGGTCAGTATATGAAGGAAGGGCTTTGGGTGCCAGTCTGGGAGGTGACCATACCATAGGCCTCTGTCAGTCAATACCTTTGGTCTGAAAAGGGAGGAAGTAAGGAGAACTCATGGGAAGCAGCAGTTAGTCGCCAGCAACCACTCTATGAGTATTCACAGTGGAAAGCCAGATGCTTTCTTTTCCATGTATTCAAATATAAAACATGTGTACCTCATATTTACACAATGTTCAAGAGCATCACAGGGCATAGGCCATTTTTGGAGGCAATATTTTAAAAATAAAAACCTATGTTGGCTTTGTATTTTGGCTGCCTGCCATGTCCTTTTGCATTCGCCCCTCCTCCATTACTTAGAATTACCTGTTGCACACAAGGCAGATTGTATTTCCTGAAGGAAGATGATTTAATAATGCGCTCTCTATTTACACATTCAGGCATTGAACAAATCCTTTTTTGAGTACCTAACATGCCAAGCCCTATGTCGGAGGAAGGCCATCCCAACAATAAACAATGACGTGGTACCTCTCTCCCTTCATGAGGATATAGTTAGAGAAGACGTTAATCAAATGCACAAGTATATAATTGTAAATTGTTTTAAGTGCCGTGAAAGAAAAAAAAGGGCAGGATAATATAGCTTAATAGAGGAAATCTAATGTACATTGCAGTCTAAGAAAAGGCCTCTCTGACACTTATGCTAACACCACCATTGGTAATCTTAGCCAGAACAGATTCAATAGATAAGGACAGAAATATCTGAGAATATTCTGTGTATAAAGCATTACACTTGGTTGTCAATAAATAATAAGAAATAGCAAAAATGAAGAGATAATTGATAAATAAGTAATAAAGTGAGGGTGAGGTGAAAATAGAATATAAAAGTCATTCATATGACATTGGATTATTTGGGGTGAAGCAGATGTTGGGTTTGGTCTGAGGCAATTATTCAACCTACACACATCGTGCCAATCCCCGTGCTGGGTGTTCAAGGGTTGAAAGGGCAAGTGATTCTGTACGTATCCAGGACTCATGAAGGCCTTTTCAGGTCAACAGCTACCCTAGGAAGACCACATTATATGACAAGCCCAGACTGATCCTGGGGAGACTGGTAGACACTAATGTGGATGCCAATTCTGTGTAAAATCCAGTGGCACCGTGTAATTTCATCATATCATTCACCATAGGAAAATAATAACAAAACAGTTCCCTATGAAGCGCTGATTTGCATTACTAGGAAAGCATGTAACCTGAAATATTAAATTGCAATTATTAAATAACTAAGTTCATTCAGCCACAGACATTAATTGAAGTCACTACTCCAAAGCATACAACAACATGATTAAATTGGCCATGGCTAGCTAACGTTGTGTTTTCAAATGTCTTCACATGGGATTTTGTAAAGACAGACCAGGCAGTTATTGTGGTGGACATTTAACCTTAAGTCTATCTAGGACCACTCTTCTTTTCTGAAAATAGCACCTACCTTCTTTTGGGAACCGTTTCTCCCTACTCCCTTATTCCTCAGTTCTAATAATTAAACTCAAAGGGTTGTTGTGATCTTTACCATGAATCCCCTCCCTGTCCACAGTAACTGTCCCTAAGATGAGCCTATGACCAAGTGGGGAAAAGTCTAGTCTTCACCCTCCTGGACATGGTCATTTGTCCATGAATTGGGCAGACAATCTAAAATAAGGCTATCTGATGGTCCTGAGATTGTTCAAGCATTGCTGGGAGAAAAGTCCTTTGTTGTGGATGGAAATGCTGATAAGATACGATCCCAGCTGTTGGCAGCAGCCACAGTTCTAGCTTCATGGAGAAAGCTGTTCTACAGAGAGAAGCAAAGATGAGATATGAAGTTCTGAAAGAATTCAGGTCCAAGTTCCAGTACCTGATTTCCTGGAGCAGCCCTGGTTCCTATATCCTGAGGTTTGTGGTTCAGCTATTCCTTCAATTCTATGACCCTTCTAATGACCAATATTTGTTTATAAATTCTCAATTTTACTTGAATTGGATTTGTATTTCTGCCTCTGAAAACCAATGGGGTCTGACAAATTCATTCATCATTTTTTAAGATAACTGAGATAGCCTCATCTAAGGTACTGTGCTCATCACTTCTCAGCCTTCTGGCTAAGATCAACTGTAGTAAGGCGCTGTGCTCTTTTCTACTTGTCAATATGAATAACTTAGCACACAACTCCTGCCCTTCCCAACTGTACAACAGACATTAGAAATAGATCTCTGCTTCTCTGAACCACTCAGAAATCTTTGAGAGATTTCTTTAAGGGAAAAATACAAAACAAACAACCACTTTAGAGCATAATAGGAATGAATAAAAGTACACTAGGAGATGAAAAGTGTCTCGTGAAGTCAGGGAAGGTGTCTTTTGATTTGTATCATTTGCATCTATTAAGCCAGATGCTAAAGATATTTATAAAAACATAAAACAACGTTCATCTTCTCACTAATTTTTTTATTTTGGAAAATAGAGTTATTTCCACAAAAATGTGTTATTTGTGTTAACACATGTTATAGGTTGAGTTGTATCTGCCTTAAAGATGTTGAAGTCCTAACCATCAGTACCAATGAAAGTGACCTTACTTGAAAATATAATAGCATCCTTACAGACAATCAAGTTGAGATGAAATCATTAGCATGGGTCCAAATCCAATATGACTGGTGTCCTTATGAAAAGGAGAAATTTGGACACAGAGGCAGACACAGGGATAATTCCATCTAAAAGCCAAGGAATGCCTGAGGCTACCAGAAGCTAGGAGAGAGGCCTGGAACAAACTCTCCCTCCCAGCTGTCAGAAGGTCGTTCAGAAGGACGACCTCACTGAAACCTTGATTTTAAGCTCATAGTCTCCAGAACTATGAGACATTGAATTTCTGCTGTTTACTCCAGCCAGTTTGTGATACTTCACAGTGGCCCCAGGAAACTGATAAATCGTGTAATTGGTTTATTTTTAATAAATTTATAAAAATATCTTTTAGTTTCCCAATTTTAATTTCTAATAAGATAAACACTAACAGATAATAAGGCACATAGAGAAAAGCTTTTTCGCACTGTCTGGGATGGGAATGCTTGTAGCTCTGACTTGGGCAGTGCAAAGGCAATATATGTAACCTAAACATTTGTACCCCCATAAAATTTTGAAATAAAATAAAAAAACAAGAAAAGCTCTTTGGGTCCTTACGTTTGTACCCCCATAAATTTTTGAAATAAAATAAAATAAACAAGAAAAGGTTTTTGGGTCCTTAATAATTTTTAAGGGTAAAAAGGGATCCTGAAATTAGTGGGTTTCTAGACCACAGAATTAGTGGGTTCCTAGTAAAGGGACAACAGGACTGAGGCAGTGGTTCCCAAATGCATCCCCTGACGGCTACATCTGACTCCAGGGCTTTCTCCAGACTCATTGAATCACAATCTCCAGAGTTCTGTCCTCAGGAAATTATATTTCTAACAAGCTTGCCAGCTAATTCTTATGTGTAACCTAGAGCTTGGAGGCAGAAACACTCAAAATGAGTTGACAAGAATTTCAGCCAACTCCCTTGGTTTGCAAGTATGGAGATGCACTCAAGTTAGCTCAAGTAATGGGAGAGTCGATTGCAAAGATACACTTGGCACCACTGGGAGGATCAGTTCTCTTTCAAACCAGGTGTTGTAATAGATCCCCACCTCAAAAAGAAGAGAGAGATCACAGCATCTTCAGGGATGCCAACAAGCAGACGTTTCTTGTTCTTCACTCTGTTCTGCCATCAGTATGACTAAGATTTATGACTCTACAGGAATCCGTACACTGCCAGATCAGCTTCCCTCTGTCCTTTCTCCAAATATCTGCTTCTCCATACTCCTGGCTGCACATGACTTTGGCTTACGATGCCTCAAATTCACCTCAAGACAACTTTTAAGCTTCTGCTTTATTGCCAACCGGCAGATTCCTTTGTCTTTCTTAATTTTAGTCCAAGAGATGGAAAATCTGATTGGTCCAGTTTTTCTCCTAGAGCCAGGTCATGCTCAAATTTGCTAGACAGCCTATGGCTTTGCTGCCTTGGAATCAGATGCCCATATCTGGTTTAATAATCTGTGAGCACAGGGCCTAGATAAACAAGGTATAAAACATGACAGCCAGTGCAGTAGGCACCTTGGGCAGGGCATTTTCTCCTTGCACACAGCTGTGAGCAAGAGGCATTGCAATGATCATCTTCAGAACAATTCTTTGGTTTTGCTCTTGTAACTCCAAAAAAAACTTTATTTGAATTTTTCTCTTATGATATCTGATTTGACTAACTCAATTTTTTTTTTACTTATGTCAAAAACTATGCATGATCATAGCTAATCTGATAAATTAGATGATAATTATAATGATGTTGATAATGGAACATAAAGACCCTGGAAATATAGCCCATGCATTCCCCTCTGACCCTCTGGTTTATCCATATTCATTTGCTAAGTAACATAATTCTAGTTATTTTTTCCTCTTCCTTCATCTTCATTATTTATTATCCAGCTCCCTGTCTTTTTCCTCCTCTTTTGTTCTACCTGTCTTGTGGTCTTAGATTAAAAAGAAAAAAAAAATGAAGCTCAAGGCACTTCTGAATTCCATTAGTTTTACGCTAGCGTTTGATTTGTTTCTTGAACAATTTTATGTAAAGGCTTTGTCGTTTGCTTTTTTAAAGAGGGGAAAGGCATGCAAATATTAAATGGTTTATCATAAATTTAACAACCACTGGGTATTTCAATTATTTGAGTTGTCACTTTAGAGCAAGCTGTAATTGTTGAGACAGGGCAGATACCCTTTCTTTGTGTATAGGTATCCATGGAGTTTAGCATGTGAGACAGTTTAGTTTTGTGTTTGGGTAAATTATTTGTGTGTGTGTCATTGTATAATTTTTTCTGTGTGTTTGTGTATATATGTTTGTAGTTTTCTTGGTATGTGTGTGTGTCTTTCAATTGAATAAAATTGTATTGTTTTCTTATGTTGTACTGTATATTTTTCATTTGTTGCTCTGAATTAAAAGAAGACAGTTTCTATTTTGACTAAATTGTTGGATTGCTCAAAAAAAAACAAGCAGAAACATCTCCAAGATTTTGTTGAATCTAATTAGTTATATGCAACTTGTAATACATCTGATTCTTATTATATGCTTTTGTGTTTTCTCCAGTAAATCAGTTGAAACTAAGTGACTATGACATTTGACCTACATAGTGAAGGTGTAGATTTAAATTTGCATGTTTTATTTTTCTCTGTCCTTCACATGTAAATATTTCTCTTAGGACACTTCAAAAAATTAATATGTATTTTTGTATATATGATGGCATACAATAGTATAGCATACCAGCTCCTCTTTAGAGAGTAATGTTAATTCAAGTTCATTTAAATCAACTCATGCTTCCAATTTAACTAATTTATTTATGTGTTACAGAAAATATTGACTTGCAAAACTGAAAGTTGAGGAAAATGAAAAACTTCAGGAGAGGTTTGATCAAGGTCTCAGCCCCATTCCTCTACAGTTGTCCAGACTCTGCCTCCTTCTTGTGCTGGCTCTGTCCTCAGACCACCTTCCTTCACTGTAGCAAGATGACCACTATACAGCCAGCCTCAGATTCTTATAGCATATCCCCCAGGAGAAGTGAGAACTTATCTCTCCCCAACCATTGAACAAAAGTCATTGGCTTCTCCCTTAATGAATTAACTCTAATTTTATTTCCATTTCTGAACTAATCCAAGTGGCCAGGACAATAATTTACTTTGATTGGTTTAGTCAGAAATGGATTAGATTAAAACTGGCTTCCTCCTTCATGATAGCAAAACAGCTATAGCAATCCCAGGGCTCACATCTGTACATCACATCATTCAGAAGAGAGAGCACTTTTAATTCAGCAACTATTTAACAAGAGACCTGTGCTTCACTCTATGGTCACGTGCCCACCTATGAACCTCTCACTATAGCGGAATTACTCTGGGGTCAGGTCCTTCAGTGTCCACCCCAGAAGCTATTGCTAGAGATCAATGCCATCTAAACCAAATGCAATTACACAATAAGGGAGAGGTTAATGGGTGTCGGGGACCCAGTCAGCAATGCCCTCTGCACCAGTGGCTACTGTGGTTAATTTCCTTGGTTAATGGACTGCAAGTGGACACCACCTACTTCCTCCCCTATTCCATGGGCATCTCTCCCAAAAGCACATGCTCCCCTGAAGAACACAGCCTTCCCAGATGTACAGAATCATTTTTCAATCAAACATACATGACTTTATTTAAGTTGAGTTGACTGTAAAGAAACCTCCTAGAGAAAAGTCAATATAAACTCATTTAGACTATTTTTCCATAAATCTGGTAAATTCCTACAAACCGTAGGAGACTATTCCCCACACATCCAATTACCTTTAGCTTTTTATTGCTGTTTTTCAATTATTTGCTTTCTACATATGCACAGCTCAATTTTGAACTTTTTTATTTCTGTTTCTAAAATGTGGACCTTGCTACGTGTATCATAACACCCTTAAAAATATTTCACAATCAGGCAGTGCTCCAGCATCCATGTTTTTAAAATCAGGCTGTGTGAATTCTCCAAGTCCAAGAACAACTGTGAATTGCTTCCCTGAGCATTCTTGCAGGTGCACAGGAAAGAGACCGAGCCAGCAGTCTGGGAGATGCCAGATAGTGGGACAAAAATTTAGTCTCCAACCAAAAAGATATTCACCTGGGGGACCTGCTATCACAATGGCCTGGATAAAGACCTCTCTGCCTGTACAACCAGAGAAGGCATTCCCCCAGTTTTTCTAGCCTCTCCTTTATTTTCCAGAGACTGAAAAGTTTTGCCAGGAACACAAGAGAAAGGAATATTCTTTCTTCCAAACTAACCCATCAACCATGCAAAATATTTATGAGAAAATGCAAAGCTATTGGAAACTCTTTCCATTATTCCATATCTTCATAATTGTAAGAAATTTAAAACACTTGAAAAACAAGTGAAATTTCTGAAAATACCATGCTCCTATTTCCAAAATCATTCCAATGTAATAAAGATTAGACCTTTTTTAAGATCCACTTAAAGTTTCATAGAAAAGTCTCTTCTAGAGACTCTCATTAGCTGGGAGTTTTCCATAGGGGTCAAGAAAAACAATCTCAATATTACTAAAGTAAAATGTTGCATGGAGAAGTTTTCACCACTAATAGCCAAATATTCACAACCACAAATCAGTACGTGGGATAACTAATCATGGAAGAGTTTGACAGTATGACAACCAGCTGGCTATCCAAGGATGTTCTTTTCAATCATCCCTTGCTGGGCCTGTGTCAGTTCTCTTTTTATTCAATTGGGGATTTTTTGTTTGTTTTGTGTGAGTCTTTTTGTTTGTTTTGTTTTGTTTTTTGAGACAGAGTCTCTGTCGTCTGGGCTATAGTGCAGTGGCATCATCATAGCTCACAGCAACCTCAAACCCCTGGGTTCATATGATCTTCCTGCCTCAGTTTTTGGAGTAGCTGGAACTACAGGCATGTGCCACCACGCCCAGCTAATTTTTCTATTTTTTGTAGAGACAGGATCTCGCTCTTGCTCAGGCTGGTCTGGAATTCCTGGACTCAAGTGATCCTCCCGCCTCAGCCTCCCAGAGTGCTAGGATTACAGGTATGAGCCACCACACCTGGCCTCCATTCAGTTTTAACATCCACAATTCATCACACACCTTGTGTAATATCTCTTTTCATGTTTGTTTTGAAAGCTAGAAATTGTGTTTTTCATATGCTGCATTTCCCACATGGCATGCGTGTGGTATGATGTGTAATTGTAAGTTTTTGACTAATCCCTACTGTTGCACAGGTGGGTAAGAAGCAGGAACTGATTACTGGAAAACTACAGCCCAAAAGGACTTATGTTTATCCACTTAAATATTTTTGAAAATCGAGGTTGGATCATTATTTCCAATTCCATTTTTTGGTAGAGATGATTGAATCATTCCATTCTGATTGTTGTGTTACTAAGTAAACCTCTCTGGTGTCGTTATTTGTCCAAATTAGTTCTGAAAGGCTAATCTAGTTTCTACTTATAAAAAATATCTGGAAGTTTCTTTCAGTCTTATAAAAATTCCTAAAAGTGGAAAAATATGGGAGCAGAAAACATTATAGGTCTCCAACCTGAAAGACATTATCAAAGGGGTGAGCCGAACAATGCCCCTCTCCAGAGTTCTAAAATAATAAATTGGAGAAAGACAGGAACCAGACATTGGGAGATAAAAATATCAGCTTCACTGTTTAAGAAGGAGGAAGCAAAGATAGATGAGAAGGTGTTGCTTGAAAGTCAGGACTAAAGGTTTTAAATTTCACCCTTGAATTTAACAGGCTCATCCATTTGGTCACTGGGGCAGGTGCAGACCTCCCGGGCAGCAGTTGACCAAAACACCTGCCTCTGCAGGTCAGCAGGTATGGAAAACAGTGAGAGGAGGGAGACGCTATATCATGTTCTTCCCCCAAACTAGCCCATTAGATAGCCCCTCCTTATTCCCTAGAGACCAGTGAAAGTGGGGTAATGAACAAGAGAGTCTTCCCCTAACCCGAGTCCCCCACATCATGGAATCATGAGGCAGTGGAAAAGAGGTTTCCATCCCAACACCTACAGACAAGCTCAAGATCATTATAAGAGATCCTCTTCTTTCTAAAGTCCTGAATATAATCAACATGTCACCAAGGCTGGTGGTATGCTGACTGTGAGAAATTTCCAATAAAACAGAAGTATGAAAGCAGAAAAAAAACCCTCAAAAAACTGTAAAACAAAATCGCAAAACAACCAAAGACCTTGGAGAATTCTTTGATCTTCTCTCTAAAATGATATAATCTGTCATCTAACTTCCCACCTGGATATTTAACCTCAATGTCTCAGACAGGAGGGTCATGAAATTGACTCTGGGGAACAGAGATGGCCCAGAGGATGTTGATGCTGAGACATTGGTGTGCATGCATGCTCTCTCTCTGATGATGTATTTTCCTCTTCCTTCTACGTGACAAATTAGATGAGGCTGGCCTTGTGGAAAGGCTGAGACTAAGGAAAGCAGACGTCGGTTTCTATAGAACAGACCAACCTGATGGCAATTAACTCTCAGAGATTAAAATCCCCATTTCTCTTCAACAGGAACTCAGTCCCTCAAATGGCCATGTGGCCCCGATTTGAAAGAAAGGGAAAGGAAAACCAGCCCCATGACCCACTGAGAGCTGGACGAATGGGCTATCCAAAAAGCATAAGGCAATTCATATGTGCTGTCTTCTTAAATGTTTATGAATCTTAAATGTGTAGGAGGGGATATAGTGAAATAATAATTTGGTGTTTTTGGTTTCTGACCTAAGACGATGCGATATTGAATTACAGAAACATGAGACATTTGCCAAAATTGAATTTCTTAATTATTTTTTATTTACTTAGCCTTTATGCCATTTATAGGAACAATCGCTTGAAAATAATTTTGGCATAAAAACTGCAGAATCACAGAGATTTCAGAGCTCAGAAGATCCAGTAAGAGAAGAAAACTGAGGTCTGGAGAGATCTCTTTCCTAATTTCCTGCGATTTCTTAATACAGGGTCTAGCTGGTACCCACGCCTCCTCCCATCCAGGGTTGTGATCTTCCTGTGGCATGACTTCAGAAGAACACCCATGCAATCATAGTTATGAAGACACATCCTCGTTGAGGCTTTGGGCGTGAAATCCCAATTGTTTACAAGCATCATTTGAAAAGTATCACATCCAGGATATCCAAGGCAGAGACCACACACTGACCATGGCCACATACCCTATGAAGAAATAGTTGTGAATAAGGATATTGACTTAGTTAACTGGATTTTTTTCATTTTTCTTCTTTTCCTGACAAATTTGTTTTGAGCTATTGAGTTTTCTATGATGTGGAGTACAAGGTAATGAGATTAATTTCTGAACGTCACATATAAAAGGCAGCGTCAGGACTTCTTGGGCCTGCCTTACATTTACAAAGGATCTAATGAAAGTCAGAACAGGTGGACTTTACTGCCATTTTCAGAAGCAGCGTTTTGGGGGCAGCATGCCAAGTCTCACAGTTTTGTGTCCCATAAATAGGGATCTATTAGCGTTTACGGTTTCCCTGCATGAATCAGGGATTATTCTATTCTGAAACACATAAAATTTCATGTAAATTTCATTTTTTGTGTCTTGAAATATATCATTCATCTAATATTCACAGTGTAATTTATTTAGCATTTAACAATGTCGTTATGATGGATTCTTTAAAACTATTATATTTCAGATGGATCATAAATCAGGAGACTAGACTTTAGAAAAGCTGTCCAAACAGTCAAGCCATGATCTAATAAGACTGTACATTTCTCGTCTTTATTAATTTTGATCCTTATGGCTGACATGTTAAAAACTTGGGCAATACTTCAAAGTAAAAAGTGTCGGTTGTCTAGTTTGAAATAAAGATTTCAAACTCCTAATATATCCTCTTAGTTTCATGTACCAAGTACATATCAAATGCACAGCATTCAGCAGTATCTGTGAACAAAACTGAAATACGTCTACAGGAAACCGAAGGCACTAATCCCTGAGATTTCTAATTGCCAAACAACCAAAGAACATAAAAAAGTCCTTGATATTCTCTATCGAACAAGGACTCCAAAGAGGGAGTCATCAATCTATAAAATAGATTACCCCACACTACTACTTCTCAGGTTGCAGTTAAACATTCTTTAAGAAAAAAAAATCTCCAAGAGAAAATATTTTAATAAATATCATGTTAAACAAAATTAAGTTAGTCTTTATTGCTAAACATTTTAGAAACGTGTGCATGCACGTATGTGTATTTGTGTGTACTATGTATCTCCAAAATGAGTACATGACATTTGATTCCCAAAATTATTTAAAAATTTCCTTCCTACCCTACCTTTCTTTGGAGCAACTATTAATCATTTCCATGAAAATCCCATGTAGAAAAATATATATGTTCTATATTAAAAATATATTTTTAAATTAACCTTAGAGTTTGTTTTCCTGTTTTTAAACCATGCCTGCCCCAGGGGGATTAAACTCCTTGAGGGTAGCCATTACATCCTGTGATCCTTGGTCTCCCCTCCTGTGGCTCTGGCGGCCTCTCCAACCTCATCCATTTCCTTCACTGTACTCAGCCCTCCTCAATCACACCAGGCCCACTCCTTGCTTGGGCTTTTGCACATCTCTTCACATGTTTAGACCTTCTTCCCAAAGACAGTCTCATGACTATCTTCCTCCTTTCATCCAAGGCTCTACTGAAATAACTCCCTCTATTATTCTTGTTCCCCTTACTCTGTTTTATTTTTCTTTGGCACACATAACACTACCTGACGTTATGCCATCTATGAATTTGCTGATTCTCTCTATCCTCCCATTCACCCCATTAAATTATAAATTCCATGAGCACGGCAACCATGCTTTGTTCACTGCTGCACTCCTAGTCCCTAGAGCGTTGCCTGCTACCTACCTGGAAACAAATAAATACTTGTTGAAAGAATAAATCAGAGAATCTTACAAGAAAAAGAAAAAGCCAGAGAATCCAATTTTTTACTGTTTCACAATCAGTTCCATTAAAGGAGCTTCAGACTAGGGTCTTCCCAACCCCATCTCATGGGTAAATATCTACTTTTTAAATTAAATTCAGGATTGATCTTTGAAGACAAAATGGTGGCAGAAAAGAAGCGCATTGGTGGGACAAGCCTGTGTCCTACCAGGTGGGTGTGAGAGACAAGAGGTCGGAAAGGCATTCTGTCCCAACCAAATGGCTGGGATCGATTACCTATGTCTAAGTCTCACCTGTTTTCCTTTGTTTTTAGACAGAAGCTGATGGTATCCCAGAGGAGCACTAAATAAAGAGGATCCAGATGAGTATCAAGAAAACTATGTTTCTGCAATAACTTTGTCACTAATTCGAACAAATAATTTATACTCTCTGGGTCTCCTCTTTCATTGTTCATCTAATTAGGTTCATGAAAAACAATTTAGAAGAATCCTGAATTAAAAATATGTTAAGGCCAGGCGCAGCGGCTCACACCTGTAATCCTAGCTCTCTGGAAGGCCGAGGTGGGTGGACTGTTTGAGCTCAGGAGTTCAAGACCAGCCTGAGCAAGAGCAATACCCCGTCTCTACCAAAAAATACAAAAAATTAGCCGGGCATGGTGGCACACGCCTGTAGTCCCAGCTACTCGGGAGGCTGAGGCAGAAGGATTGCTTGAGCCCAGGAGTTTGAGGTTGCTGTGAGCTAGACTGACACCACGGGACTCTAGCTGGAGCAACAGAGTGAGACTCTGTCTCAAAAAACAAAAAGATGTTAATATCACTAATCTTAATTAATTGTTGGTGTGATCTATGCTAAGGTAAGTTTAAAAGATGTTGGGTTAAGAAGCTAACTAACTGGTTCATGCCTGTAATCTTAGCACTCTGGGAGGCCAAGTTTGAGACCAGCCTCAGCAAGGGCAAGACCCTGTCTCTACTAAAAACAGAAAGAAATTAGCCAGACAACTAAAAACAGAAAAAATTAGCAGGGCTTGGTGGCGCAAGCCTGTAGTCCCCGCTCCTCAGGAGGCTGAGGCAGGAGGATCACTTGAGCCCAGGAGTTTGAGGTTGCTGTGAGCTAGGCTGACACCATGGCACTCTAGCCCGAGCAACAGAGCAAGACTATCTCAAAAAAGAAAAAAAAAAAAAAGAAGCTAACTAGCTATTACTGCAGAACTTCTATGAATCTTTAATATACTGAAAAATATTGTGATCTTCTAAGATCAGGGATATAGTAAGCAGTTTTCCAAATTTCTTTAACCAAGGAACCCATTTAACATCTCCTAAAACATTCCTCCATGGAACACCAGTTTAGAAAATACTTGAAATGACCTCTGAGTTATGTTGGCATTATCTGACCATGACACCATCACCCAAGGGACAATCCTGTTGCTATTGAAAAGCCTCAAACAAAAGAAGTTTAAAAATATTATGGTCCCTTAAAACTTAATTTAAAAAAAGGCAAACAACCCAGTAAAAGCCGAATTTGAATAGACATTTTACCAAAGAAGATATACAAATGGCTAATAACACCATCATTAGTCCTTAGAGAAATGCAAACTGAAACCACAATAAGATACCAGTATATACCCATTGGAATGACTATATCAAAAAGATATAACAATATCAGGTGTTGGCGAAGATATGGAGAAACTCAAAAGCCCATATATTGTTGGCACAAATGCAAAATGATACAGTTATTTTGGAAAACAGGCAGGTCCTTAAAAAGTTAAACATAAACTTACCATATGACCCAGCAATTCCACTACTAGTTACCTACTTAAGAGAAATGAAAATATATGTCTACAGAAAAACTTTTGTGCCAATTTTTACAGCAGCATTATTTATAATAGCTAAAACCTGGAAACAATCCAAATGCTCATCAAGTGATGAATGGAAAGAAAACACCCATACAGTGATGGATAAGCCTGTCACTTACGTGCATACAGTGAAAAGGAACAAAGTACTGATATGTACAACAACATAGGTGAACCTTAAAACATTACGCTAATGAAAGAAGCCAGACACAAATAACTAAATGTAATAGGATTTCATTTGTAGGAAATTTCTAGAAAAGGCACAATTATAGAGGCAGTAAACAGCCCAGTGGTTATATGGGACTGGAGGTACAGATGGAAATTGACTATAAACGGGAATGAGGACACTTTATGGGGTGATAGAAATGTTCTACCACTGGATTGTGATGATGGGGGCACATTGTATAAATTAATTAATACTCATTGAACTGTATATTTACAATGTGCAAATTGCATAGCATGTCAATTGTATCTCAACAAGGCTGTTTAAAAAGGAATGAAGAATTCAAAGATGTCCATATGTGAGAATGAAACCAGAAATATGAGGAAGGATGTCTGTGAAGGGCTTGTGTATTATTCCTGAATTAGATCATTCCTTCTACAGACTCCAATGTGCACACCCAGTGTACACACACACAGCCTGGTGTACTTCACCTGATTAAAACAAGTTTTTATTAGTGCTGATGGCACCAGGACAGAAATACTGATCAAGGAGAAATCTGAAAAATGGTAAAGTCAATTCCTGTGACTTTATATATATGCATAATATGTGTGTGTGAGCACATGCATACATGTCTGTACATGTGCATTCTCCCTCCCTCTCTCTCTCTCTCTCTCTCTCTCTCCTCTAGATAAAGTGATAAAGCTAGGGGAGCCACCAAGACTCACAGTCCAGTCTTAACAGCAGAGCCACCATGTCAGTTCTTGTTTCCAATTGTTTCCAATTTTTCCATACACAACTATATCCTCTGCCAAAGGATTTGTGTGTTCATAATTCGGGCCAGAGATCTACTCTGAGGAGGTAATATCTAAGCTGAGATGGAAATGATGAGAAGGAACCAGTTATATCAAGTCCTGGAAGAAGAGCACTACGAGCACGTGCAGGACCCTAAGCAGGAACAGTGGAAAGTGTCAGAGGAACAGAAAGGAGGTCCTACCAGCGCAGCCAGAGCACACAGGGCTAAAGAAACGGTGGTGAATCGAACCCGAAGAGGGGAGGAGGGGCTAGATCAAGCAGGGCCTGGAAGGCCTTGGTATGGCTTTGGATTTTATTCTGAATGCAATGAGAAGCTCGTGGAAGGGAAAGACATGATCTGAGTCATGTTTTTACAAAACCCCTCTGGCTGCTCTGAGGGAGAAGAGTTGGGAGACCACTGTGGGAGTCCAGAGGAGACATCGTCATGCTCACACGAATGTACTTTTAAAACAGTATAATGGTAAAGAGCAAGGATTATGGCATCAAAAAGACGCATGTTTGTGTCCCAACTCTGCCTCTTCCTAATCCAAATGGCTTTGGAGAAAGCCACTTACTAAACTTCTGTGAGCCCCAGTTTTCGCATCTATCAAAAAGGGGTAAAGTCACTATTTATTTCATATGATGATTACGACCATTTACTGGAATAATACATATAAAGCACTTGGCATACAGTAAGTGCTCAACAAATGGTAATAATTATGACATTTCAAAATCCATCCCACAGATTGTGCCATCAGCCACATAGCAGAAGCTCTTGATGCCTTGAACCACCTGAGTCCACCAGCAAGTGTAGGGAGAGTTTCCAGCACAGTCAACCTCCCACCTGAAGCACCAGCACCTCTGTCCTCTGTATGAGGACTTCTCTGGCATCATCAGGACGTGCTCAGCTGCTCAGCCAGAGGCAACCATCAACCCAGGGAGGATGGTGGTTGGTGGATAAATTCAAAAGGCACTCTTTCCATTCTCTGCCAGCACATTTCAGAAGTGTGTTCCATGCAGCTTCTTGGAGAGTCTCCAGCATGATTAAGCCTCAGTTGCTCACAGGGTCACTCACTCATTGACTTGCCCTTTATTGGGTTCCCTCCCTTCCCTGTCACCTTCCCCATTTCCTGACATCTGCTTCCCGGTGTCACCTCCCAATAGACCATCATCAAGTCCTTGACTGAGAGTCTGCTTTGGGGGAAACCCAAACTAAGGCAAATCAGCTGTGTGCACTCAGGCACTCTCACCAGATCCTCATCTGTAAAATGGGGTCATTGGGTAGGCAACTTCTGTGATTCTAAAGTCAGGCTACTTGTTTTTGTCCATATTTCCCTGTAACACACAATAATTGAAACATACACTTTTCATAGTTCAGTAATTTAGAGTAACTACTTAAATCTAGATACACATTTTCCCTTCATATAAAGAATGGATGGTTTCCGCACATTTTACAATAGGACATGTTATGCTCTTTGTGTTGTTTTTTTTGTGATAACAGGGCATGGTATCATAAACTGGACACAAAAGTTTATAATGGCTGTCAAAATGAGGATATATTAAGCTCATCTAAGTATTAAGAACTGACAGATTGTACTTTCTAAAGGTAGTCACAACAATATCTGTCATCTCCCACATATGTTTTTGCACTGGGACCTCACTCTTTCCCCATCAGTAGGCAGAATCTTGTTCTCTCCTTTGGAGTTGGTGGGCGTTCTGTTACTACTTTGTCTAATAGATGCTATCCCAGATCTTGGTGAGGCATTCACTAGCTTGGCAGGGTTCACTTCCTGCCTTTTGGAATATAAGTAGGGAAGAAGGGAGACTTCCCCGACTGAGACTACGAAGAGGCCGTGTAGAGGGAGAACGGCATCAACGTGAGTGAAGAAGCCATCCTGGGAGTGGATCCTATAGCCCTCTCCACCCCGGCTGCTGTCCAGTGAAGCAGAGACACCCTGCCAAGTGCACCCTCCGTGAATTCCTGCCCCATAAAACCGTGAGTAGATAAATGGCTGTTTTAAACCACTAAGTGTTGGGGTAGTTTGTTGCACCACAATAGAGAATGGAAATGAAAAATGTTAAAGCAATAACTGAAAACTAAGAATTTGAAAATTCATAAAATGTTGTTTCCTAGGATTAGACTGACTTCAGAAAAAAGTTTTAGATATGGTTTCAGAAAACGTGATGAAAGTCCTTTTGGGGAAACAGAAACAATGAAAGCAGAATCCTATTTGAAGTCTCACTTTTTTCATTAGCTGCAGAGTAATGAAAAACAGCCACCCTGAATATCCAATTTCCCCCAATACTTTAATTCTTTTCTTAGGCTGGAAGTTTTAACAATTCATCCTTTACTACAAGTTGAAAAAAATACATAATGATTTTTTAAACTTTTTTTATTTCTGGGCAGCAGATTTTGAAGGTGAAGCTTTAATCACATGCTAGTCTTATAATCACTGCTGGTTTTCAACTAAAGTATTACAAATTGGGCTTTAGTTCAATTTAAATTGCATGGGCCAAATCCTACCCTTGGTTATTATAGGCAACTCCCATTGAAATCATTAGTAGTTGTACATGTGTAACGAGGAGATAATTTGGCCACATGTGCTTTTGTCTCCACGTGTTTCTACACAAGTACAGGCACAGAGGCTGGGCTACACAGGGAAAACATCTTGTGCTATTTGGAATAACTTATCTTTTTGCCATACTGCGTTCATGTCAACATGATGAAAAGAAAATGTAAATGCAAGGAGAAGCAGCCCGGCCTCCCATAGTTTTCCATGTCCTAGTGGTTCCTGACAGCACTGACTCTATAAGCAGTTGCTGCTCCTATAGGTAACTGTGGGTGGGATCCTCCTTCCCTCTCCCCAGGGCACCCTGCTGGGAGACCCTGCTCCATTTACGGGTGGTGGAGGGGCAGAGCCACCATGTCAGTTCTTGTTTCCAATTTTTCCATACACAACTATATCCTCTGCCAAAGTGTTCTCTTTCGACCAAACAGATATCCAGTACACACACAGTCCAAACCACTGGCCAGAGAACCTTTTAACAGAAGGTCCTGGGGAGCATTTACTTTGTTTATTCAACAGTCAATAAACTTTTCTGAGCATCTTAAATAATGGTTCTCACTCTTTAGCATACTCCAAAATCACCAGCAGGGCTTGTTATAAGACAGAGTTCTGGACTCACCCTTAGAGTTTCTGATACAATAGTAGGATGGGAAAGGGGATCTGAGAATTTGCACATCTAATAAGTCTCCAGATGATGCTAATGCTGCTGCTCCAGGGACCACACTGTGAGAACCACAGGTCTAGAATTCAGGTGACACTGTAGACACAGTGTGAATTAAGATATATGGTCATGAGTGTACAAAGCTTAGACTTTAGTGGGGAAGACAAGAAGGCAATTCAACAATTGCAAGATGGTCAGATGAGTGACATCACAGAGAAAATTATAGGCTTCCTGGTGATCCACCAGCTGATTTAGAGAAGGAGGGGATAGTGTATATTTAGTGATTAAAGAAACCAACTCTAGTGAACATTTGTTTCTGTCCACCAGTGCCCCTTTTTCCTTCTAGTATCCAAAGAACTATTTTCATTTTTGGAGCTGACTATACCTGGCTTACTGTAGTCCTGTCAGCATCTGCTGTCAATACTATGACCCTATTTCCTTCCAACTGGCTAGCACGTGACCCAGGCTGGCCAATCAGGGCCCTTTCCTTGGGCCTGACAATAAACTGAGAGAGAAAGTCTTTCCCTTTCTGAGACCCCCAGCAATAAGGACCATGTATGCCTGGAGGTTCTGCTGACCTTCTTTGGTACCATGTGCATGCAGCCAGGCTGAGAACGAAAGTGTAGCTGACTGTATTTTGCAAAGATGATCACAAAAATGTCTCCCATCCCAAGTGTTCTTCTTTGACATGCCTCCTATGAAGAGGTGGGGTCTACATGCCCTTCTCTTGAATCTGGGAAATGGCAAAAGTGACACTGTGTGACTTCTGAGACTACGATATAAAAGGCAACCCAGGTGTACCTGGTTTGCTTGTTCATGCAACACAACCGCCATGCTGTAAGGAAGCCCAAGAAGACACATAGAGCACATACATGTAAGTGTTCTGTCCAACAGCTCTTGCTGAGGTCCCAGCCAATGACTAGCATCAACCATCATGGGAGTGAATGAGCCTTCAGCTCATTCCAGCCCTCAGTCACCATGTAGATTTTGAGTCTTTCCAGTTGAGACCTCAAACGTTGTAGGGTAAAAAAAAAGAAAGAAAGAAAGGCAACCCCCACCACCACCACCTCCTGTGTCCTCTCTGAGTTCCTGACTCACAGAATACCATGAACATAGTGGAAGTTTAGTATGGTTTGTTATGCAGCAATAGTAATAGAACAGAAGCCAACCCAGAAATAAACAGAGCTGAGAGATGGGAAAGAATGAAGGAGATGGGCTAATAACTTTATTTGAACAGCCTAGATTAAGCCTCGCCTGGAGTAAGAACCACCCAATCTCAGGCATCCTGGTTACATGAACTAATAAATTCCTATTTTTGCAATTATTTTGAATATGTGTTTCTGTCACTTCCAACCTAAACAATCTGAGTCCAAACTTTAAACATCATGCAGACAAGGACAATAAAGAAAGGAAGAAGGAAGAGACACATAAAATAGTGAGACTACCTCAATACCTGATGCCTCTAGCAAAGACACTGTGAGTGCCATTAAAAATCTCTCAGAAAGGAAAATAACTCAAACAGAAAGAAAATAAATATTGGAATCAGGAAAATTTTAAGTGCAGGTGCACACCTAAACTCACACATCTAGACATGAGCCTGGGCCCTGCACTAGAATGCCTGGTTTCACATCTCAGACCTACTCCACATGGCCACGTCACACCACACAGAGTATTTTGTACTTCAGGAAGCCGTTGATTAATAATATTTAATACAATACAATAATACAAATGATAGGGGTGCTTCTGAGAAAGAGCTAAAAAAATTCCAGGGGGAAAAATGCCTGTGATGGAAAAAGGAATAGGGCAAGGAAATTACTAATCGAATGAATTTTAAAGCAGGATTTTGACAATTCTTTAAATATTCTATAACTTTTGAGGAGTAATTACTTTCCATGAAGAAATTTTTCTTGTTTCTTACTTATTTTTCTTCCTCCAGGGCCTTTCTGTGCCTTCCAAAAAATAGTGTGTTTTTTTTTTTCCTTTTGAGTGTAATTATTTATTCTCAAGCATGTGAACTATGAAAAAAGATAACCAAATAAGAAAAAGGAATGAGTTTTAATTTATTTAAGATTTCAGAGTATCATTATATCGTTTTTCTATAGGTGCCCTAAGAAATAGGCAAGGAAATGATTTTAAAAGTTTACAAATGAAGATAGGTCTGCAACGATCCTTTTCTCTACATTATGGGTAACATGAAGTTAAGTCAGTCTTCTTAAACATACTGTGTTAATTATTGTGATTAGTCAAAGAAAAATGCTCTGTTGCACAGTAAATCAGGCTTATGGGACTAACTTGGTTCCCTGAAAGTACGGAATAATAGAACACTAAACTTGAAGCCATGGTACCTCCACTCAGTAGATATATTGCCTTGGACAATATAACAATAGATATATACTTGAAGCCATGGTGACTCCACTCAGTAGACACATTTCTTTGCTTAATTTCTGATGCAAAATGTCTTCATCCACAAAATTCCATCTATATGGACATTAAGAGTCTCCAAAGAAGCAATACGAAAGTTCTTTACTAAATTTTACACACTGTCAAGGGCTACTCAAATTCAAGCTACACAAAGAAAGTCAAACATATTTAGATTAGATAACCTTAACATTCCTCATGTCTATATAACTGCTAACTCTCATCAAAGGGAAAAGTACTTTAAGGTAAATATTACATAGATTCACATACCTAAAAGTCACCCATAACATAGATCCTAAAATAAGCACCTGGAAGCATTGCTTTATGGAATCCTAACAGTGTGGGAAGCACCTGGCCCAGGGTTGGTAATTTTAAGAGTTGGGATAACTTGTGGGAAAGTTATTGCATGCTAAGAGAACCCACCAATAGACAATTTAAGCCAATCACACGTACAAACTATGGATTTGATTGGAAGGCTCTCCTTATGGACAAATGCACACAAACGGTTAGTACAAATGATTTGCTGGCACAATTAGTGAGAGTTAACTAATTGTGCAAGCAGGGTCAATATGAAACTTTCTCCTGAAGCATGATTGCCTTACTTAGTTAATCAGGGAACATTCTAAGTGGAATTCCCCAAGGGCTGATGGCTTGGCAGCTAGCTACACAAGGAAAAACAGGGAGTAAGCGGGGGCACTTGTTGCTTTCCCTTCTGAGAAACTCACAAGCAGGAAGCAATAACATGTTTCCAAATCATGACAATCATGACAAGACCTGGCTTCCCATGACAGTGATGAGACGTCTCATTCACTCCATAGGTGGTGCAGGAGTCTATGACAGCCCTACTGCGCTACTTTGCTCTTTCTGGAGCCAACCAAGGACAGGGCTGTGTGTTAAGAAAAAACCTAGGAGACAAAGGTCAAAATGCATTTCCCTAAATAGAGATTTTTAAAATAAATAGCTACCTTAACCATGCACTTACCTTTCTCAGTATAGCTACAATACCAAGTACCATTATTCAAGCAACCAAGACATTTCATAGTATTATCAGCCTCAATAAAACTTCCAAATGTCACACAACCCACCTGTTGTGGGCTGAACTCTGCCCCCAAATAGTCACTTGTTGAAGTTCTAACACCAGTAGCTCAGAATGTGACAGTATGTAGAGATAAGGTCTTTAAAGAGGTAATTAAGCTCAAACGAGGTCTAAGGGTGGGCCCTGGTCCAATATACCTGGGTGTCTCTGTAAGAAGAGGAAATCAGGACAGAGTACAGAAGGAAGACCATGTGAAGACACAGGGAGAAGACAGCCATCTCCAAGCCAAGAGAGGCCTTAGAGGAAACCAACCATGCAAATACCTTGATCTCAGACTCCTAGCCTCCAGAACTGTGAGAAAATAAATTTCTGTTAAGCCACCAAGATGTGGTACTTTGTTATGGCAGTCCTAGCAAACTATCCATTTGCTTTTAGCCAAACCATGATCTAATGGCACAGCTGTTTTAGATTTCTAGAGTTAGAAATCCTATATTATTCCATAGCAAATATGTCTTAGAGCCTGGCCCAGTTTCTGTGCCCCCATAGACATGAGTTAGGTGTTTTTTTATCGTCATCAAGTTAATGTGATCAAGGTAAAAACCAATTATGTTTTTCTACCCACACCCCACTCCACTATCACTTTTCTCTTTATTTTCAGCTTGAAAAGTATTTCCTGGTGTCAGTTCCAAACAATTAAACTCTGTTTCCCTCTTCTAATTATGTTTCCTTGTGATTGAAGACTCAAGCAAATTCAAATAAACTCTTAAGTATGTCAGTATCCATTAAATGTTCTCTGACTGAAAGGAGCTCTAAGATGAAGTTCAGTTTCATCTCTAGTTTGGCTTTTCAATCTAACACCTGCGAGCTGACATTAAGGTTCAACATTGTACATAAACATCTATCTTATTCATGATAAGCACATCCCTTCCATTCTAATCTTCAACTTCTTGTTCCATTTGCTCTCCACAGTCAAGGAGCTGAGAAAAATATCTTTCCTCTATTCGTTCAGAAAGAAATTAATTTCCAGTCATGTAAATGGACACAGGCTTATGTCTTTCTGACTTATAAGTCACAGATCAGAAAACAAACAGGATGTTATAAACAGTTATGATTATAGCTGTTTCGATGTTTAAGGAATGGCCTTAATTTTGTCATTCATCTGCTGCAAGCAGGGAAAATTAGAAATTATATTTGTAATAAAATGATATTTACCTCAGCAGAGTTTATTAGAATGTCATTCAACAAATTTTGTTCAGTAATTGCAATTAAATTACCTCCAATTGCAATCAACAGCAAGTAACATTTTCTCAGATATCAGTATCCTGGTGGCAGGTGTCTTCCACTCTTGACTATTCCATGGATTTTAATGATGAATTAGATTAAATCATCAATTATAGCTCTGAATTTATTTTATTTTTCTTTGTTGAAGTATATTTTATTTTTCTTTACTGAAGTAAAGCCATCAGCATATTTTTGTAGCTTAATATGGGATCCTTTGTTTCTTTGCTTATTTTATGGAATGTGGTGTTTGTTATTAGCATGTTGTATTTTAAATACTCCATTCAGCCTTTAGAATGTTACAAAGAAAAAAGGATGTCTATAATCCATTAAAAAATCCACCACCATTGCATCAAAGAATTTGCTTCATTTGTTTAGATAAGTTCTAACTACAATGCAATGATCTTTCCTGACAAGAAGTCAGAAAACATTGATAGTTATAAACATTGGTAGCTATTAAACAAAAGCAGACAGCAAGAGGTCTATGGTGTACTAAGGGAATAATTTTCTCTTTGTGTGTTTTTGTTTATTACTGACCATGGAATAAATGATTCAATCTTTCTCCAAACTGTTGCAGAGTTAATATATACTTATTCCCAGAAAGATAAAAATCTGTACCTTGTTTAGCTCTAGGTATAATGTATCTGTTAAGAATTAAAAATGTGTTGGCACTCTTTGAGGAGAAACAAAGAAAGAGTGTTTACTGTGACTTTTAACTTCATATTTCCTTTCGCCAATTGCCAAATGGGTCATTCTTTCACTGTATCGCCTGGCTAGGATTGAAAGCTTCATATAAATACCCCTTTCCTAAGTTACAGCTTTTACTCTTCCTTTTTCCCCAGCATTTTTTCACTTCATGTGCATTAATCAAGGCTCTTCTTGTCACTGGCTGCTCTCTGGCAGAAGCTCCTGCCATGTGGCTCCCCTTCAATTTGTAAAGGGTAGTTTAAAACTTCATAAAGTCCTCAAGTCTTCAGAAAAAAAAAGAGAAATGAATGTTAGAATTTTTACTACTGTCTTGCATAGCAGCTGCTGCAGTTGAGGAAATTTATGACTGCAATAGCTTCTACTGTGTTGAAAGGAACACATAAATGGGTCTTAACTTTACATGATGCCAGACATAGCAGCAATCAAAATTGTGATGGTCTGTTATCAACAAAGCAAGTGTATCACCAAAATTATATCGAAGTTAAAGATAAGCCATTATCTCCAGGACCTTGGATAAATCACTGTTCCTCCAAAAACCTCTATTTCTTAATTTCTTTAAAGATAATTTCCAGGACAGAATGCTAAGAGTCTATGATCTATAGAAGAATTCTAAATTCTATATGTAAACATCAGAGTTTGTATTTTTAATTCTGGAATCTATCTTCTTTTTACTCGGAAGATAGGAGGTGCAAGTAGATCTGATAAAAATTAGTCACTGCTTGGGAACAAAGAAACAACCAGATGTGTAGCAGGGTCTGCCCTGCCAGAGTTCTTAAACTGAGACTTTATAACCAAAGGCAACCCTTAGAATGGCTTAATGCACATACCATATGCATAAACATATAACCAAAATTTACCAAGCATTCAAATTAAGCATATACAACTCATTACAAATCTCTTATACAACCATATCTACAAATAAACTATGCATATGTGAGTTTTATTTAGATTACCCATACTTCCCTCATCTCAGAATTAAAACCAGAGTTGATACGGGTCTTTGTTCAACTCTCTGCTATGCTCACGGGAGTCCAGCTCAGTTGAATGTCAGGTTTAGTCACTGAACACTGCGTACTTAAGACACAAGCAAAATGTTTCTTTCGTCAAGCTAGTTAACAAATATATGAGCTAAGAGAACTAAAAACAGCAATAAAGTGAACATGACCTATCATTCATAAAAATAATTAGCATTTGAGACATGTACAACACTTAGATTTGGAAAACACAGGTAATTCTCATAAACCTGAATTATGAATAATTTAGAATGGCCTGAACTTTGGTGGGCTACAGTTGATAGTACGCATATTGCAACACCCTTTCTAGACTTCGGCTTTCTTTTCAATGTTTTCTGCATTTCTCAATTCTTATAAATGATGGAAAAGGCTATTTAATTCCCTCTCAGGAACCTCAGATGTTGCCTATGGCTGGAAAAGGCTATCAAAAAGATAATTCCCCCAGGAAATAAAGTCTCCATTACCAGCATTTCCTAATTCCTGGCAACAGTGCCTTCTAACTATAGGTTATTAAGTTTGAAATGTCTGATTTCCTTAAGTGCTAAATTTGACAGTTGATAGCTCTGACATTTCACTTTGACACTTCTTGTTTTAGGTTTATTGTAAAGGTACATCCTCAGTCTTTCAAATACACATTTTGGCTTATGATTATCTTTCAATTTTTTTTAGAGCAATTTCTGTGAAACCACGGATAAGTCAAAAATTTGTGTTGTTTTCGAAGATGAGTTCTGTCATGGAACCAACGTAGTGCAGACAGCTTGAAATATCAACGAAGTGTTTGGGAAGGGTGTGGCTAATGGATGCATAGTACATCGATGATTTGAGAAGTTCCATTCTGGTGATTCCAATCTTGAAAATTAGCCACATAGGCGACCTGCGACCAACATGGATAATGATGAGCTGAAAGCTGTAGTGGAAGCGAATCCATCTCAACCTACACGTAAATTAGCAGCAAGGTTTGATGTTACTATTCCAACCTTATTGGACCATTTGAAACAAATCAGCAAGGTAAAGAAGCTGGGTAGATGGGTTCCACATCAATTAAACAAGCATCAGAAGAGAAATTGTCTCGAAGCTTGCCTTTCTTTGCTGTCACGACATAAAGACCAACCATTTCTATACCATATTGTTATGTGTGATGAAAAATGGATCCTTTTTGACAACTGCAAGCATTTGGCACTTGCAATGGTTGGATAAAGATAAAGTGCTGAAACATAGTCCAAAACCAAATATTCATCAATAAAAGCTAATGGTGTCTGTCTGATGGTCCAGCACTGACATTATCCACTACAGCCTCATGAAACCTGGTCAATCAATTGCAGCAGATGTCTAATGCAGCCATTTGGACAAAATAATGAGGATGCTTGTGATTAAGCAGCCAATATAGGTCAATAGCAACAGACCAATCCTCTTGTAAGACAACACTTGATCACATGTCGCACAAACAACACTGCTCAAACTACAGAAACTGGACTTGGAAACTCTCTGTCATCCACCATATTCACCAGACCTTGCATCAACTGACTACCACTTCTGTCAGGCTTTGGACCACTTCTTGCAAGAAAATTCAATTCTCAACAAGCTGTTGAAAATGCCTTTTGCAATTCCATAACCACTTGCTCTGCAGGCTTCGTCACTGCTGGCATAAGCAAGCTACCATTAAGATAGCACACCCGTGTCGACAGTTTAGGCACATACTTTGATTAATTGTACTGCTTCTTGTTTGAGATATAACAAACTAAAATTTTTATTCGAAATTGAACATTTCATATTTAATAACCTAATAGTTCTTTTAAACCTGAATATTGAGAATTAGTGTAACAGACACTACCAGCATTCTACCCATGGGTGGAGCACAGGCCACCTTGGAAGTCACCTGCAGCTTGGTAGACACTTCCTGAACATACTGACAGCTTCTTACCTCAAGAACCTGTGTCCTTCTGTCAGAGAGCTTTATCTGACCAAAAGAGAATGAACAAGGCAGGCTAGATATGTCCAGAGTTAACACCTAGTTAAGTGCAAATCTGAAACCATGAAGAATGGTTGGTGGATAAACACACCAAACTTCACCTCTCATTAGCTGGATAATGTAGTCTCTCAGAGGGTCCCTCAGGGATTGGGTCTGTTTCCCACAGCAGTAGTCCCAATCACTAGCACAGTCTTTTAAAATATTTCTCTGCTCCATGTCTCCCTTCCCAACTCTCTCCCTGTGCTTCCTGAGATCACCTCCCCAATTAACTTTCATGCCCAAATCTTTGTCTCAGATCTATTTTGGGATAATTCAAGTTAAGCAAAGAGCAAAGATAAACCTCTAATTGCTTATGAATTTATCAAAATTCAAGCTGGAGGAGGGAAGGAGAAGAAAGGGTCTGTTCCAGGAACCCAACTGCTGAGTCAGAACGGGTGTAATGGGCAATTGGCAGTAAATATTCAAGCCAGAGGTCAAGAACACAGATGTGAGCACCAGTAAGTGAAAGAGATGGGCCTTCCTACCACTTAGTCAGGTGGCCAAGGATCAAGACTGAGAGATTAGAAGTGACTTCAGGAGAAGGTTGGTTAAACAGAGTTATGAGAACTCTGAGCAGAGGGGCCAGGCAGGAGAATGCTAGAGGGAAGAGCTAATTGAGGCAGATAATTATTAATAATAGGTTTAAGTCTATGTGTCATAAACTAAAGATACTTCCAGAGATTTACAGTAAAGTCTCAGCTGAAAGCGGAGTCATGAAACTGGATTTCTCCCACAAAGTCAAGTTACACCAGAGAAACTTGGTGTCTGATCCTACTTTGTCAATGAGATGAAGCCAAGATTCAGGAGCACCTTCCTACGCAATAGGGCATGGGTACTTCTGGGCTTAGAAGGTAGACAAGAATCTAAGTCTTCAGATTTTCTTAGTAAGGCATGTTATTAACTTACCAGTAAACACCTGGTACTTAAAAATAAACACAGACATACATACCCTGTCATATCTTAGGTACCTAGACATATATTTGGTGACTGAATGAAATAAGATGAAATGTAATGAAATAAAATAAAATGAAATGAACAAAGTACAAGACCACTAGCATTCTTTTTCAAATCTCGTTCACATAAAAGATTTGGTTTTTACTGCTAAAAGACCATTCTTATGTTTCTGTTATTGTTCAGTTTAGAAGCTTATAAAATAAAGATCCTAATTCCACAACGGTAGAATCAACACATCAACTCTGCTTATTACATCATGGGTTTATTCCATCTTCCCAAGGCTTGCGTTCTTTCTATTGAGTTTGATGTGCCAGGTCCCAAAATTGGGAATTGCATCAAGACAAATATTTTTTAAATAAAGTAAGTATTGTTGGTTTCAAGTATGATTGTCTCAAATATAAACAACTACACAAATTCGAAACATGTTGGATGAAATGGTAGAAGGAAAACAGAGGAAGAAGCAAAGCAAAAATAGAAGCCACATACATAAAGGCATGAAGCAGAGGATTTATTCTGCTCTGTAGGAAGCAGAGGATTTATTCTGGAATTATATGAAGCCAGTGAAAAAGATATCATTTGGAACATAGTGTTGTGCAATTGTAGTCAATGCAAGAGGCAATCAAAATGTTTCAAGGGGGCTGAAATGTTTGAAACATGAGGACAAGTATTGGCCCATTCAATACCTTAGAGAAAAGAAAACTATGGGAAAATTTTTTTCCAAGAGTATATACACAAGCCAAATTCCTCCCTCACATACTTGTACATGGGACCTAATTCTGCACTTGGATATTTGTGGCAACTCTGCATTCTGCAGACTCAGTGCTTGTGTGAAACAGGAGTTAAGCATATGGCAAACTTCAGCTTGTATGGAAATGTAGCTCCTGTTAGCATTAAACTGCTCATTAGTATGCAATGGAACTTTTTTAAAGGAAAACAACATTAATGACTGTATGCCATTTGTAAACTATTTTAAAAGTTGGAATTCAAAATAAGATTGAACAACATAAAGCAAATATGGGCAGGAACCTCCTCAACCCACGCATCACATCCCTCCAACTAGAGCAAATGATGCAGGCAGCTCAGTTTAATCTAAGGAAGTATAAACCCAATTTAGCATCCTGTGATATGTTTCTGAGAGGTTCAGCACAGGTATATGAGAAGACCTAATGATTCATAATTTTATATCCCCAACCATCTACCAGGTGGAGATAGGAAGAGTGGCTGCCTGGGTGGGTGGCACTCTCAGTCCCCCTGCATCTCCCAGGTAGTAAATGCTTCCTAACCACTAGGAAAACAGCTTGCTCTTCTGCTGGAAATCATGTTTCTTCCTTACATTTACATGGCCAAAATCTTCAAACTACAGACCAGAAAAACACGCTCTAGCTTTACAATTCAAAAGGCTTTGAAAAGAAAGCAAATCACTTCTGTGAACAGAATGGCACTGTGTTTTCCATATTCCAACTTCTTAAATGAGTGGAAGTGGTGTTTCAAGCTACTGCTCACCCCAAATATCCTTCTTATTCTTCATATGTTTTGGTGCACTTAACATTAACCTATAAAAACACATGTGTCTGCTTGTGGGAGTTCCTTGGCTCTTCCGGGTCTGTTCTTCCTTGGCAAAAATTTGATTTGACAACTATGGAATATGGAGCAAGTGCTGAGCGGAAAAACTTAGAAGGGAAAAGCAATTAACTTTAGCCCCAGTTCATTTGGGGCGGTGTGGAACATATTGATAAAAGACAAGATGTTATAAAAGGAGAGAGAGAGAAGTAGTTAGACTTGAAATGAAAACTAAGAAGACAACTAAACTATATTAAGGATCGAGGTCTTCACCTGTCTTCATCCTTTTGTTTTGTTTGTTTCTTTGTTTTTAACAACAAAATAGAGGAGCACAGAACACGATGCCATTTAACAGAGACATGCCCCACACTGAGCACACCAGGAGAATCACTTCATTTGGCCGAGCCATTGCCTGACCCCAAGAGGACAGAGTGTGAACTCAGAAGAGAAGTCTGGCTCGAAATGCTTACAGAAGGGTAGACAGGGGAAAGAATTGTCTATTGAAAGAAAACAAAAACAAAGCACCCTTAATTTCAGCAACTAAAGAAGGAAAGCATATATACTAAGAACATGGTCAACGAAACTCCACAGCCAGAGGAAAAAAAATTACCAAAGAAGTGCTAAGCTGCTACACAAGCCACAGAAAAGCTAGATTATTTACTCAAGAGAAGGACCTGAAGAGGGTACATGGAAAAGGCAGTGGGAACAAAGAAATGCAGTCACGTAACATGCCAAGAGAAATAAGCGGTAGCAACAACATTTTAAAACCCTAATTTATGGGGAAAAGAAGAAAATGATCAGTCTCAGCCAAGCAAAATAATAGCTCTGCATATCTTTAGCTATTGAATTTTTGCATTCCTAAATTCATGTCTGTGGTCTGTGATTCCCAAGTCGTTTTGTGAGCGTGAAAACTGACCTCTTTAAACTTCTCACTAAGCCACTTTTCTCCCCCTGAAATGTGGATGAGGTATTTACTACCCAGACCCAGCTGGTGCACCCCACAACACAACAGTATCATCATTTACTGTGAGAATATTTAAGCTCTCTGATAGCTCAGTGGGCATTTTTCTTATTGCAAATAGGCCCTTCCCCTAGATTCTTAGGAGGGGGAAGAAAGTAAGAAAGGGAGTGAAATGTTTGTTCTTTGACCTTAGTCATAACAGAGGAAAACCTGGAAATAAAATGAAAGCCCCAAATGGTATAGTTCACCTTTGTCTGAGGGATTTCATTTCAGTTATTAATATTTCAAAAAGGATCCAGCAAATTTGATTAAATGTTAACAAGTTTCAATGCTGGGTGGTGGAAACACAGATGTTTTGCAAATTATTATTCCCTTTATTTTTCTAAATACTTAAACTTTTTCAAGAAAAACTTTTAAAAATTAAAATAAGATTAATGGGAGATCGTATGGTACCAAGGTTAACAAAGAATGTTTGTGGTCTGTATCAGCAAGAATTACAAACTTTAGAAGAGAAAAAGCACAGAATTTCAGAATTGCCTGTCCTGTAACACCAAAAGGTTTCAACCTAAGCTACAAACCTCAACTACCATCAAGTAGGGGCAGTTTTGATAAAATACTGGTCCTGTTCAAGCTCACCCCAGGACGATTAAAAACAAGAGTCAATCAGTGTAGTGTCCAGGCATCTGTATTTTTTAAGAGCTTCTCTGATGGTTCCAATGTGTAGCCAGAGTTGAGAATGACTCATACATCTTGGAATATTGTCCTCTGCTAACCTGGGATGAAATCAGAGAGCAGGTAATAACAAAAAGAGCACAAACTGGGAGACCCAGGTTCTAGACCCAATTTTATTACAAGCTGAGTAACCTGAGTAACCTTAAACAGTTCATTTAATCTTTTTGGAATTCACTTTCCTTTTCTGGAAAATGAAAACACTGTAGTAGGTAAATAAAAAAGATCTGTTCCTCGTTCCAAAATTTTAAAAGATATAAAAAGAAGAAAGCAAGCATTTCTATATTAACTGTGTTTTCTACAACAGTATTTTCAATAAAATAAATGAGTAGGCACTCCTCACTGCTGCTAGCTTGTATTTGGCTTGCTTAATTTATTAAAGGTTCCTACACCTGGCTAACTCTGGGGTCTCCTTTTGAACCACTGTTGGAAGAGGAGATTCCATCTTTTCATTAGCGTGAACCAGTGGGATACATCAGCCATTAATAAAGGTGCCTAACTGTGCTTGGTGGAATTGTTTGCCCTGTGTTAGGTAAAGATGGGTCTTGCATTTTCAAATGACAGCAGTAGGGGGAGACCAATATAAAAGGGATACTTTTATAAAATAGCTACTGTCCCAGCAAATGATCTTAGAAAAACATTAAGGCCTTTGCATTTAGCCTTCAACAAACCACCCTCTCCATCTCCCTCACCTCGGAACATCCTATCTCCCACCCTAAATCTGCCACTTCCATGAAAACAACTCGCTCACCCATACTCACCCTTCGTGCACCTTAAAGTCACATGGGTAAAGCAGCCTGTGGCAAGTTGATCGGTTCCATTGGCTAAAAAGGAAAATACTTTGATTCATTTATTTTTTTTTAAAGATCTTAGATGTGGCAAGAAGAGCTTTTTTTTTTTTTTTTTTTTTTTTTTTTTTTTTTTTTTTTTTTTTTTTTTGGTAGGCGACTAACTCAAAGGGAAAAAAATTACCTGAGGATCACATATAAGTCAACATTGTGGTGTCCTGTGACATGACCTGGAACAAATGGATTAGCATCAGGGGTTGAGAAAGAACAGGAGAGGCCCCAAGAGCTAGAACCAGACAGTGGAGGCGTGCAACCAAGCTGGGAGTGTGCTTCCTAATGGGGATGATAACAGATAACCAGTCTACTACCAAAGCCAGCCGGGATCAGAAACAATCATTCCTTTAGTTCTGCAAGAACAAAGAAAGGCTCTTGTCCTACAAGGCCCAGAGAACTGGGTGGAGTATCACAAACAGGATTTGAGTATAAAGGAACACAACAAGATCCCAGATGCATGACCCAGAACTACCTGGTAGGACTCAAGAATAAGGCAGAGAGCAGCCCATCCACAGCCCAGCGTCACAAAGGTAGAGCGGAGCTAGCAGCAAGGATGACAAGTTGCTGATTCACCTGGGTGCAAATTTAGGACCACTAACTTGCCCTCTGACTAAGGCAAATATTGGGCCCCGGGACTAAGCTGGCAGTTTTGGTTTACAGGTCTCTCCTATAGAAATAGGAAAATAGAGGGGCGGCCACCCAACAAAGGTATTACAAAATGTCACTTAGAATTAACTTTAGTGATATTTTTCCTACTTTGAGAAAAAAGGAGGAAAATTAAAATTGAATCAATATATAGCAAAAGTAACCACAATTTCATGACATAAGAGTGCCATTTAGTGGATGTTGAAGAAAGTCAGATATATTCGGAGAATGTGAAAAATCCGAAGGATTAGAAAGAATGAAAGACATGCAAAACCACAGGAAGAAAGGGGACACTGAAGGAAAAGGAGAAAAAGCAGGAGAGAGAGGGGCCAACAAGGCCTACCCATGCAACTCCAAGTCCCTGAGACGATGCTCACACTTTTCAAAATTTCTTCTTCTGGTTTCTGTTTGAAGGCTTTCTTTCTACCTTCCCCACAAAATGGATACAACAAGACTTCTTTGGGATGGATCTGCTGGAATTTCTCTTCTTGTTTCCTTCCCCATCGCATTGTCAGTCAGTATTTCCCAAACATACCTCTAAAACTAGTTTCTACCCCTTAAGGCCACTTTTCCTTCTCCTTCTACCCTCCCTCTCTCCACCCCTCCAGCCAGTTACAACCCCCTAGTCTATCCAGTCTATTTGGCTACTGCGGGACCTTATGCATCCCCTAGGCTTTGCCCAGCTCCAGTGCTCCCAGCAGGTCTAGGCTTATCTTTGCCACCCAGACAGTGGTCATCTCTCCATCACAACCATCTTGGAAGATGTCTCTGCTACCAACAATGAACCTAACTGTCTGGGAAAACAATTGTGAGAACGCCTACAGCCCACACTAGACTTAGGAAGGACACTTCCTCTGACCTACCACTTAAAAACAACCTTCTACCAGTTGTTTTGCATTTGTATCATTCAATCTCATAGAACAAATTTTGTAATAAATTACTGCCTTTTGCATTGGTAAGGACTGCAACAGTTCTGGCTTTGGGAGAGTACAGGCATGTGGTTTTTAACAGTAAGAGTTATTGTGGAAACCTTGCTTAAGCTCTCAAAGAAGGATGAAGAGGAGACAGAGCAAGGATTCTTAGACCACAATCAGCTGCAACTTCTTCTCAGCTATCATTATTTGGATGTAGATGTGGAATTGATGGAAGTTGAGTACGGATGGTCCTTACATGATGCTTGGTCTTTGTCATAACTTCTGTAGCCCTTGTCTTTAGTTCAGCACCTTAGTTAGTATGTACCACTAATCCTTTCATCAATTTCAGAATCAGTTATGTTAGGGTCAGAGAGAAAAATCTTCATATTTCTGTATTATTTATATAGATTTTAATGTTGTTATATACTAAGTTTGAATAGTATCATGGTAGGCACACATTTAAACTTTTATATTAATTCTTATGGGAAAAAAATCCAACCACATAAGTCTACTTGCCAAAAGCTATATTTTCCCGGAGTGTAAACTGGAAGTATGACAGAGAACCCCCTTCACCCTGCATAATGGTTCTGCCCTCCTTTTCCCTTTCCCTGTGAACAAGCCACTCTTCCTAGAGAGAACACTAACAATTTGCTCAAGTTTAGTTGGCATCTTTGCTGACCCCTTCTTAGTAGGGATTAAGCAGGTTAAGCTTTAAGCCCAAGTCTTTTCTCCCCAGAACAGAGAAGTAATCTCTTGTGGAAGAGAGGAAACATCCGTTCTTACTGAGTTTGATCAGCGTTCCCTAAAAGAGGTGTGTGTTTTCATTGCACATCTCCATGGTGGCCTACCTCTAGAACTTTATCATATGAAAATGAAATAAAATTGACACTGTTTGGAGATGTCCAAGGATACTTCATTTTAGAAAATATGAATGAGACCAAATAGAATTAAAACTGCATTTAAATCCAGTTTTAAATTCCCTAATCCAAAAAACTTTCTAGCATTCCATAAAACCCAGAAGACACAATTAAAAGGATTAAAACATTTATAGAAAAAAATAAATATGTGTATATTAAATATGTAGATAGATAGCACAAAAAACAAATGATAAACAGAAAAAGACAAGATTTACCATCATGTACATACATCATTAGCAAATCAATAAGAAAAGAATGAATAGCCTGATAGAAAAATAAGCAAATACTGTCAATGGGTAGTTCTCAGAAAATGAAATTCAAATACTTAATAAATATATGAAAATATGCTCAATTCCATAATTAAATATATGCAAATCAAAACAATAAGATCGTTTTATTTTTCAATTATAAAATAAAATTTTTTAAATATTTAAGAGTATAATTTAAATCTGATATATCTAATGGTGTTGCAGAAACAGGTCTTCTCATTTATCGTTGGTAAACATGTAAAATGGTGTAATACTTTTGGAGGATGATTTGGTAATAGCTATCAAAATCTTAAATAGGTAATCATTTGACCCAAAAAATCCAATGGATATGGCCTCCTAGATAAACAAATCTATATGCAACAAAAACTAAAAACTAGAAACAATATTAATTTGTACCAAGAAATTATGACACTTCCACATAGAATATTGAACAGCTATTAAAGAGATTAATTAGATTTATGTATGTTGTTTTGGAATAATTTCCTAAAATCAAGGAGGAAAAAAGCAACGCACAAGAGATATAATATATATTCTATAATCCTATTTGTGGAAATAAAGAAAAGAACAAGTATAGAGAGAAATAAAGGAATATACATAAATATAATAATATATATATTCACGTGCATTTGCATAAGCCTTCTCTGGAAGAATAGGCAGGGAATAGTTAAGAATGTTAGCAGGGCTCTTTCCACTTTAGCCATTGCATCTTCCTCTTACATTTGACAAGTTTTGAGTGAAGGAAGCCTTTCTCTGGCTTTTCTAGTTGAGTTTATCATTCCATGAGCCTATATATATATATATATATATATATATACACACACATATTATATTATATATATATATATCTTAAATATATAAGGAGGAGGAAGTTTGGCTGAAATCCCTCCCACTTTTGTCCTTCCTACTCATTGCCTAGAAAAAAACCACTGTGGTTTATCCAAGTTGACTTTCTGATGGTGCCTTTCTGAGGCTCACTTCCATTGTGACCAACTCTTCATGGCCTCATATATCAGTGTCACCCACTAAGCCTCAGACGCTCCAGCAGCTACTGTTGTAGTGGGGGCAGGGAGGGTGGAGGGAGATTCCTCCAGTGACTCAGAGTTTGACAGCACAGAATAGGTAGTGGTATTATTCAGCCATCGTGGACATGACCTTGTTGGGCCTGGACTGGAGACACAGAACTGTCAGGAGGGCCTGTCACTAGATGCGATTACTCTCTAGCATAAATCATTTTTAAATCCCAGCCTCTGAGAGTAGGAGCTAAAGGTAGACAGGCCAGAGAAGATCCATTTGTTGAACATTTCAAAACTCTTTCTACAAATATGAATTATTTCTTTTGTCCTAACTGATTAGTCGTTTTTCATTCTATCCCATTCCATTTCCCTTAGCTCACAATCCCCTTCTAACTTTTCATTTTAGGAAGAGTGCTCTTTCTTTGTCTATGTGAGTAGACTCAATGGTGTATGGATGAATTTAATGAATTTCCAGTACAGTATACTGTATGTGGTTGCTGTATTTGTTTTCTTGAAAAAGTAGGTTTATATCATGTTATGTCATTATTTTCAAACTTAGACCCTGTTAATTTCCCATTCAGTGGTGTGGGAAAATAATAATGGTTGTTATATGCATTTTAATTTATGCCCTGTGAAAACACTAATAGATAAAGAATTCTCTGAACTGAAATGGTGATGACTGAATCAGACTTTTTTAGGAGGATTGTTTTCCAAAGAGTTTACAGAGAAACATTCCTTAAAGGACTGAGGATTTTGCACAGCATTAATTTCATCACACAAGGCTATTTTGGGTGCACATTGTCAACAGATCCTAGTGGCTAGTTTATTTCAAATGCAGAGTTAGCATACTTCACATACTAGGAAATAATGCCAAGAGAAATCATAACCAAGACCATGGCCTCAAGTCTTGGTACCCAGGATTTGAAAAAGTCAAATTGGAGTCCAGATGCAGCGTGGCAGGATTGAATGCATGATTCTAGGAGTCTGGAATTTCAGGCTCTAGGCTCAGCTTTGCTCCCAACCACCTGTGAGGCCACAGACGACCCAATTAAATATTCCAGGCCTCATCTGGACAATAAAAGAAATAGGGGCAGGGCACGGTGGCTCACACCTGTAATCCTAGCACTCTGGGAGGCTGAGGCAGGAGGATTGCTTGAGCTCAGGAGCTCAAGACCTGCCTGAGCAAGACTGAGACCTCGTTTCTACCAAAAATATAGAAATTAGCCAGGCCAGGTGTCGTACCTGTAGTCCCACTTCCAGTTTTCCACTTTCTCCAATCCTTCCTTTTCTTCTACCCAAGAGCAGCATACTTCAGGCCCAGACATCACAAGCAGAGGGCAGAAACAATGTTTTCTGCCCTAAACTATGGAAGATTGTGACTACTTGGGTCTATGATCCATCCAAGTCCTCCAGGCTTAATCCTGATATCTTAACAGGAGTTAAAATAATTTAGAAAATCCTCTCTCCAGACTAAGCTTGGATTTCAAGATTATGGGCCTGCCAAAAAAAAATCTAATTTGTATCTTTGTCTTCATATTCCTCTGTAGCAATCCTAAACGTCCCCAAGGCAAATAAAGGGGAATGTCTGGAAGAATAAGGAAAGAGCAAGAAAAAGAAATGCAAAGGAGAGAGGCATATTAACATATTTATTGTGAAATGATTTTCCTATTATTATATATTAGTAATATGTTATATGGTATAAGAAGAGAGAGCAGAGAAAAAGGAAATGGGAAAATCAAGAAAAGAGCAAATAATATAGCTTATTTCTAAGATATTAGTATAAAGTCAATGGCCTTAACTGATAGATCTGGGAGAATCTCTCACTTTCCCATTTATCTTCTCTTGTGGTCTGGCCATAATATACATATATGTGAAATCATTAATTTGTTTCAACAATAAGAAAACAAACAACTCAATTAAAAGATGGGACAAAGAAGTTAACAGGCACCTCACCAAAGAAGATGCAGATGGCAAATAAGCATATGAAAAGATGCTCCACATCATATCCTAACAGGGAAATGCAAATTAAAAGAATAATGAAATACCACCACATACCTATTAGAATGGCCAAAATTCAGAACACTGAAAACACTAAATACCAGTGAGGACGTGGAGCAACAGAAACTCTCATTCATTGCTAGTGGAAATGCAATATGGTACAGCCACTTTGGAAGACAGTGTGGTAGATTATTACAAAACTAAATACTCTTACCATATGATTCAGCAATTGCACTCCTTGATATGTGGCCAAAAGAGTTGAAAATTATGTCCATATAAAAACTTGTGCATAAATGTTTATAGAAGCGTTATTCATAATTGCCAAAACTTGGAAGCAACTAAAATGTCCTTCAGTAGGTAAATGGATAAATGAACTGTGGTACATCAAGACAATGGAACATGAGTCAGTGCCAAAAAGAAATGAGCTACCAAGCCGTGAAGACACGAAGGCAGCTTAAATGCATATTACTAAGTGCAAGAAGCCATCTATAAAGGGTACATACTGTACTATTCCAACTTTATGACATTCTGGAAAGAGCAAAACTATGGAGACACTAAAAAGATCAAGTGGTTTCCAGGGGTTGGAGGAAAGGAGGGATGAACAGGTAGAACACACAAGATTTTTAGGGCAGTGAAAACACTCTATCATACTGTAGTATCGTGATGGATACCTGTCATTATACATTTGTCCAAAACCACAGAATGCACAATACCAGGAGCAAACCTTAATGTAAACTAAGGACTTTGAACGGTAATGATGTGTCAGATGTATCCTCTGGTGGGGAACGTTGATAACGGAGGAGGCCATGCATGTGTGAGGCAGGGAGTATATGGAAAATCTCTGTACACACTGCTCAATTTTGCTGTGAACCTAAAACTGCTCTAAAAAATAAAGTCTTTTTAAAAAAATTTAAACTGAAAACATTAATTTGTGACAAAAGATCATGCCACACTTTACAAATCTGAACAATATCCATTTTTTGAAATTATGCTTATTATCATCTTAACCTTATTTCAGGGATACTAATAATTTTAACATAGTTTATGGAAATACACATACAGAAAAGTTCACATATCAAGTGCACAAGCCAATCAATTTTCACAAAGTGAACACACTTACATAAGCAGCAGCCAAATTAAAGACACAGAACATTCACACCACCCCAGAAGGCTCTGCCTGCCCTTCAGTCACTACCTGCCCACCAAGAGTAATTCCTAGCCTGACTGTTAACACCACCAGTTATTTTTACCTGTTTGTAAACTTTATATACACAGAGTCACATATCCTATGTGCTCATTTATGTCTAGCTTCTTTTATTCAACATTGTGAGTTCACCCACATTATTACATGTAGTTGTAATTCATTAATTCTCATTGCTGTAAATTATCCCATTGTATGAATTTATTTACTGATTCATTCTACTGTAGATGAACATTTGGTTTTATTCTTATTTGCTGCTATGAGAAGTTAGTATATGTCTTTCGATAAACCTATGTACATATGTCCGTTGGGTTTATTCTTAGGAGCAGAATTGCTGGTAGGCAGGAAGCATAAATTTAGCCTAAATAGATTCTGCAAGCAGTTTTCCTAATCACAAACAGCTTGGTACTCTCTTTAGGGCACATAATTATCTGAAACAGCCCTTTTTTAAGGATAGAGTAGAAAGTGATGCCCAAGGAATCTTGGAGAAGCAAGAGCATAGGAGAATTTCAGGACACAGTATGTTCTAATGTTTCTTAAAAATAAAATCTTTTGAAGTAAAGAACTGCTTTTGACCCTGAGATATCATGTGTGTGATAATCTGTGGCAATTGCAAGATCCAAAGCTGTTTATAGTTCTGGCCCAACCACATCAAAATCCTTGAATTTACACAACGCATTCTAGTTTTCAAGGAGCTTTCTTATCTTTTCCTCTTTTCTCTCAATCTGGTTGAAGCATTTACCCAGGATTAATCATTCTGAATCTGCTATTGCAACATCCTGCTTTAGCCTGTGGACTTTTAGGAGAGGCCAGAGGCAGGTCAGATCTCACAACTGGAGAAGGAGACGCCTTGGCTCACTGGCCTTCACACAGGAGAGGACCATTTCTGACCACTGAACTCTTCAGACATTGTCCACTCACTCTTGCCACCCATCTCCTTGCCAGCTCCCAACACACAACTTGGAAGGCTGGGATACCCCCTTCTTCTAATGTAGGAAATGTCTCCTGGGAGTGCTCCTATGCCTGAGGACAATGAAAGTTCCTAGGGTGTCTCCTGCATGCACTTGCTGGCTGCGGTTCACACCATATTTACCTGTTCTATTAATATTTCCCAAACTTTATCGCATTCAACCTTGTTTTACTTTGCCTTAGGAATGAATCAGTGCACACAACTCAGAGGCAAGCACTCATATGCAATTCTGCATCATAGCTAGCTTGTCACACCTGAAATCTTGAATTTCATTATGTAGCAAGATCCATTTTCTGGAAAATGCCTAGTCTTTCCCCATTTGTCAGTTCATCCCACTTCCTTGCCATCTTATAGCTGACCTCAGATCAGAACTAAAGCAGGGGAGGGGGAACATCTCCAACTTTTTAAATCAACACATCCACCTCTTCTTTCCACAAGTAAGAGCTGATGCTTTGGAGCCAAGCAGAACTAGGTTAGGACCCTGACTCTGGCCCTGGCTAGCTGTGGGACCTGGGGCTAGTTATCTAGCCCCTCACAGCCTCAGTTTTCCCATCTATAAAGTGGGTTTGTTCTGAGATTTAAATAAGATACTTAAGGTAAAGAGCTTAGCCTAGTCCCTAATTAATATTATGTGCTTTTGCTACCATTCGTGGCCCACAACCCCCATCACTAACCGTAGCGTTTGCTGTTGGACCCTTTCCATGTCTCTCTCTGTGCCCCTTTCTGCTTCAAGGCACACTGGCCTGACTTCCAACTGCCCAAACCTGCTCTCCCTGGCCACCATCTGACAAAGCCCTGGCTACCTTCTTGACACCAAAAAGGGGGGAAATACTTCTCTTTTGTTAAAGACAAACCAACAGCAAAAAATAAGAGTTGTTCGTTTTTCCACTAGATAATACTCCCCATGTACATAGCTTTGCTCACGGCATCATAGCTCTGCTTCTTCCGTAATGGTCATGGTGAACTGGGTGGAGACAGATGCTGATGTTCGCTGAAAATAATTAAGTCATGGGAAGCAAAATTAACTGAAAGGCAGTTTTTATTTGCCCAACTTATGTACCCAATTTACTCAGTCATGGAGTGCCATACATGGCTCTTGGTTACAAGATATTCTGGTTGTCTTAAGCAAAAAAATACTATCATCCAGAGGACATTAAGGATGCAAAATACCAAAAGGCCAGACGACTCAACTTAGAAAATAAACAAAACCCAAGGAAATCTAAAGATTCAGGCACTGGAACCACACCAAAAGTCTGGCAGCAAGAACTGTTTGTTCCTTACAACGTTCCACTGATGGGACATGACTCCTAAGCTTCCCCACATCTTTGTACCTCTTCCTTAGAGCCCAAGTTCCCAGAGAAAGGGGCTAATTGGCCAAGATTAGATCATTTGTCTTCATTTGGCTGCACAGAAAGTGAAGCAGACGCCTCCCAGAAAAATTATCCACAGGGAGAGATTTCCTCCAAATGGGGAAAAGTCAGTGTAAAAGGAGAGGTTAAGTGATGGAAAAGTCTGTTACTGACGTTCACCAATTATTGACCTTTAGTAGGTCTATTCTTTTCTTGGTCTCAATTCATTATCTGTAAATCAGAGACTTGGACTAAATAATATTTAAGATCCCTTCCAACTCTAAAAGATTCTATCACTTGCTGCCTCACTGATTGCTTTGATGGTTGTATCTCTGAGCCAGCATCAAGAGAGCTTATAGATGGGCAGCAGCCACTCAGAGGTGAAAACAGAACTCATGTAGAGTGGGATTAGCTCATAATAAGGAAAAAATGGTCCGACATTGCACTGCTGTGTCTCCCTGTTTAACTGTATATTCTCAAGAACCATTTAATTTGTTCAACCACAAGAGAAAATGTCCCATTTCCTAACTCCTTCCAGGTGGGCTACTTTTACTTATATTTATGTATGTATGCATGTATTCATTATTTATAATAGAGATAGGGGTCTTGCTATGTTACCCAGGCTGGTCTCAATCTCCCAGGCTCAAGTGATCCTCCTGCCTCAGCCTCCTGAGTAGCTGTAATTACAGGCGCATGCCACCATGTCCTGCTCAGACGGGTTTCTTTTCTTTTTTTTAATCCCAGCAAATGACAGGGGTACAAATGTTCAGGTTACATATATTGCCTTTGCCCCACCCGAGTCAGAGCTTCAAGCATGTCCATCCCCCAGACGGTGCACACCGCACCCATTAGGTATGAATATACCCATCCCTTCCACTCCCTTCCCACCTGCTCAACATCCGATGAATGTTACTATATATGCACATAAGTGTTTATGAGTTAATACCAATTAGATGGTGAGTTCATATGGTGCTTGTTTTTCCATTCTTGGGATACTTCACTTAGTAGAATGGGCACCAGCTCTGTCCAGGATAACACAAGAGGTACCAGATCATCATTGTTTATTGTGGCTGAGTAGAACTCCATGGTATACATATACCACATTTTATTAATCCACTCATGTATCGATGGGCACTTGAGTTGTTTCTACATCTTTGCAATTGTGAATTGTGCCGCTATAAACATTCTAGTGCAGATGTCTTTTTTATAGAATGTCTTTTTTCCTCTGGGTAGATGCCCAGTAATGGGATTGCTGAATCCAATTATATTTCTACTTTTAGTTCTTTGAGGTATCTCCATATTACTTTCCACAGAGGTTGTACTAGTTTGCAGTCCCACCAGCAGATGAGTTTCTTGAAGCTGCTTTTGCTCCTAGATCCCAAATATTTATTCATCTGGACCTAAGTAATCTTCCTTCTTCAAATCCTCCTCTTCACAGCCCTATGCACTTGAATCATCATTATTTAACCAAATCTAGAAAGCTCATCATTTATTTATTAAAGTAAAATGTAATTATTTTTCCCAGTTGTCTATATACTTCATCTTTTAAAGAGCTGAATTGATTGTTTAAAATCAGTCATTTCAGCTATTTTAGGCTTTTATTCTCTTAAGCATGTGTTTTTATTTTGTTTTGTTTTTAATACCTGTTTTATTCTAGATAGAAATTGCTTCACCACCCCTTCCCCCCAAAACCACCGATAACTAAAAATTAGCAATTTTGATAGTTTCTGCCCATTTCTTTGGCAAGGGCTTCAAATGCAATAATTCCCTGGATTCGTTTCTCTTCTGTCTAGCCCTCTTCAGATCACCTATCGTTTCCACTTAGACTTCGTTCTCTCTCTCAGATCTTTACACAGCAATCCTCGCATTCTCCTGTGTGTTGTGTACATACTATTTTTGTTAAGTCCAACATTCTTTTTCAGGACAACTGCAGTTCTTTGAGCTTTAATTATGGTGTCTTAAAAGAGTCTTCAGCTGCTTTCATGCTTGTGAATTTTATACTTCCTCTTATTACACCTTATTCACCAGATTTTTTAGTTCCTCAAAACTTACTTTCTTGAAATCTGATCCCTTTGTATAGCTGCATTGTTCGAACCTACATCTTTTTTATTTCACTGTGACTAGTCTGTGGACATGGAAACCATTTTGCCTGCCTGTCTGCTATTTTCAAATAATGATTTTTTTTAGTTTCCTCTCCACTCCATTGCAAAAAATGTTATATCTATTATTATCTCTTTCCAGTGATCTAGAATCTCTAAAGGTAATCAAAATTCTAACATATCATTTAATCAAAATATGTTTATTTATAATCATAATGCTATGATAATTCTCATCCTTCATTTAATCCCTCAGTAAACATCTTTGTTAGAAGGATCAGGCCCAATTGCCTAGTTCATTGCCAAACTTTGTTTTTGACAGTCCATAATCAATTTCTTAATGAGACACATCTAGTCTAGAAAGAAGGAAATATTATCTGTGATCCCACTCTCTGAAACAATTGATTTTGTGTGTTTTTTTCTTAAACAATTGAAAAGAATTAGGAAGAGGCTAGAGTTCCAGACAAGTCGGAAATATGCATATTAAATGTACAATCATCTACCTTTTTCAAATAGTAAGTTACAGAGAAATACAAAATTTGAACATGGAAGAATGACGGTTAAAACCACTTCCTGGAACAAACTTAGTTCTTGGAATTCTTTTGGCGCAAATACAGGGTTATTATCGTAAAAGTCGTCATGTACTGCAACCCTGTACCGACTTCAAAGAAAAGTATCAACAAAGACGATCGCTCTTAGACATGAGAGAAAATATCTTGATGGAAACGAAGCAAATAACAAGAATTCTGGTTGGTTTGGGTAGAAAGCGAACTAGTAATTGAGAAAAAGGGGTTTAACCAAAAGGATTTGAGTGCATTTGATTACAAGTATTTTTTAAAGTCTCACATAAGCATCCCTGAATATTAGAGTTTCTGAGGTTTATCCATCACTAGTCATTTTCTAATTAACTGTACATCCTAATACCCCCTGATCCTAGTTCAATGGCTTCAGGGACTGACAATTTTGTTTCTTTTCAGAACAGATATTTAAAATTGAAGCCTCAGGACTGTGATTACCATCATTCTGCGGGTTCGAGTTTGCAATCCTGATGCTTCAGAGAACTTTTATTTCTTCCAGACCATCGTTTTGGCATCAGGTAACTTCCATCAGGTAAATTTGCATGCAACTCTGCAGATCTGCTGGCTAGGTTTCTCTCAAAACTAATAATTCAATCTCATAATAACTCAGTCAATTTCTCTCTTTAATAAAAGTTATAAGCACACATGCAAAATAATTATTAACCACTGCATTTGCATCCATATGATTAAAATGTTACACACACTATTCAGCAATGAAAAAACTATGAAAGATACAGCATGGATGAATCTTAAGAAATAATGTTTGATCAGACAAACACAAAATGAGGGATATTCTATTTTAAATGGAGGGGAATGTATTCATTACAGAAGTCAGTACCATAGAAAAAGGAAGAAAAGATGAGGAAATATTCCAGATTAAAGTAAGCTAAAGAGACATAGCAACTAAATGTAACAACTGACCCTAGATTGGCTCTTATGCTAGAGGTGAACCCTTCATTGGAAGAGCGGAAATGCTATAAAAGTTTATTAGGTCAACTAACAAAATTGGATTTTATGGACAGTAGATTGCATTGCACCGATGTAAATTTATGAAGTTGATCATTGGACTGTGGTTATATCATATTCTTAGGAAATATACAGTTACATATTTATGAATAAAGTGCCATGATGTATATAACTTATTCTCAAATGGTTCAGAAAAATTATGTACATATAGGAAGAGTGAAAAGACACAAATGAAAAAGTAAGTGGGGTAAAATGTTAACAACTGGTAAATCTGGGTAAAAAGTAAATGGATGTTCTTTTTACATGTTAATATTTGTAACTTTTTAGTTTTAATTATTTCTAAATAGTTTTTTTAAATAATACAAGGTTGATCAAATTAAGCCCAATTAAACAGAATACAATCTGCCTGATTTCACTTATATAAAGTTCAAAACCAGACAAAATTAAACTATATTCTTTGCGTATACATAATTAAGCAGTAAAACTGCAAAGAAAAGCAAGGAAATGAATGCTGTAATAAATGTGTGGGTAGCATAATCTTATAATAGAATATCATAAGAGGATAGTGGCTATCTCTAGCAGGGAGGGCCAAGATTACATAAGGAAGAAGTGTGCTGGGGATGGGAGTATAGTAACATTGTATTTGCATCTTGAGTAAAGATTACACAGATATTTGTTTTATCATCATTAAGCTAAACATATTTTATGAGCGTCTCTGTTGTGTTTTTTAAAGGAAGAAAGGAAGGGAAAGAGGGAAGAAGAGAGAAAAGGAAGGAGAGAGGAAGGAAGCGAGGGAGGAAGGAGGAAAGATGGGAGCAACGAAGGGAGGGAGGGAAGATATTAACATACAATTTATGACCTGCTTTTATACTCTCGTTGATAAGTGTTTTGCTCTACTCTAGGAGTTCTTGTCTAGACCAAGAAAAAAACTGTCCCTGAATCTTACTTTATAGCAGAAGCCACTATTGCTCCCAGCCCTGACATAGTGCAAGCCAGAGCTTCAGAGCAGTCCTATATCAGTTATCACGATCGGTGGTCCAGTTATCTGCAGAAACAGGCAACGATGGGAGCAAGACCAGTAAGGTCCAACTACAGACCTGGGACAATTCTGAGACAGGAGGAAGACAATGGTATCAAAGGATAAGATAAGAAATCAATAACCAAAGCCAGCACTCCTACACTTTAACTGTTTAGATCCTCTCCTTTCCTTTGTCATACAGCTTAACATGTACTTGAAGGAGTGTCACTGGCTGCATGATGCTGTCAATACTTCCCGGAGGCTGTGTGGTCACCTCTCCAGCTGCAGCTCCTCCTCCTCCTGCACCTGCAGGCTCTGACCACCTGATGTCCCTCAGTAGCTCGACTGGGCTGTCTGTCCTCTTTCCTGCCTCTGTTTCACATGCAGTCTCCTCCCCTTCTCAGCCTTCCTGATCACAGCACATCTTTGAAGTCTCAGCTGAAAGTTTACTTCTTGGAGAAGCCTCCTAACTCCCCAGCCTAAATCAAGTCCCCTTGCAAAGTTCTGTCATGGCATTCCATTCTCTTCCTTCATAGTATTTATCATGGTTATAACATTGTACTTATTCATGGAACTATTTACTTTCCCACCTGCCTCGAGTTCCTGTCTGCAATATAATACCTATTTGATGACAGTCGTTTCTCAGTTCCTAGCACAGTATCTGGGACACAGCACTCATATGTATTTGTTGACTCCTGAATGAATGAATGGGTGACTCATTTGTCAATAGCATCTCTCAATTTCTACTCTCGCTCCCAACAGGTAGCAAAATGACCAAATAATTGGTTAAATAATATCATTACAAACCACTTCAGTAACCATAGTAGATTTTCAGTAGCATTGGTGGATTCAAATAAAATCATGTTTGCAAGAGCACATTATATATAAATGTCAATTGTTCTTTTCTGACTGTTTAGGGTTTCATATAGGAGAGAGACTCATTTTTCCTCCACTTAGCAATGCCTACCATGGAATTAAACACATATGGGGTGCACAATTAATCTTTGTAGAATGAATGATAATCTAATTTCTTAAAACCATTACTTTTTAATGAATATTTTAATATTAATACAAGTGTGAACAATAAAGAAATTATATATAGAAAGTGAGATATGGAAAATATCCAAACAAAGCTTAATTCACTATTTCCCCTCAAAAATCACCAAAAAACACACATCTCCAACTCTTACATGCTATTGTTAGAGTAAATAGCAAGGATGGTAAAAAGATAACTGGTCTAGAGCCAGGAGACCTAGGTTTTACTGATGGTTAGGTTAACTTTCACAAGCCTCCCAAGCCCTGATTTTCTCACTGTAAATTGAGGCCATTGGAATTGATTTCTTGGGTTCATAGTTAGCTGTTGGAAAGGTTTTATTATGAGCTCAATAACTTCTTTAAAAGTTCTTAAAATATGAGGTTAAAATCGTCTAACCAAGAATTAGTTTTACTTTAAAAAAGAGTAAAGGTAAGAATCATTTTCTCGATGTTCAGAGGCGAAATCTTAGTCCACGGGAAGTTTGGGCTCTCTGCTGTTCCATATAAAAGAAGAATACTTTTGCTGATTTGGACAAGTCACTGGGGCAATTGGTAGAGCATAATTAACTTATAAACCAGGCATTAGTCATGTCACACTGACGTACACAATACAAAGGGATTCAGCAATAAGGAAACAGCATATAGAAGAAAGTAGGTTGTTTCTGAAAACTGCTATCTGGCCAGCTCTGCATACAGAACTCATTGAAGAAAGAGGTTCAAAGAAATCAAGTGAGCACTTATATTTTAATTTGTGCAAATGCATATAAAACCATGAAATTAATCTGTTCTGCATTAGGCTGTGCCCAAATCCCTAAAATTTTAAGTAATATATGCCTAATATTTCTTTAAATTATACAAATACAACAAACAGTTGGATGACAGGTGTTCTGCTTACTGACTAGTTTTGAAAATATTTGCTGCTTTTAGTTTAAAGTAATAACTATGAGCTTTTTAAAGCTATAGTCTTCCCTACAACGAAGGGAGTCATATTTGTTCTGGTCCTAAAAATACCCCCACGTGCAGTCAAGCCAAACAGCAGCGTGCTGGCTAATATGACATTCCAATCTCACTGGACTGCAGTCCTCAGTTTCTTTGAAGCGCACCAGTTAGGGCTCCTAGAAACCAGCACATTTTATACTTGAATGGTTCTCTTGGATGTTACTTAATAAAATCTTGAAAGCAGTTTAGAAAATCATCCCCTTATAGCTTCTGTCTTATACATGTGTATTTCCAATGTGAAGCACTTCACCTAATGAAATGTACTTCTGAATCCAAAATGAGAAAGAAAAAATGTTTTTCAAAGAAATTACATGTGTACAACTGTGTGTCTGTCTCAGGCAGATCTGCAGTCATCCACCACACCCATTTCAAACCTCAAAACACAGGGGGCCAAGTCCTACCACCACCTTAAAGAAATTGAGATCCTAAATATTTGCAAGTATAAAGCCTTAGTTCAAGTATTGTCCATATGCAAGGCTAATTATTTTAATAAACTTTCCTTTGACACCTATTATTTGTAAAGCACTGGGCTAGACCTGGAGCTTGAAGAACATGGGTATGGGGGTAATTCCTTGACCACTTTTTTTTTTTTAACCATAAGGCACAAATCCTAAGGACCTTTATTATCTGACTTAAAAAGAAGTGTGGAGGTGGGTGGTTTTCAGGTTGGTCCAGAGCTCAATGATGTCACTGAGGACTTAGGACTTTTCTGTCTTTTGCCTCCATCCATCCTTTGCTGGTTCACCTTCATCCCCAGGCTGTTACCTCATGTCTTCAAAACGGCTGCTGAAACCCCAGACTCACCCACATCCAAGGCAAGAAGGAGGGGGAAGGGGAAGCACCGGCGGCCCTCCCTCGGTGCAGGAAAGCAGAGGCTTCTCAGAAGCCTCTTTCATGCCTCATTGTCCAGAACTGGGCAACATACCCCTAACTGCAGGGAAGACTGGCGAAGAAACCCTTTGACATCTCTAAAATGGGAGATTTATAATGGCCATTGGGTCAT
>VBSM01001562.1:58860862-58873450 GCA_008086735.1 Cheirogaleus medius
GGATCCTGGCTTCAGTCTTGGGTCTTCCCTACCCAGTGCGGCCTCCAGCATCAAGAGCTTCCCCATGAAGATCCATCCCTGTTCCCTGTTGCCTGTCACCTCCCTGGCATTGAGACTTGATCACCTTTCTCATAGAACCCAAAGTCTGCCCCTACCCATGCCCTGGAGCCCCCTCCTGCTCACTCAGGGTTTCACTGCCAAGATTCTGCAGCTGGTTCCAATACACACTCCAGCTCTGAATTCTCAGTCTGAACACCCATGCAACACATGAAGTGTACCCCGCTTCCAAAAATGCATATGCTCTTGATTCAGAAAAGGTAGGCTTAGTTCTACCACTTATATATTATTATCTGACTCTTGTCCTGGAAGGTAAGTTTGGTGTCAACAGAGTGTGCTTGGACACCAACACATCCTTGATGCCTAGAGATGTGCTACCCAACACTGTAACCAACACGCAGCTGTACTCAGCACTTACAAAGGGGCTCCTCCAAATCGGGATGTGCTGTCATCTTTGAATCTGGATTTCAAAGACTTTGTAAAAAGAAAAGAATGTAATACATCTCATTAACAATTTTCACATTAATACTTGTGAGAATCATATATTTTCAATATATCAGATTAAATAAAATATTGTTTAAGTTAATCTTGTTCATTTCTCTTTCCTTTTTTTAGTATGGTTACTAGAAAATTTAAAATCTGGCAGGCACAGTAGCATGAACCTGTAGTCCCAGCTACTCAGAAGGCTGAGGCAGGAGGATCACATGAGGCCAGGATTGCAAGGCTATAGTATGCTCTATGACCATACCCATGAATAGCCACTGCACTCCAGCCTGGGAAATATAGTGAGACTCTGTTTCTTTAAAACAAAATGGAATAAAATAAAATAAAAATTTTAAATCACCTACATGGCTTGCATGCTATTTTGGGGAGGAGAAAGCATTAGCCTGGGCTTTTGCCTGGCACACCATGGGTGCCCAACTCTTACTAAATAAGTGAATTCTTACACACAGACATAAAGACTGTGGCTCATTAGATTCAACATTTAAACTTGCTAAGTCTCTTTTTATTGATACTCTTTAACATGAGAATAAAAATATCTATCCCACAGGATTCATTGTGAAAACGAAATGAGATAACGCTGCCCAAAGGTTAAAATATTACCCAAAGATGTGTTATTTTTATTTAAAGTTTGTTGAATGCTTAAAGAATGAGAAATACAGTATAATTGAATAATCTCCTAATTATTAAGACAGTCCTATTATCAGAACATGTAAACATTGAGAACAACTATTGTGAAAAGAGATGAGATTAATGCTCTAAAACCACATTCATTATCAATCTCACACACTCACAAAGAAGACTTCAGCAAAAAATAAAAGGGGTTGCCAAAATTACGGTGGGAAAATATATTTCTTTGACAGCTTAGTTAAAATGTGGATACCTAATTATTTTTCATTTTAAATTTAGGCTTTAGTAGGCTGTTTCCCCTTTGGGCTAATTAATCATTTGGTTTACTAAAGTACCTTTTACATGTCAAGTAGGGAAATGGCTTTAAATTGAACAATAGGATAGGATAAAGAATGAGAAAAGAAGTCAAATTAACTCAGGCAGATGTAAACCAATGTAGGAAAATGACAGCTATTTTGATATATGCCTCCCTGAACATCCATCTGCCAGCATGAACCATATTCCCAACTTTCGATAATATAACTGAAATACACAACTGGGGATGGGGGAAAGCAGGACCAAAAAATCCTAGGTTTTCTTCTTTATCACATGCCAAGTTATTCAAACATAAGTGCTTAAGGTGAGTAAAAATTTATGTAATTTGCAATTCAGAGAATATCATATAAAATTAAGGAAAGGTGGCTAATGATCTTGTTTTATGCTCTAAATTTAATCAAATGAAATTCATTCTTAAGCACTGACCCATTCAGCCTTCTTTAAACTGTGCCTTTTAATAGGAAGTCTGGGTTTTGTTGCAGAGATAGAAATCTTCTATTTCCTCTCTTGGTCACTATGTATTTATACTATACTAAATCAGTGTTCTCCACTGGGGGGGGGATTCTGCTGCCCAGGGGACATTTGGTAATGTCTGGAGACATTTTTGGTTGTCATGTTAGGGGGAGAGTGTTAGTAGCATGTAGTGGGTAGAGGCTGCTAAACATCCTACAATGTACAGGACAGCCCCTAACAACAAAGAATTATTCATCCCAAAGGTCAATAGTGCCACCATTGAAAACTCCTTTACTAAAGGGACAGGTATGTATAAGATGTTTCAGGAGTTTTATTTTTTTTTAAGTGCTTTGTGCTGCACATAGCAGAAGATCGAAGGAAGTCGGGCACATCCTTGATGGCGTAAGGTATCCATAAGTACATGATTACAGGGCTAAGGAAGCATAAACATTTCCCTTGTGGTGAATGAGATAGTGCACTATAGAAAAACCTAGGGATAAACCACCAAATTAATCTGTAAGAATTGATCAAGAAAAAGGGTAATGCTAGCCAAAGGCTCAATATAACTGAGGCAAAGTTTATAAGGAGAAAACACTTTCCCTGACACATTTTATCAAACATTTATTAACTCATTGAGCCCGTGGTATCTAAGAGGGCTGTACTAGGGACTTTGGAGGATATAAAAGTAGGAAATTGCCTTGTTACCAAAGGCAAACTTAGTAAAGACTGAAGTTAAGATAGTCTTTCAAGCAATATCTGTGGAATTAAAATCTGGGAGACATTACATCCCAGAAAATGAGAATTCTGTCTTTGGAATCGTCAAAAGAGATACCAAGATTTGAATTAAGACCTGCCCTGGGCAGAGCCTCTCAATCCTCTGAGCCTCAGAGTCCTCACCTATAAAATAGGGATGATAACACCCTCTCAGTGGGGTACTTATAAAGATTATGTGCAGTTAAGCACATCAATTGTCTAGCAAGATGCCTGTGCCACAGGAATTGCTCAGTAAATGCCAGTGGCCTTGCTTTTTAATTCCCTCGATGGTGTTTTCTTCTTAACTACACCCAAGTTATCATGGATAGGGAGAGGAAAGGGAAGGCTTCTTGGAGGTGTTATAAAAACATCAATTTTTTTAGAAAAAGCTAACTCAAAGCCAGGAAATAAATAAACCCTTAACTACAAAGAACTATTATTAAAATAGAAAAAAAGAAGTGGTAGAAGGATCTGGAAACCTGGTTACAATAATACTGATGACAAACTTTAAAAGACTAAGAAGTCTGTTAGTGATGGAGTAGTCCCAGTTTAAAAGGACACACTACTCAGAAACACAGTATAATTTATGTTATTTTGATAAAATAAGACATGAATTGGAATTTGGTATCCACAGCTAAGCAGAAATCAAAAGCCCTTTGAAGATATCCTCAGATCACAATTTATTTATAAAAATATTATAGAAGGTATATTATAGCTCCTGGATATTTTAAAACTTTCTAGAGAAATCCTATTGACTTCTTTGGTGCTGTCATGAACAACATATTTCTGTGGTTCTCAATATGGAGTCTCACTCATATAGAGATTGTGAGATTAAGTAATTTGGGGGACTTCACCACAAATTGGTGGCAAAATTGGCTTTAGGGCCCTGACTCTGTCTTCAGCCTTCTTTTCATATAACTCTTTCTTGTCACATACATAATTCTATTTAAGAAGCATTATATTTTTGAGCATCTAGTCAACAAAGATAAGTAATTCATAGTCTGCCTCAAATACCTACAACCCAGTGTTACATAATTATAACATGGGAATGACATACGACATTCTAAAAGTACAAAAAAACATGATCTGTGAGTTGAAAGGAGGGTGAGATGATATCAGGTAGGCAAGAAAGAAGGAGGAAGCTTTCCAAGAGGGCATTGACATGTCAGTGACATTTGGACAAAAGATACAGAGAAAGGGGTTCTGCAGGAGAAAAAAGAACAGAATACTTCAAGGCATTTTCAAGGCTCAGAGAGGGAAAATTTGGCTGGAATATAGGGTACCACATATCGAGGAGAACTGGGAGGTTAACTTGGAAAGTTAGATTGATGCCATATTGTAGACATATGTGAATGCTTGGGTAAGGAGTTTATATTTAATTGTTTAAATGCTGTGGAAATTTCGTGAAATGGGGGAGATCCGTTTGGATTTCTACAGCACTGTTGGCAGTGGGATAGTCCTTCCTCCATCTGCACGCCCACAAAGGCTCTCAGAATAAACTAGTAAATACAAGTGAACTAATGGATAAACAAAGAGCTGACCATGGAAAGGAAGGAGATAAACATAAGAAATAATATGGAAAGAAACCAACATTGCTTGGCGCACGTTGACTGGATAGGAAACAGTGGAGAAGAAAGAGCAGACATGAGTTTGAGGCTTGGCTTCAGGGTAACTGGGAGAACAATGGTTATGAAAAGCAGGGAAGGTAGGAGACAGGGAAGGAGAGGATGAGGGTAGAGAGAGCATCAGCAGAGAGTTCCATAAAGTGAGTTGAGAAGCCTCAGTTGCATTTGTATATGTTGGTGCAAATGTAATCTGGATTGACTGCTTTGGCAGAAACACTACAAGGTAGATTGCATATTCTCTCAGTGATGGAAAAATGTGGTTGTCAAAAATTTAACTTTGATAAAAGTAGAGGTTTTAGCAATCATGATAATTAATTACCTGTGACAATAGTGGAAACTTGAGAAGAAGACTAGATTTCAGGTTACTAACTCAGAAAATGGGTATAATTCATCTTTGTACAATCCCAACACTTGAAGAGTACAGAGACTCACAGAGGGAACCAGTGTACTATTGGCACACTATAACTGTTTGTTACTAGCACTGCTTAATGCAGTACGTGCTATAAAAGAGGCATAGCCACCAGACAATGAGCATAGTACCTCAAATGTACTCAAGAGATGTGTTTGAGTGTTTGAATGAAAGGGTGAATAAATTAATATATGAGTGAATGAATAAATGTTGGTTCAGCCAAAGTCTATAGTATGCAAAATTATTTGTTTTGAGCATTTGCATTTGATATATTCCATATTAACTACATTTCTTAAAACATTTCTAGACAACTGAGATGGGCATATGAGAAGTGTTAAGGCATTTCCAGATATTTTGGGGTATTTCATTAATACGGCAGACTTAGGCAACCTTCTTCCCCTGTCAAAGAATTAGGTAACGGGGAAGGTTGGCAAAGACTGGGTAAAGGAGTGGGTGCATCATTTCTTACACAGGATCACTGTACATAGAGCTAATAAGCCCACAACCATCACACACTCACAACCACACACACATACACACGCAAACTAAAGCAAGTGCTTCAAGTCCAAGATTACTAAATGGAAGGCAGAGCTAAAGGCTGAAGCCAAGACAAGAATCCATGGCAGTCCCTACTGAGGAGTAGCACAGCACACAGAGGCTGGAAGAATTCCCAAGCCACTGAAGGGCACCCATCACAATTGCTAATGGAGTTCCTAGCCACTTGGGTGGGCCCACCAGTTACCTGCAAATGAACCAAAAGAGAACAGATAGCATTATCCTGGTACAAAGTCAAACATTAGCAGGGGACATTATAGGCAGATGTATAGCATTTCCATCTTTGGAAAATATCACTTGCAACTTTACACAAAAGTTTATTTCCTTAATTTGTCTTCTTTTACATAAACATAAGTTTAGAGATTTTTGTACTTTTGAAAATACAATACATCAAACATGCTTTAATGATGATGTGTTGGTTTTAAAATGTTCTAGTGAGAATCAAAAAGTGTAAAATGCAATTTAGCATTGACATTTCTGGTATGAGAGAAATTTTAATTCCATTGGATGAGGTACATATAAATGGTGCTTTTGCAATTAAGGATTCAACTAACAGAATGTATAGTTGTGATTTCATACATTATATATTAATATATGACTAGTATTTCAACTCAAGTTTCCTTGAATTTTCTACCATTAGACATGGCTGTAGGCTCTGCAGCATTCTTGCCTGATGGATGGTCTTACCACGGTTGAGAAGTTGGCACTTCAACTGCTTAGCAGATATACAGCCTCAGTGGAAACTATGAAGCAACAAAACTAAGGAAGGCATGTATATTTTTCAGTGGTAAAATGGTATTTTCACATTGTAAGAAATGTGTGTTATGTTATTTGAACTTCATGAAAACAGACATTGCAAAAGTGTAGGGACAAAGGGAGGAGACAGAAAGATAAGATATGGAAGAATATGAAAGAATGGGGATTTGAGATTTTATAAAGTACTTAAGAGTATCTGCAAATCTCAGATCACTCAAAACCGTTGTTAGAGATATTGGGCTTCAGATGGGAAAGGTCTAATACTAAAGTGTGCATCCTGGCAATAACATGTGGAGCAAGCTCCATTGCAACCAGCATGAAGGGGGTGATCAAATTATCTGGTCAAATTCGAATTTCATTAAATTGGAATGTCTAGAAGTCAGTGATTTGTAATCTAGAAATTAAAATCTAATCTAATATGGATATGGAAGCCTACCTAGATTCAGGAAATTAGTCTAATCAAACACCCCTGGGGCTTCTGTTCTTTTGTATTGTAAAGGAGGAGATAAACTGATCTCTAGAATCTGTTCCATGACTCCACAGTGCTGCCCTGTGTAATGCATGGTGGAAAATGTCTGTCCTACTTTTAAATAGTTGTCTGACCTGAAGAAAGGTCCTTTGTTCCGTGAAACAGGCTGCTCATCCTGGCTAGTTTATTTCTTAACATCTAGAAATTTCATGAAAGGTCTAATCAAGGAGACACTAGCTGTCACAGCATCTTAATTGCTGTGGATAATCACCAAGAGCTTAAAGGCGTTGTGTGTGCATGTGAAACATTTGCTGGAGGCCTGGTTCCCAGGCAAGAACAAGGAAACAGCTGTCTCTCTAGAGTTTAAGTTCTTATGGTTAAGGGAATACGCTATTACCAAATCAGATCTGATGAATTAACTTTTAAAATAAAAATTGTTTTTCTGTAGTCACACAAAGCAAATGCCTAATCAAACCAAATGTGGAGGACAGGCAAAAACCTCATTCAAAGTATGTGTGTGAGTACGAGAGAGGGAGGGGGGAGTGAGGGAGACAGAGAGGGGGAGGGGGAGAGAGAAGCAAATGTGTGTCTGCTTTTCCAGTATAAGATGGGAAAAATGCAGAACAATCTCTAGCCCAATCATTACTTTTACTGTTTCTCTGTTGATCACTGGTTTTAAGCAATTTCACTGTGATGTGCTTTGATGTCATTTTCTTCATGTTTTGTGTGTGTGTATGTGTGTGCTGAGAATTTGTCTATCTTTTTATACCTGTGAATTTATAGTTTTCATTACATTTGGAAAGTTTCAAGCCATTATTTCTTTAAATATATTTTCTGACCGGCCCCATCCCATGTTCTCTCCCGCGGGGAATTAAAATTGCACGTATGTTTGTGCATTTGAAACCGTCCCAGGTCTCACGAATGCTTTGTCTTTCTCATTTTGTCTTTTTTCTCTGTGTTTCATTTTAAATATTTTCTATTGCTATGTATTCAAATTCATTATTTTTTTTCTGTAATATGTAATCTATAGTTAATCTCATCCCACTGAGTGCATTTTTCATCTTAGATACTGTGGGGTGGGTTTTGTGTTCTGTTTGGGTATTTTTTTGTTTGTTTGTTTTGAGACATGGTCTCACTCTGTTGCCCAGGCTGGAGTGCAGTGGCATCATCATAGCTCACTGCAACCCCAAATTCCTGAGCTTGCTCAGCCTCCTATGTAGCTGGGGCTGCAGGCACAAGCCATCATGCCCAGTTATTTTTTTTTATTTTTTGTAGAGACAGGGATGGGGGAGTCTCACTAATGTTGCTCAGGCTGGTCTTGAACTCCTGGCCTCAAGCAACGATCCTCTTGCTTGTCCTCCCAAAGTGCTAGGATTACAGGAGTAAGCCACAGCACCTGGACTTGAGATACTGTGATTTTTATCTTGTATATTTTCCATGTCTGTACTTAAAAGTGTTCAATCTTTCCTCTATTTTCTTGAATATATGGAATACAGTAATAATAACTTTTAATGTCCTTGTCTACTAATATTAACATTGGTATCATTTCTGAGTCAGTTTTGATTGATTTTTTTCCCTCATTATTAGTAGTATTTGCCTGCTTCTTTGCATGCCTGGTAATTTTTTGTTGCATACCAAACATTTTGAACTTGACTTTTTGGGTACTGCATATTTTTGTATTTCCAAAAATATTCTTTAGTTTTATTCTGTGGCACAGTTGAATTACTTGAAAATGGCTTGAGCTTTTCAAATCTTGCTTTCCAGCTTACATAGGCAGAACCAGTGCAGCATTTATTCCAGGTTTTATTTTCCCTGGTACGGAAGCAAGACCCTTCAAGGTACTCTAACCATACCCCATGAATTATGAAACTTCCCACTCTGGCTGTTAAGAATAGGTGTTATTCCTGGTCCTGTGTGAGCTTCGGGCACTATTCCCTTTAATTCCACTGAGTGGTTCTTTTTCTTTTTTTTCTTTTTTTTAATTTTTTTTTATTTCAGCATATTATGGGGGTACAAATATTACGGTTACGTATATTGCCCATGCCCCCCTCCCCCCTTGAGGCAGAGCCTCAAGCATGACCATCAGACAACCCATAGAATGGGAGAAAATTTTTGCAAGCTACACATCCGACAAAGGGCTGATAACTAGAATCTATTTAGAACTCAGGAAAATCAGCAAAGAAAAATCAAACAACCCTATCAAAAAGTGGGCAAAGGACATGAACAGAAATTTTTCAAAAGAAGACAGAATAATGGCCAACAAACATATGAAAAAATGCTCAACATCTCTAATCATCAGGGAAATGCAAATCAAAACTGCAATGAGATATCACTTATCTCCAGTAAGAATGGCCTCTATCAAAAAGTTCCCAAACAATAAATGTTGGCATGAGTGGTTCTTTTTCAAGCCTGGAGTACTTTCTTCATACACATGTGCTGATCACTGTTCAACTGACTATTCAGGGGAGACTTTCTGTAGATCTTGTCCCCTCTCTCTCTGTGCAGCTCTCTGCCTTTTGGGATTCTTCCTTGCCAATTTTAGCTGCCTTATCTTGCCCAGATTGTCTCCTCAATTCAAAGACTGGGTGCATCTTTCTGTGTTCCCCTCTTTGTGTTGTAGTCACAAAACTTCCTAAAGGAAATAAGCTGGGATGACCCTAAGGATTTCCTCATTTGTTCTCTGTCTGTCAGGGATGACTGTCTCTGCTTGCCCAATGTCCAGTATCTCGAGTATCGTCATTTCATTGTCCAGCTCTTTAGTTGTTTCATGTAGGAGAATAAATCCAATTCCTATTACTCCATCTTGACTGGAGGCAGAAGTCTTCAAGTCCAATCACTACTAACAATACTTAATATTTATAAAGCTATTTGCAGAATTGCAGAATTTGGTGGAAATATTCATTAGAAAAAAAGAGAAAGAAAAATAAAGTCTACTGAAAAACTTAAATCTTCTAAAAAGAATTTCTTTGTCAACAACTGACAAATCTTTGTAGTTAAAACACACACACACACACACACATACAAGTAGATCATTTTGTAAATTTTTTGAGAGATTTACTTCATTTCATAATAATCTGAGCCTTGCAGTTTAGCCGAAGAAATCACATTAACAAAAATTTGCTCTTGTGATTATGGGAGGAACACCACACTTAATAGAGCCTTCATGAAGAGACAGAATGAATTGTGCCTAGCACAGTGCCTGACATACACACAATAAATGCCTGGGTAGTGAATAATGATTACTATAGGGGAATACAGAAAAGAATGATCAATATAAGAATACAAAATAGTCTGGATAATTATGACACATTACAGAACTATTGGAATACAAAAAAAACTGTATTCATTATGCTCAGTGTATACCGTTGATCCTTTAACTACATAAGTTGGAGCTGTGAAGGCCCACTTATACGTAGATTTTTTCAACCAAATGCAGATGAAAAATAAGAATTTGTAGAATGCAAGACCTACATACACAGGGGCTGACTTTTTGTATACAGTATACATATTTTCATATTATATGAAGACACGGTGCTTCTGGGGTGCTTAGGATGCTGTTTCGTGACCTGGATAGGGATTATACAAGTATTTATTTTGCATCAAATTGTTAAGCTATACCTTTATATTTTGTGCACTTTCTATATGATTATTATAGTATGCAATTATGGAAGTGTTTTTAAGATTATACAAGAAACCACACATGAGCTGGATTCAATTGTCAGCTTTGAAACTGAAAAGCTGAATGATTACATTTCTTTTAAGAACTCATTATAATATATCAAGTCTAAGTACAAGTTTAAATAAAAATTGAAGATAGCTTTTTTGATAAATGGCTTTCACATACATTATCTTCTTATTACCGTGAGGAATAGATATAATTATTCACCCCTACCACAATTCTATATTTATCTCAATTTTAATGTAGTATGTTAAGAGTAATATGGCAGATATTGTTGATTTGTCTACAAGAATCCATTTTTCCACTTTTTTCTTATTAATAGAATCTGAATTTTGCTCAGTAGTCAAGCATTCATCTCTTGGAAAGTGAGGAATGATCCTCCCCTGCCCCCAAAAGGTAGTACCTGATTAGTGTAAACCAATCATAGTAATTTCATCATTTTTTCCAATGATCATTTATGAAATGGGCATGTGATGCATCTTGACCAGGGAAATGCAAGGTAAAACCTGCCATGGAGCTTATTGTATAAAGACATAATGTTTGAAGCTGCTCAGACATCTTGATAAACCTGAGGACAAAAATAACATGATAAGGAAGGCTGAGCAGAAAGATTTAAAAAAAAAACAAAAAAAAAAACAAAAAAATACCTGGATCTCTGATGACGTAGTTGAACTCTATAAGTCAAATATCAAAATATTCCAACCTCCAAACCTCTTATCATGTAGGATAACAAACAACTCCCTATTGTTTGAGCTATTTTGACTTCGTTCTATCTGTTACCTGTAGCTAAGAGCACACCTACTAATATACTAACTGCTGAACTGGTGATTTGATGATTATCTTGCATTATCTTATTTAATTTTCATTGAAAATTCTATGAGACAGATATTATTGCCACTTTTCAAAAGAGTACTTAAAGCTTAAAATATGGTCTGTAACTTACACGAGGTCACAAAATTAGAAGTACTAGTACTAGGATTCAAATCCATCATGCCTGACTCCAGAGCCCAGGCATGTCACATGATAAACTCTGCAATAGAATCTTTCTCAAAGGATGATGACATAGTCATCATGAGATCACTAAAAGTTATTTTGTTGACACCATTTTAGCTGTGGCTACCATGAGAATCAATGTCTCTTTCTCTTTTCTCCAGTTCTCAGATAGAGTCCTTCAGGGCAAAATTCTTGCCTCCTGGTACTCAGCAATGCATTTTATCAAAAAGATTTCCTAAATGTTAAGGGAGGACAAATATTTCTTTCTCTAAGGAAGTGCTTTCTAACAATATAATGATTACAAAGAAATGGGTGCACTGTCTTAGGAAGTAGTCAGTTCCCTGTCATGGGACTTTAACGCAGACATTGGGTAGCAGCCTAGTGAAGACATGGCATTAACCTGACAGGTAACTGGGCAACATAATCAATTCTTGATCAACTATGGTAAAGTTTCATGGAAGTCACACATTTTCTACAGAGTAACTTATCTGTATGCATTCTATTTGTCCTCTTTCCCTTTCACTTTCTCATTTTTCAAGAGAGTGAAAGGCTGAATGAGACAAAAAAAACCCAAATAACTTCCAACTTCTCTAGGGAAATATTTTCAAAAGGTGCAGTGTAAATATTGATATTTTATAGCCTGTCAATGCTTTTAATCTGCAAATATTAATTTTCTGCTCTGTGAATACCATTTTGTTAGGCATTTTCTAAATACAAGAAAGAAGTATAATGCATACATATCCTTTCCCTTGTCGAATTTGCCGCAACTGACTTGATCGGATGCACACACATAAGAAATTAAACAAAATATAAGACAAATCAAGTGATGTTATTTGATAGAATAAAATTACAGGCAAAATGGGCTAAACTTTACTGGGTGTGGGTTTTTAAAAAGGAGATATGTCCTTCTTCTTGCACTTTTAAAGACATACCCTTGAGCTAAACAAATTTTGTTTTGTTTTGTTTTTTATAATCACTTTGGAATAAATAGCCGAGTAGTAAATACTACTCACTTGCTTAGATGATCAAGATATTAGGCAAAATGTTGATCAAAGTCAAGCATGTGGAACAATACATGTGACCATCAACTTAAATTTTACATCAGGGCTTTCTAACCCCGAGTCCACAGATTCCCAAGAGGTTCTTCAGTAGATCTCAGGGAAATCTGTGAAGAAGGATGGAAAAAAATTATACCTTCAGTTTCACTAATCCTACCTGAAATCTAGCATTTCCTTCAACAAACCACAGTATTATTAACAGTTGCTATGACATTGCCACCAATAGAAATCACAGATACTTTCATATTACATTATAACTTTTTCATATCACATTATAACTATATTTCAATGTATCATTTCTGCTCATCCTACTTCAAAATGATGGTCATTATCAA
>VBSM01001562.1:58873550-58906433 GCA_008086735.1 Cheirogaleus medius
AGGAGTCTCTACCCTGGAAATTAGCTTTTTCCTGCCATAAGGAGAGGTATAATCTACTTTTTCTTTCTTTTTTACCGTAAATTCCCTGAGCACAATTTAACCTCAATGAACTCAGTTCTTACATATCAGATGCTTGCTCTTTGAAGTCTATATTTCTTTTATATAGAAAACAAGTTAATTCATATAATATAAACACCTTCTAAAGCATACATGTAAAACTTTTTGTCAAGGCATAGAAATTTGCATCACTCTTTAAGACTATGTTTGTTTGCTCTGAAATTAAATGTGAGGTACATTGTATTTAGAAGAAATAAACACCAAAAGATGACTGTTGGCCCTTTCAATTCAGGTGGTCAATTTATTTTGCTCTTCATGATGTTACCTAGTATGTTCGTAAAGATCAATAAAAATTAAATAAAATAGAGAATATTAAAAAGAGATGGCTATTATGCTGCTTTATGTTATTTTGAGAAAAGAATTTTAAGATGACACATTCAGAAAGAATTCTGCATGTGTGTGGTGTTTTAAATTTATGAATTTCTTAAAACTCTCCCATTACAAACAGCCTCTGGGCATATGTACGCATTGAAGAAAGAAAAACAAGAAACTGACCATGAACAGCAACCCCACAGGAAGTCATGGTCCAACCATGACATTTTAGGCCAGAGCCTTTGTCTAAAGGCTGTGAATTCCCATGGAATTCCAAGTCAGAATTTAACCAGTGCTATGCATCCCCATTTGTCCCTCTAGCCATCTGAAAACATGATTTTTAAGGAATAATTAGGGAAATGGGGGTTGCCCAACAAAACTCATCTCTATCCTTTTTGTTTTTCATGTGAAAAGTCACATGAATCTTCACATAAAGAAAGAATGCTATTTCAAGTACTTAACTCTTTCAAATTAATGAGGGTGGTTTATGCCTCAAGTAAAATTCACAGAAGATATATCCCTGAAACAGTTGCCCCAGTGAGACTTATTTTTATTGCTTACACAGTTTCCTATCTATAATTAGATAATATTACTTCTTTTTCAAAGACTCATGCTTGGCCTCAATTTACAGGTTTTTGGATCACATGAACCTTCATAGGAGAGCCAGTATGAAAATTAGGATGAGTCAAATGACTCAAGTTTTCAAGATACATTAATGTATCTTCTTCATGTTTTCACACACAAATATGCAAAAACAAACAAAAAAGTTAATTTCCACTGTAAATATTACAGAACCTCCTAGAGAGATTATGATTAAGAGATTGTTTTCATGGCTTAGTGCTCCATCTAAAAACAAAAAACAAGATTTGCCTTGAAATCACCTGGGCCTGAGTGGAGGTGTGTCTCACACTGGATTAAGGAAGACTGTGACATCTGATATGCTGATGACACACAGGCCGTAATGGAAGGTGCAGAATGAGTGGAGCTTCAAGGCCACAGTAATTCACGCACAGTTAATTTATCTGGAATGTGGCTGTGATTATTACCATGAAATTCTCCAAAGATGAGTAATTTCCCAAGACTCTTAAAGCATACAGACTATTTCATATTTTGAGGAGGTAGCGAAGGATAGAAAAAAGAACTACAATTCTTTTTTTTTTTTTCAAAATAAAACTAAACTATTTGTATTGAGGAAAAGTGGGATGAATGGCAGACTTTTGAGAGGAAAAAAAAGGCAAATCTTTTTTACGGGACTCTTGTAGCACTAAAAATGATCCTATTAATAAAAGCTCATTCTCAGAGACTGAGAAAATTCTTCACACTCACATTTGGAATACACACTGAACATGTTCTGAAACACATAGAGATTCTCAGGTAAAAGACATACTAAGTAACATCCTTCTGAAAGCCATCATCCAGCTTCGTGATTGCTTCCTTCCAGGTTGATGAAGACATCATTTAATTCACATATTAAATTTAGAATAAATTGTAGTTTTCTCATATGATGAAGAAACTATATAATCAAGACTAAATTTTGAAATATTTCCTGAGGAAAACTGAATGATTTGTTTTCACACATATAAAAATTCAAGTTAAAATATTAGGCCAAATATGATCTACATAGTGTATGTAAGATGTGGCATATGCAACTTGGCCCCAATGCAGGAAATATCTTAAAGGACATTTCAAAACAATGCATCCGAGAAGACTTATGCTTTTGGAAAAATATGAATTTGCAAAGCAATAAAAAAGTATTACTATTTTATCCCCCCCCAAATTTTTAAGTAATATCATAAATAAGTTGTAAACACTCTAAAAGCACAGGCCCTGGAAAGAAGAAGATCAGAATTAAAATTTCAGTGTGACTTTGGGCAAGTTACTTAACTTTCCCAACCAAGCTTCATTTTTGCTGCAAAATGGAAGTAGTAATACCTATCTTATGAGATTGGCTGAGAATTAAATAAGCAGGTGTCTATGAAGTACTTAGCAGAACTCCTAGCATTTGATAGCACATAAGCACTCCATAAAAGATACCAGTAATTATAGCAATATATGTCATCTTACTACTATTTGATTCAAGATAGCTTACAAATATACATGAAATACAGCAAGATGAAATAAACACATAAGTAAATCAGTGCAGAGGAAAAACAAAGGTAGGAAAAATAACGTAAGGCCAGTAAATTAATACACAAAATGTATACTGCTCATTCTTTCATGTATTCATTCAACAAATATTTACTGAATTCCTACTATGTGCTCATTTCTGTGCTGCAGACACAGCAGTGAACAAAACTTGCAATCTTGAATTTGTGGAACATAATGGTACTGAATATTTGGTAAAGATGAGGGACATATAAACTACTACCAATATTAGGGCATTTTTACCCCATTTTTAATATTTATCTTCAAATCACAGGTATATCAATATAAATTCTTAGGGCAGATTTTTTTCTTGGGTACTTTATAATAAATCTGCAATGCTATGAGAATGTAGAACACAGTGCTTCCTCTACCAGATGACTAGCATAGTGCATGCATGCACACACACACACACACACACACACGCAGCTTATGTAGAGCAAGAGTGGAATGCTTTGTACTGCGTATCTCAGCAGGCTCACAGCTCCAGGGATAGACCCACAGAGTCAGGGTTGTACAAGCAGCATCTGTGTATCCTGCCACTAGGAGCACTGTTCCCAGTTATCCCTTAAAGCTGTCATCTCTAGAGCAGTGGCACATACCCCAGGAAATGCTCAAAGTGATTACTGGCATGGAGAAAGAACAATTTTGAACATTTTATTATATTCTGTAATAATAAAAAAGATAAATTATGCTTTACTGATATTTAATGTATGGATCGATGCTAGTGGCCTCTGTCGGCCTGTGTGCCACGGGAAGTGTGACTTGGTCCCCAGAGTAACCGGAGAGAGGAATGGAAGCACTAATAGGGGGCCCGACAGTGGCCCCTGCCCTCCTCCACCTCCTGCATCCACCTGCAGCATATTGGGAAATTCTGCAGTTTATTTATGCCACACTGAAGAGTTTTAGACATTATATTATCTGGTTTTAATTGAACCAAGTAACAAAATGGACAAGAGAATTAAAAATTCTGGCAAGGAAAAGATGCACTGAAGATAATGCAAATAATGGAAGTACAAGTGGACAATTTCTCTAAAAAGGCAGAGCTGAGACTTCTCCTGTCCCCAACACAAGCTTTTTGGAGTCACATCACTACAAACAATGACAATATAATCAGATCTGACAAAAAGATGACAAGCCAAATTAGACATTATCAAAACCTTCTGAAGTATGAGGTTTTGTCCACTATCCCAAACAATGACGTCACCAAAGTGTGTTATGTACCTTTAGATAGTATTTAATGACAGATTTCAGTCATCATGATCAGCAAGACATTTAAGACCTAAACATCAAGAACATGAAATCCAAGCTGTGATTTTTTTTCAGCAATTTTTAAAGTCATGTAATAGGGCTTTACAAATTTTCTCTAAAACTTAATGGAAAATGTTTTGAAGTCACTTTGGAGGTTTCTTGCATAATAATGAAAAGACAAAAAATAAATCTTTGACACAAACAAACAATTCCAGACTAAGATTACAGATATCATTGTACTGGAAACCCACACCTTGCCTCACTCAGAGCTATTGCAACAAAGAAGTGAAAGCCACAAGTGCACAAAGTTACTCAGGATTCCATCGAAGTGCTCACTTTTCCAAAAACTGAAAAAATAGCACTTTTGTATTTAAAAAATGTTCATCAAGTATTGTCATGAGATGGGAGTAGTCATAAAAAGCTTTGGTACTGAAGAAGTTCCCTGGTTGTCCCTTGATTAAATAAATTACTTGATTTAAAAATCAAGTGATTTTAGAAGTTTCCAAACTTAAGAAGTAGTTGCAAGTTTTTCCTTTACAACACAAGTGTTCCAAATCTGCCCTCATTTTCTATGACAACCGCTAGCTCTCAGTTGTATGCTATAGCAAATCTGTATCTATATATCTGTGTACATCTACATCTCTTTAAATTTCATCTGTCCCTTCAAAGTAAAGGTAATCATTTAATAACAACCAAAAATGGTATTGCTTTTAGAGAGTAATACAAACTATGTATTTCAAGCATTTGAAAACAGAAGTTTAGAAATATTTTCATTGCTGCACGACTTGTAGAAGGAAAAACTGTGTGTCACTATAAAAATTCAGATCTGTGCCCTCAAACCTGGAAAAGAACTTTCTATTTTATAATCTTCCAAATAAAGACTTTCAGGGTTTTTTAAACCATTTGTTAAAAATGTAAAAATTCAGCATATTTTGATTAATTGAAAATAAACCTAGGCTGGGAACGGTGGCTCACTCCTGTAATCCTAGCACTCTGGGAGGCCGAGGCGGGCGGATCATTTGAGCTCAGGAGTTTGAGACCAGCCTGAGCAAGAGCAAGACCCCGTCTCTATTAAAAAAAATAGAAATTAGCTGGACAACTAAATATATATATATATATAAAATTAGCTGGGCATGTTGGCGCATGCCTGTAGTCAGTCCCAGCTATTAGGGAGGCTGAGGCAGGAGGATAGCTGGAGCCCAGGAGTTTGAGGTTGCTGTGAGCTAGGCTGATGCCATGGCACTCTAGCTCAGGCAACAGAGTGAGACTCTTTCTCAAAAATAAATAAATAAAAATAAACCTAATGACCTCAGAGTATATTAAAACTTACCAGCCAAATTTCAATAAAAAATGTTGTGTGATTAAAATATGGAATTTAAAAATGAATATCATATCACAGTTTAGGATATACATCCATAAATTCATGTCTTTCATTTGAATTTATGCATCTTTGAAAGCTATTTATTTCACTTATGAAACCCATTATAACCAAATATCAAAATAAGCTGAACTATGAGACAGACCTTCAAATAACTATTTTATAATATAATTAACCTATATTTTCAAAATAATGAAGCAATGTTTGGTCACACTGCTCTTATTAAAATATAATTAGTAATACCTAACAAGAGTAAACTATATTAATGATATTCCAGTGAGACCCAAAAATGTGTACAATACTAAATAAAATAGGTTTGTAATATTTAGAAAACTTTGTTTCTTTTTGAGGTCATCCTAAAATGCTTAACTTCCATTTTTATGTATATTTTACAATGTACAGAAAGTGTGTATATAAAAAAATATTCTAGATTAGATCTATAATTTATAAATAATGTGTTAGGGATGAGTGCACAAACATTTACTAATGCAGATTTCAGGTAAAAAGAGGGAGTAGTAGATAACATTGCTCCAGATGACTTATTTCTTAAAATGTGGACCTGCCTCTGGCTCACCAAGGTGCTTGGTACAAAAATGAAAATTCCTGAATTTCACCCCAGAACTACTGACTTAGAATCTCTGGAGGTGTGGCCCAAGGTTTTGCAATTTGACGAAGCTCTTCTGTTAATTCTTGAGCATGCAAACCAGGGCATTTAGTCAAAAGAATCATGCTAGAATCCAAGCTGTCATTCATAGTTCCTGCTCCCAAAAATCATAGATGATTATAAAGAATCCATTCCCTGGGTTGACAATGATAAGCCCATTAGCCTGTTCTCAGAATTACTAAGAATGATAGTTGGAGAAAGAGAGGTTGTATGGTCAGGCAAAAGAGAACCCATTACACTTTCCTGTCTGTTAGAAGAAAGAATTGGGTTTATTAGGACATTTTTTACTCTTCTTGGACTTTTCATCTCTATAGCTCATGGTACTTTATGGATGTTAACTTTTTTAGCCACACAAATCCCCATGGCATAGTCAGGAGGTGGGACTATGAAATTCTGAACAAAAAACTAAACAAAGAACAATACGGTAAAGAAATGTCCACATTTAAATAAGCACTTTAAAAATAAGTACTAATCTATCTTCAAGTAAAATTACACAGGAAAAAGTGTCTTTTACATCAAAATCTCGGAGAACTTGTAAATACTTGCTTTTACCCCTTTTAAAAATAAATAGGACTTTGCTTCAATAATACAAAACCAAGCATAGCAATTCCGTTACTTCCTGAGTCCCTCCCTGGCCTTATAACCACAAAGTCACATGCTTTGGGGATCTTACCTTACAATTTGAAGGACCATCTCAGTTTTCCTCGTCAAGCAAAAGCATTCTACATTTTCTCAGTCCTGTTCTGTGTCATCTGCCTGTCAAGAAAGCAGTTGCTTGTTTGATTGTTAATTGCCCTTGTTTTTTATTATAGAACACATTCAAATTTTGGTGAGTAACATGTTCTTCTTTGTAATTAGATATACTAGTTAAAATATCTTTCAATTCACCATGCCATTTCCCTTTAATCAGCACATCAGCCAGGCTTTAAGATGATGTTGGAACCATATCTGTCTTTTTACCACGGCAGAACTGCTCAAAGAAAATTGTATTGCAAATACGTTTTGCAATTGAAATGAAATTCAAAGGTAGGAGTGCTTTTATTTTGCAGGCCTGAAATGTGTAAACCAAATGAAAGTAAAATGTGGATATTTCGATCATTTATATCACCAAGATTCAAGAATTTTCCATGAGCATGTTTAAGTGCTGTTAGAGTACGTATCTGTCAGAGTTCTCCAGAACCTGCTCTGTAAGGTAGGCAGGCAGGCCGGAAACCCAGGCAGGAATTGATGTGGCAGCCTGGAGGCAGAATTTCTTCTCTGAGAAACCTATTTTTGCTTTTAGGCCTCCAGCCTTCAACTGATTGGATGAAGTCTACCCACACCATCAAAGGAGATGGCCTTTACTTAAAGTCAACTGATTGTAGACATTAACCGCATCTAGAAAATACCTTCACAGCAATACCTAGATTAATGTTTTGTTTTGTTTTGTTTTTGAGACAGAGTCTCACTCTGTTGCCCTGGCTAGAGTGCCCTGGTGTCAGCTTAGCTCACAGCAACCCCAAAGTCCTGGGCTCAAGCGATCCTTCTGCCTCAGCCTCCCAAGTAGCTGGGACTACAGGCATGCGCCACCATGCCCGGCTAATTTTTTCTATATAATTTTAGTTGGCCAATTAATTTCTTTCTATTTTTTTTAGTAGAGATGGGGTCTCACTGTTGCTCAGGCTGGTTTTGAACTCCTGACCTTGAACGATCCGCCCTCCTCGGCCTCCCAGAGTGCTAGGATTACAGGCGTGAGCCACCACACCCGGCCTAGATTAATGTTTGATTAAATTACTGGGTACTATAGCCTAGCCAAGTCGATACCAAAAACTAAGCATCACAGAAGACAAGAACGTTTTTAAACACTTTCTTATTAAATCCCCTTCAAGGGAAGTTTTATTAGCTCCATTGTTCAGAAAAGTAAATTGAGGATTAGAGAGGTTAAGTGATTTGCCTAAGATCGACCAGGAAATAAGGTCAGCCAAGCCCTTCTCCAAATCTACAGCTCAGGCTCTTGCAATGGAGCATAACACACCCTGTGAGTCACCCCCTCCTCTGATGATGGGGAAACCATGTCGAAACAGAGCTGGATCACTCCATCTCCCAGGTTCATCTCCTTTACCTTTCTTTACCTTGGGACCAACTCATTCATGACTGATGGATCCACCCCAGACAAACCAGAAGATGGGGACAGTTGGGTACAGGCAGTGAAAAAAAGAGGCCTGAAGTCAGACCTTGAAGTTCAAAGCCAGGTTTTGTCATTTACCATTCGTCTGTTCTTGGGCAAATAACGCAATCTTTCTAAAATTTAAAAAAAAAGCATAATGTGAAGCACCTGGAGCACAGACTGCCTGGGTTTGCATCTCAGCCCTGCGTCTTACCATCTGAGCAACTATGGACAGCTCCTTTTCTCTTCGTGCCTCAGTTTTCACATCTCTAAAATGAGGACAATGAACACCAACCATATCAGGGTGGGGGTTAAATGAGACCATTCACATAAAGCGCATACAGCTGAGTCTTGCACATAATAGCGCCCAGTTATCATTAGCTATGGCTCTAACGCTGTATTTTTTATCTGTAAAGTGAGGGTTAAAGTGAAGATCAAAGAGTTATTGTGGGAACTAAATATGCTTATGAGTGGGAAGTGCTTTGCTTACTGCATGGCACGCTGGTAGGTATCCAGTAAATGTCAGCTGTCCACTCAAAGTCAAGTTCATAAGAGTGGGACCTGTCCCCCTTCCTCACTCACCATTGCATCTCAGCACCTGGCATATGGTAGGCAATTTAAATATTGAAAAAGGCACTCAATATTATCTCTAACCAAAGGCCATGCCTAGCAAAATGGTGTGCTGGGAATGACGCATTCGATGGAAAAGAAAGGGGCTGGAGTCTATGGCCGCGAGCATATGCAGGGAGCTCCACACTTCCTAAATTTAAAAAAAAAAAAAATGGAGGTAAACTGCTACTTTACTTCCTACATACACATTTTTGAACATATACATTTCTCTACTTTTGTTGTCTCCTCAAACAGCAGAAATAAATCCAGACATAGCACCCAGAAAGAGGTGCCCAGGATGGATAGGTTTTCCTAGCAGACAGCCCAGGGGACAAACCCAGCCTGCACCTGCTTCTGTATGGTCTGCCCACTAAGAAGGGCTTTTAGCAGATGAACATTTGCAATTGATTTGAGTATGGGGAATGCTAATGTAGAACTCCAATTAAGTAAAACCTTATCAGCCCCTCCCCCAAAGAAAATCCCATTCTTCACATTAGTAGACCTGCATTATAAAAACTGTACACAGTGATTGATTATTGTTATTATATTTCTAACTTTGTCAATAAAGATATGTGGAAAATGTTTTTTCTCTTTCAGTATATAAGTATCTACATAATATCCTCAATTTTGTCTCATGGCCTGAAAAACCTAAAATAATTACTCTCTGGTCCTTTACAGAAAAGAAAAATTGTCAATCCATATCTTAAGAGTATCTATATCTAGCTTGTGACTCTTCATTTCCAAGGGCTGGATACTATGAACTAACTACAAGCTCTTCACTGATTAACACATTTGCTTTGCAAAGGGGGACTATATTGCATCTCAGAACACTTCTTAAACCACAAGAGAAAACAACTTCTATACCTTGGCAGTTTTAAACTATGAAAATTTTATCCGCCCAATTCCTGTCCCACACACTTAGCCGTGAAATATATTTATAAGCCCGTGTGATCAGAAACATTGCACAGTGTTTTCTAGCCGTGGGAAACAGGATCATCTTGCTGACTAAATAGACCCATTCTTTGGGAGGAAGTTACCTCATATCACATGATTAAAAGTATCTTCTAGGAACCACTGCTAAGGTTCTAGAAGCTATAATCTTCTAATTTATTTCATTTATTTATTTGTTTAAAATGCCACCTTTCCCAAGAGCCCTTAAAAGTACATGTTCTACATTAGTTGCATGCTGGATTAAGACATTTTGGGTTCTTGACATCTTGTAAATGATGAAAGCTTACAATATCAACTAGATTCAAACATTAAAATTCTATTAAAGAAAATATGAGCTGATTTCCTATTAGGGAAGACAGCTTTTGGCCAATAGCAGAAAAGTCAAAACTCTGCATTTATGAAGCCTGAAGAGAAAAGAAATTATGGGGACAATGTCCTTTATCAACATCTTTATGATTCAAACAAGGTTCTCCAATTCAAATATAAGGATCTGGGTCAAATGAAAACAAAATGAATAAATGAACTAGAAGCTTTCAGCAGACTCCAGTGAAAAGTATATACATATATACATATATGTATGTGTGTGTGTATTATATGCAATAATATTGCTTCTCAGCCTTTTGGCTAAGATCAAATATAGCACATAAACAAAATATCTTAGAACATGTCAGAATATGGTAGAAACAAGAATGCAGAAAGAGAAAGGCAGGACCTTATAGACTTTGCTTGTGTTTCATCTCAGGAAACCCGGTAGAAAATGGGGTTAGTTAGATGCCTGTGGTGACACCCCATGCTGTCAGATCCACAGCTAATCAGGGAACATCACAAACACTGCCCTCCCAAAATAGAAGCTCTTCACTTATGGAAGCCACAGGTCGTGACCCCCCGGGTTTTGACCTCCTTATGTATCACCCATTTCTAAAATTACCCTCTGCTGTCTGCCTGCAGGGTCCGTGCTGGGAAAGGACACAAAGAGGTTTTGACAATTCTTTAAAAGTAGAAAAACGAAAGAAGCAATGCCTTTGCCTGTCTTTTTCTTCTTTTCACCCATGTGGATAGAGAACATCAGATTCCATACATAGCAAGTCACAAGTAAGTTATTAATACATCCAAGTATTAAAACAGTTTTGGGGACTTAGGGTATCTCAAGCATCCCATAAAACACCTCTTTTAAAAGACAAATATGTACAGTTTCTCACTACACAAATTTAAAAATACACATTTGAACTAATAATAGAAACTATGAAAAGACATTCTGTGATGCTTTTCTTGAAATGTCACTAACTGGCACTTCTAATAAAAAAGGTCCATCTAATTCCATGACTTTTATAACAGGTTTTACTAAAGAAAGGAAAAACAATCAAAGGGAAGCCACAGAACTGCAATGTTAAAGATGAAATTGACCTTGAAACATAATTAGCCCATTACTCAGCTGTTCCTGCTGCCTCCACACTTACCCCACTCCACAACCCAAAGAATATCTCTGATTTTAAGCCTCCAAATATGAGATACCACAAATTTCCAAAACAAGCAATTACCTTTTAAAGAAAATTTGACTTGCAAATGACCTCCACCTATAAATAGCCACTTCCTGCCCATTTTGATTTTGTACTTACAGGTACCAGGGTTAGTCCTGCTGTACCTTCTTGAGGAGGCCCTCTGTCCACCCTCACCCCCTCCATCCCCACTCTTCCTGGGAAGACTCAGATCCCACCTCCCACCCCTACCCATAAGTGTACCATAGGAGCATCTTTCTAGTAGGAGTCACAAGAGTCTCCAGATCCTATTCCCAGTGGTGGAACCTCTGCCTCCTGAGGCTGGGCCTGACTACCCACCCATATCCCAGATTTGTCTAAATAAATCAAAAGTACAATGAGAAAGCTCTAAAATTAAAAGCCATGCACTTATAAGCATACAAATAGACAAATAAATAACATATATGCATAGCAAATAGACATCTATACAAATATGCATAGGTATACCTGCATACTTGTATGTGTGTTATTTGCACTTGGAATTTATAGATACAGATATACATTTGCAGAGGGAAGGAAAATATTTGACACACAAAACCAGATAAGGAGTGTGGCAGGCATAGCTGATGCCCCACCTAGATTTGTGTCACTAAAGTGATGATCCCATCCATTGGTTGAAGTGGATGCTAATAGCTCAAAGCTGGAACTTTCTCTTGAGAATTATCCTTGGCAAGAGGTGATGCACTTTCAAAAAAAAATGCCTGGTTGTTAGAGTCTTGTAGAAAAGGCCTGCTCCCTCCACTCAAGGTGGGACAACTCTTGGTGTCTTTCATGCTCCAGAGTTCCATGCAGGACCAGGCAGCACCTAGACTTTAACTAGAGCCACATTTTGCCTGGCTTCTGTCTACTCTGCTTCTCTCTCCCTTACAATTCTCACCTGAGAACATGGTCTCACTCCCTTGCTCAAGAATTCCTGTCTGAGAGCCAGTGTATAGGGAACTCAATCTAAGCCAGGCAGCGACAGAGGAAATAACCAAATACAAAAGTAGAAGAAAGGATTTAAGAGTTCAGACATACCAAGTCACCTGTGAACACTGGGAGTTTGTTAAAGAACAAACTGGAGAAGCATTCCACAGTGAAATGTATTGCTGCTGTTTTCTCAAGAGAGAAAGGGACCTAGGCTAGAATTGCAGAGGGAACACAGCATCAGATTGGAGAAAGGGGTGGTTCATGGCATGCTTGATTTCAAAGAACAGAAAGCTACCCAAGCCAGCTCAAGTTAAAGGAAAGGGGGTTGGCGGTTGTGAAAACAGGCATCTTATGGAATTCATGGCAAAGCGGGACAACCAGCCACGAGAAGGATGTAGAAGAGGAGAGCTCCAGGACCTCCACAGGAGTTTATGGATCTTTCCTTTCTTATGTCACCAAAGTCTCTTCCTTTCACCGCAAATAAAACCTGGACTCAGGTGTTTGAAGTCTCAAGTAAAACTTCTCAGGTAGAGTTCTGGGAAAACGGCTGACGTGGTAGCAGCGGGTACCTACCAGGGAGTCATCCTGAATCCCTATACAAAATCTAACAGGGTGACTAGCGAACAAAACCAAAAGCCCACGGACAACATGTACAATAAAACTAAGTGACAAGAATGAATGGATAAACAAATTGTGGTATATATATATAAAATGGACTATTACTCAGCTATAAAAAAAATGATATACAAACACATGCTACAAAGTTGAAACATTATGCTAACTGAAAGAAGCCACACACAAAAGGTCATATCCTATATCACTTCATTTATATGAATTATCCAAAATAGGTAAATCTGTAGCTTCAGAAGGCCAATTCTGGTGGTTACCAGAGGCTGAGGTCAAAGGGGAATACAAAGTAGCTGTTTAGTGGGTGTAGAGTTTTCTTTTTGGAGTGATGAAATATCTTAGAGCCAAATAGAGGTGGTGGCTGCACAACATTGTGAGTGTACTAAAGGTCACTGCATTGCATACTTTAAAGTGGTTAATTTTATGTTGTGTGCATTTCACCCCAATTAACAGAAAAACTAAATCTGTAGGTAGTCCTACAAACCCCAAAATATTAAATAGATGGGGTCCAAATCACCAAAAGCTTCTAGACCTAAATGCTATTGGTATCTCCATGGATGAAAGCAAAGGGTGTCTGACAATTCCGAGAAGAGGAAAACCCCAGAGGAGTGGACAAATACTCACTGGAAAGTGTGAAGGGACCATTTGAAATCAATGGCTGGACAGGATCACGCCTACTCCAGCGGTCGGCACGGCAGGAGACTGACTGACTGCCCAGCAGCTCTGAAGAAGCTGGGGCGGGATCGCCCCTGTGAAATCTCAGAACTGGTCCAACAGGCTAGCTCGAGGACAGAGCTTCACAGTGAAGAGAAACTGCCAGGACAACCAAAATTAGACAAAACAGGGACAACAGAAATGAAGAAAATAAAAATTTCAGATGAAACTTGTGGGGAGGAGAGAGAGAAACAGCTAGGAAATCTCAGAAAACGAGCTGCCATTTTATTTACCGTGTGCAAAAGTGACGGAGAGTGAATTTCTTAAAGTTGAAAGGCTCTCTGAACCCGGTTTTTGTCTAAAATTTTAAGAAAACTAAATTTACACAAAACTGAGCAATTAAAAAGCAGTAAGGTCAAATGCCACACAAAAGTGCCACAAGAAAAAAGAAGAAAAGAACACAATAACATCCAGTGAGATGGAAGGTGCGCTCAAGAAGCAGACAAGACATGAAAGGCCAACATAAATCAGCACTAGGAAAATCCAAAAGTTATGTGACAGAATCTAAGAAAGAGTTAAAAATAAAGGGGAAAATCATTTTAGAAATGAAGACTGAACTGAACAAACACAACAGACAGTAAATGCAACAAATAATGCTTTAAGAGAAATAGAAGCTAAAAGAAATTTTTTTAAATCAGAGAAATGAAGTAAGAAATAAAAAGTGTTTGAGAGAACATGGCACATATTGAATGAAGATGGGCAAAGAAAATCCAACTGACAGATAAGAAAATTCTTTGAAGAAGAAAACCAAAATAAGGGAATAGAACAAATACTCTTTAAAACTATAATTCTAGAAAGCTTTCCTGAAGTAAAAAATTTGTATAATTCTCAGGAGCATAAGAATATTGTACCAGAACAACCAACCCCAAAATATATTCAGGAAAATTACTGGGTATTCAAGAAAAAAGAAGAAATTTGAGGGGTGTCTAGACAAAACAGCACAAGACTGACTTATCAATAGAATGAAAATTAGATTGTCTTCAGAGTTAACAGCAACATATATGGAAACAGAAAATGGACTCATATATTTAATATTCCTCAGAAAAGAAAATGTGAGCTAAGGATTTTGTATTCTACAAAGCTTATTTTCAAGTATAAAGGGCAAAGAGAAGCTGTCGCCAACAACCGAGCAAGTATTGCCGCATGAGCCGTCCCTAAGGACTCTGCTGAAAACAAGCTTGAGACAACCAAAATGACGAGAGAGACATCAACATCAGGACAGCTGGGGAGCACAAAACCTGTAGTCACTCACAGAGCACAGAATAAACGAGCACCCAAACGGAGAAAATCTACAATAATATGTCAACGGCTCTCTGTTCTGACAATGAAGACTTAATGCAACCAGAGGAAAGTAGGAGAGTGAAGATCACACATACTAAATAACAGCAAGCACTGTTTCCAGTAGCCAGAACTGGTGAAGGTGTGATCAGTATTATTATTCTGAGCTCATTGTGTGAGTAATATGGAATAAAGCAAATGAGTATTTATGGGATTTTAATTCTATCCTTCCCTGTGTCCTTCAGAAATAGGATGCTTAGTGAAAAAAGAAAAGAAATAAATATTTAACATAGGAGAAGCTAAGTAAAAAAATCTCCATTTCTATATTCGAATTGGAAATTTCAGTATGAATTCACAAGGTTATTTTTATGTATGTATGTATATATGTGAATACATTATTATATATAGTATTTTAAAAATACACATATGTATTTACTTCATATATTTATATACATGTACATATGTATGTGCACCCATATATCTTCTTAAAATACATGCACATACATATTTCAAATATTTATTTTTATATATGTATGTATACGCATGTGTGTACATATATTATGTGTTAGAAAAATATGTACACATATATATTCATTTCATATACTTATTTATATTTATGTTTTCTCTCCTTTAGTTCTGGTCACTTAAAAGGCCTAGAAATGATGATCTAACCCAAGATCAATGAGAGTCTTTAAAACCCAGATTATGGCCTTGAAATACCATTTTACACTATAAGAAACCAGGGCTTCTTGGAGAAAATGGTTTATTCCTGGCCTGAGGCAAGAAGTATATAAAATGAACCTAGGACATCTTGATGTACCTGAGAGTGAGGCGCTGCCAGAGACTATTAGGGCCACAACAAAAGGAATTGGGAGCCCATGTGAAGAACCTCCTGCTCACAAAGACAGGCCAACTTGAACCCCAATATAGATAAGAATTGCAATGAATTAAAATATATCAAATATGTCTAAATCACGAGCTTATAATGTTTAAAAATCACATTAATAACTAGTCATCTAAGGAGGACAGGAATCCAATTCATTGTCTCAAAATACTAAGTAAATAAAAGGAAAGAATCACAGATTTATCTTGTGTTTTCTATATAAACTATTCCACTAGGTAGGCGAAGGCAAGCATCTCTTTACAAAATTATCCCAGGTAATAAATGAAAACAAAATAATAAAATTAGAATAACACTACTTTTTAGTACTCAGTGAATTACTGCAACTAGGCATTGAGTATCAATAGTTCCTAACATCAAAAAAACAAAATAAATATGATGGTCCATCTTATACATGAAACACCACCACCTATGGTCTTTTTAAAACATGGAGCTTGAATTTGGTCCATCCCCTGCATTCAGATGCTAATTTGCAGGAAGGATGGAGGATGGAGAAGTCTGTTGAACTGCACCAGGATTTCGCAGTCAGCAAAATCCAGATGGAGGGAAACTGCAGATCAAACAACCTGGGTTCTTCAAAAGATAAACTGTAGGGAAAGGAAAGGGTTTGAGGGGTGTCCTGGAAGCAGACTCTGAGACAGAGATCTGTGGCACAAAGTTTATTGAGGAATAAACTATGGAATAACAGCTATAAGAAAGTGAGGGAAACAGGGTTGGGCAGAGGGAAGCTGAACTCCCATGTAGTTATAACAAAGACACAGCCCTGGAGCTGGGGGGCCCCTCACAATAATTTAAATTGACAGGAGGACAAACTCTTCTGGACATTGGCCTAGGCAAAGAATTTATGAGCAAGGCCCCAAAAGCAAATGCAATGAAAACGAAAATAAACAAATGAGACTTAATTAAACTAAAAAGTTTCTGCACAGCAAAAGAAAGAATCAAAGGAGTAAATAGACAACCTACAGAATGGGAGAAAATATTTGCAAACTATGTATCCAAGGAAAGACTAATATCCAGAATCCACGAGGGACTCAAAGTCAGCAAGAAACAAATAAACAACATTAAAAAGTAGACAAATGACATGAAAAGGCATTTTTCAAAAGATATTTCCTATTACCCAAGCAGCAGTTATGGGATAAAGCTGTGTCAAAACTTCTTTGGCACCATGGAAATCATAGCAGATCACATCAGTGATAATGTTTCTTGGCTATAAGCAACAGAACCAAACTCAAACTGGCTTAAGCAAAAAAGAAACTTTAACCTATTATATAAAAAAAAGTCCAAAGCAGAATCAAACTTCAAGGTTGGTTAATCCAGCAGAAAAATGGTGCTGAGGGGACCAAGTTCTTTCCTCTCCTCTCTTCTGCCCACATCAGATGCCTGACAAAGCTGGATTGAAATGGCTGAATTAGCACCAAACACCACATCAGGAAACAACGGCAGGAGGAAGAAGATAAAACGTCTGTTTCTTCTTTTGAGCTTTTCTTGGGAGGCAAAACTTCTCCTAGAAAGAGTCTGTAGACGCCTCCTCATTGAGTCACATGCCTGTTTTTAAACAAATCACCATTTAGGGAAATGTGGCTCCTCTTAGACAAATCATACTCACCCCTGGAGTGGGGGCAGGGGGTCATCCTCCCCTGAGACACACAGCTGCACAAAGGTGACTAAACACATAGATAATATCAAATTCTATTAGGAAGGAAGAAGGAAGGAATGGATGCTGGGGAAGGGATGGACCAGCAATGAAGCTAACAGTGCAATCAGCACCGGGCACCACATAGATAATAGTCCGTCAGGGGACTTTGCTCCTCAAAAACTTCAATTACTGACTACAGAACTCTGTGGTTTTCTTACATACAAAAAATTAGAAGTTTAAGAAAAAAAAGAAGATAGGAAAGTATAGTGCAGCAAATGTACAAGTATTCCCCTTTTCTCATTGGTTTATTCCTACTACACTACTAATAATGGTAGAATGTCAAGCATAGCAGACATTAAAAAAAAGTAAATGGCTTCCCAATTCCCTGTAAGGTATCTGCCACATCGTCTTCTTTCACACACAGCTGGGTCAATTGGTCCCTCACCCTTATCACTCCTATCTCCCTCCATACGTACGTTCCTATCTCAGCCCTGGAAGGTATCAGTCCTGGAAGTTGGGGAGAATTAAAAAACCATAACACAAAAGCACAAGTTTAGTCAACCTCAGCATTCAACAGGCTGTTTCTGGGCCCACACTAAGCTTCCCAACTAGGGTAAGTCCTAACGAGCAAGGCGTAAGGCCCTACAACAAACAGTAGAAAATAGGAGCTCTGGAGTCAAACAGATGTGATGTGAGTTCAAGATCTGGATCACCTTTACCTACCATCTGTGTGACATTGGCAGGTTCTTAACCTCTCTCTGACTTGGTAAAATTGGAGAGGATAATTTCATCTGCCTCCTAGAATCTTTACAATAAATAAAATAATGCAAGTGAAGTGCTTACCATAGTGCCTGGCACAAAGAAGACATTCTACAATAGTTAGCTTCCACTATTATAATACTCTTTTCCATGAATTTGATCTGTGTTAATAAAATCATCATATCACAATTTCAAAGTGTAACTATCCCCTCCACACATCACCAGCTAAAGTTTAGGGAATTTTTTTTTCTGCAATAACAATGAGTTTATACATTTATTGGGAACTTTTGTCCTAAATTGGTACTTGGCTATTTATCCATCACTGCTTATATTATTTTTGTCCATCTATTTTATTTTTTTCTTCCCTAAATGAGTTTTTCAAACCTGAAAAATTGATATTTAAATTATGATATGCCAAAGATCCATCCCATGATAGCACTAAAAGAATGAATAACAATCTCATGATCTAAAATAGTATTTCTTATTAATGTGGATGATTTCACATCTTAACTATGTACGGCTCAAGTGCACACTAGAATTAAACAAAACTGAATTTTGGATCATGGACATAGGTGATCCACAGAGAAATGACTGAGCAGAACTATGTTTGAACTATAGGAGCCCTGGGTCTAAGAAGACATCATCTCTCAGCTGGACCTTGTCAGTAGCTTCCTAACTGACCTTCCTGATTCCAAGTCTATTCTTCACCCAACATACAGAGCAATCCTTTAAAATTAAAACTCAAGGCTGGGCACAGTGGCTCACACCTGTAATTCTGGCACTTTGAGAGGCCGAAGTAGAAGGATCACTTGAGGCCAGGAATTCAAGACCAGCCTGAGCAAGAGCGAGACCCCATCTCTACAAAAAACAGAAAAATTAGCCTGGCATGGTGGAGCACACCTGTAGTCCTAGCTACTTGGGAGGCTGAGGTAGGAGGATTGCTTGAGCCCAGGAGTTTCAGGTTGCAGTAATCTATGATGATACCACTGCCCTCTAGCCCCAGTGCCATAGTGATACCCTGTATCAAAACAAACAAACAAAAAAAACCCTCAAAACTCTCTGGTGCCTTCCCTTTTTGCTTAGAATAAAATCCTCTGTTCTGACTGGCTGACAAGGCCTTGCATGATCTAGACCTTTCTAGCTCCCCCAGACTCTTGTCCCATGATCACCTCCCCTCTCTCTCCTTTCCAGCTGCCTTTAGCCTCCAACATGTTGAGCTCTTTTCCCGTACATTGCCTTCATACTCTGTGGTCCCTTTGCCTAGAATCTTCCTTTCCCAGATCATCACATAGCTAACTCATTCTTGTCATTCTAGTCTGCTTAAATATCACCTTCTTGTCTTTCGAGTCTGCTTAAGTATCACACGGGATCTAACCATCCCACCTAAAATAGCACTCCCAACCTAACCTCTTGCCCCACTTTACTCTTTTTCTCACCATTACAACTTGACCTGGTATTTATCCCTCAGCTGTCTCCTTCACTAGAACATAAATTTTATGAGGTTAAGCATGTTTTCTATTTTGCATCTCTTTATCTCCTGTTCCTTCAAGCATGTCTGTGACATAATAAATACTCAATTAATCAACATTTAGGACAGTGGTGAAAGTTGGCCACAAAATAATAAGTGGGATATGTTTATAGACAATGGGAGCCATACCTTGTTATTAACAATGTCTGTAATGTAGTGTTTGTTAATAGAGATAGTCTTGTAATCATTCCTGTAACCCCTTCAAGAGTGCCACTGAAAATTCTAATATTCAAAACAAGCACAAAGGTCTCTACATTGGTGTACAATCTCAAAGAAATTGAGATTAGTCCGTGTTCAGGCTTGTATATCAAAATATCATTAACTGGGTAGCTTATAAACAAGAAACATTTATTTCCCAAAGTTCTAGAGGCTGGGAAGTCCAAGATCAAGGCACCAGAAGATCCAGTGTCTGGTGAGGGCCCACTTCCTGGTTCATAGACAGCCATCTTCTTGCATCTTCAAGGCAAGGGATCTCTCTGGGGTCTCCTTTCCCACACATGAGGGCTCTGTACTTATGGCTAAACACCTCTGAAAGGCCCCATCTCATAATACCATCACTTTAGTGGGTAGGATTTCAATCTATAAATTTTGAGGAGACATAAACCTCCAGTCCATAACAACCACTGACAAAAAAAGTTAGACAATTTGATACATTGTAAATAAATACACATTAATGTACTATGCCTTCCCATTTGCTTCATCAGTATTAAAAATACACTTTTTTTACATTCATGAAAATAACCAATGGAATTAAATGACCATTAATAACCACCAATGAAAATCAGAGAAACACTTGTGTTACAAGATTTACGAATGTTTCCAAATCATGGAAAGAAAAAAATAGTAGCCTCCAACTCACAGCTTTCCAAAGGATATAAAACGACACTATAATTATGTTCTACAGATGTTGTGCTAATAATTTTCCCATCGCATATAAATTCAATTGGGGGAAGGAAGACAAGTAGGGAATCGATATATTTTCATATTCAGTGGTATTAGTTTATAAGGAAGTTTAAAACATGTTCTGCCATATGGCAGATATTCTCAGTTAATTCTCAATGAAACCAAAACTGATGGCCCTTATAGCCAGATAATACTGTAAGTGACAAATTCCTTTGTACCATTTACATTCTTGATTTAAAATGTTTTCTTCTTTTTCTGCCTATAATTTAAAAGAACACATCCAAAAAATTCCACTATTGATGATCCGTGATAAATTAGTTAATACTGACTCAGTCTTCTCCAACTTGTAAAATAAAGGGGGAAAAGTTATAACAAGCCATGCTGCTTCTTGAAAGGTCTTTTGCCAATAAATCCGTTTTTGAGAAAGTTGGTCTTTTTTTCTTTTCCTTCTGACATCACCTACGTTTAGGCAATAATTGTGCCTTTATCAAGCTGGACTTAGCCGAATAAGGTTATCTATGATCCCCCTGAGTTAGGAGCCTTCTGCAAGTATTTAGCACAGTACCCTTGTTTTAGTGTTCAAAGAATACTTTTGTCTTCAAAGTAATACTTTTCCACCATGGACAAATCACATTCTTGTTTCAATGCTTACTCTCACTGAACTCCTGGTAAAGACCTTTCTTTGGAATGGCTTTCTTGGAGCAGCTACAACCCACAAAGATAGTTAATGCTAAAAAAGAGCAAAACAACATGATCCAAAAAATGAAGAAATCGGCATTGTCAAATGGTTTGGATTTTTTTTCTCTTCTGTAGCATTTTTTACTTTGTCTTCCAGTTTCCTTTCCCGTGGTTTACAAACATAGAGGGATAAATCTAGTTTTCTTGATTCATGCTGTAGCTTCTCTCAAGAATGAAAAAGGGTAACTTCATCTTGAGACCCTCCTTTGAAAAGCAGAGTCTTCCCTATTCACTGAATTCTGGCTACTTGATAATGAACAACGGGATTGCCCTAAAGTCCTAAGTACCCTAAGAAGAAAATTCATTTGTAAAACTGAAACTAAAATGCACTTGCAGACAAAATATAAATCTAAATGTTCATTGCAACTTCAATTAAATCAAGTTTTAATATTGGAGTTTCATGCGGGCTTGACTTGTTTTTCCAGGAAAAAATAAAATGAAGTTTAAAAAGACAGACTGGTTTTATACGTAATATTTTAAAAACAAAAATCTGAATCACAGCTCTCATTTCATATATTTGCTCTTGGAAAAATAAGAGGTTGAAAAATCATATTCTAAAATCTTCAGAAAAAACTCCAAATTTTACATTTTCATTTCAGTTCCCAAACAAGGCCACGTTCTGACTCTACTCCCAAGAAAAGGAAATCTTTTCATAAATATCTCAGAAAATAAAATCCTTAACTGTCCCAGGCAAGTTGACAGCATGGAAAAACATCAGATGGGGATGGGGGGCAGTGTTGTAGTTTGTCCTAAATTGGGTCCTCTTGCATAATATTAGGCACCTGGGCTCCTGAGGATTCTAACTTCCTATTGTGTTTTACCAGCAAAGCCATTCTAAAGTAAATTGTTGTTTTACAAAGTAGTGAAACCCTATCTCAGCTACAAACATGCTCACAAGCACACAAACCCTCCATCTCTGAGCAAACGACAATCCCAGCTGTTTCTGCCTGTGATCCGAATCCTAGTGGCTAAGCACGCCCCCTTTGAAGTGGAGAGCACCTCTGCCGACCTGCATTTTGCTAACTTTGCACTGTTTCTCTAAGCCTGACCCCTGAACTGATTGTCTGATGACTAATTCACATGCTAAAAGCAAGGTATATCAGTATCACTGACCTGCCTGCATTTGTCATTAAGGGTTCGTAGTAAAAAGAAAGATGAAAGAGAAAGATGTAATATTAGACCAGCAGCCAAACATCTTATGAGTGTGTTTTGAAAATGTGACTTATAAGAAAAATAGCCAACTCATTTAAAATGTCTTTCAAGTTATGTTGAAGACCTACTCTACATATTTTTATTTGTAACTTCCCTTTTATTTATTTCCAAACTATTAGCTACTGTTAAAAGTCTATCTTATATATGAACAACATCAATACTATGTGAGTTTCAGAACTGTATAAAAAGAATGTAAAAATTAATTGTAACAGCACCTGCATCTGAAACTAACCTGTCCTTCCATATCATTACCATCACCAAAGCTGTCTAACAGAAATTAAAGAAAAGCACATATATAGATGTTTCTGATCAAAAAAGCTAAATGGCTTGTAAAATCAATTGCCAATTTCTCTGAATTGGTAAGATAACCTTTTATCTTAAACATATATGCAGAAGATGAAAAACCTATTTCTTTTTTACTTCTCACTGAAAGAGTTTTACTAAGCAACACTGTTGACAAAATTTATGTCCTATTAATACTGTGAAAGATAGTCTGTTGGAACATCTTGGCAAATGCTGCAATGAAATTCTTTAAAGAAATAGTGAGGCCTCTAAATGTGGATAATGAGTCTTTGAACAGACTCTAAAGACCCATTTCCATAGACTGGACCGATTCTTTTAAAGCAATACATAATAAGTCAAATAAAAGGGGTGGGGCAAAATGAGAAGATTAAAAAGAGTAAAAGATTAAAAGAGGGAAAGAATATAAGGAAAATTCAAAAGGAAAAAAGATCAAAAAGGGGATTAACCATGTTACTTGTTGTTTTTCAGAAATTAAAAAAATATGGTGGATAAGGAATTTGTTTCCTTTTGGCCCAAGAAAAATGCCAATTATGGTAGCTAAACTGCCCGGATCATATATCAGCATGCTTTGGAAATGTGAGAAATGGATGGGAAATATAAACACACAGCAATAGCTTACAGTTATGTTATGAATTAAGCCAGAAAAATATCAAGATTTAGTCACTGAATAAGCTGCCAAGGTTAATTTTCCCTGATGAACTTGAGCAAGATCAGAATAGAAGTGATAGCACTGTAGTTGCATGTCTTGTGCGACAGCCCCATTGCTTTCTAGAACCAAATTCTTCATTTTCTCATAAAAAAAAAAACTCAGTCTAAGAAAACATCGTCAACAACAATAAAGTCATGAAATTCCCTTTTATTTCTTCATTTTTATTTGATCATTGCCTTTGGTGCTGAGTTTCTCTGATATAGTAAAACCAGGTAGCCAACCCTGCCCTGAAGAGTCATTTAATGATGGTCTTTGTATAGTATCACTCTGCTTAGCTTTTTTAACTACACCATTGTGATATCAGAAACAATCATTTAAATTCACTTTAAAATACAGAGTGTGTTTCAGGTTGTATATATTAACCAATTTAATAAAATTAATTTGCATGTCTTAAAATGGAATATATATTTTTTCACTAAATAGGCATGTATATCAGTCTACTTCATTTATTTTAAATTTGGTGAATTTATAGTAATTTTTCCTTTATGTTTTTTTCTAGTCCACATACTTTCATTTGGTTTTGGCTTTTTATTGTTTTTGCTTTGCCTTCACCCCAGTTAATCTAAAACTAAACTTTGTTTAATCACAGATCTTTTTAACTGTCAAATATTTATTGTTTGAAAAATAATAAAATCAAATGATGTAGAAGCTCTAAAAGATAAAGTGGAGAATCAGTAAATCATGAAACAGAAGCTAGAATGAAGAGAAAAACTTTTTAAATTGTTGTATTACGCTAATGCCAAATGAATTCTAATAAAAAATAGATTCAAATTCTAAATCATCTGGTGGAATTATATTTAAAAATTGCCTATGCCACTTAGGTACTCTCGTAATATATTTACTATACTCTTTGTCAAACATTCAGGGGTATATATACCAGCAATGCAATTTCATGGAATTTTGAATAACACTTAACAGCACCTCATTTTTTTCCCTCCTCTTCTATGAACTATGTAAAATGTTTCCTAAATCCAGATGCTTTTAGATTTATTCAAATTCCTCTTAAAGGAACATAGCACAGAACAGATTCCAGAAAAGCACATGAATTTTATATTCATTGCTCATTTTTGTCAGCAGTCAAAAGGAGCAGGCTATCATGTCAGCTTCTGAGGTTGGGTCACCATGAACAAACAACGTAGGTCAGGAGCCACAATAGTACTTCCCTCCTGCTGCGCCTACCTCATGTGCACTTCGGTGGAAGGGGTGAGGGTGGGAGCCCATGTGCCCCAAAGCTTAGGAAAAAGGCTGACAGGTTCCTGAAGCAGGTGGGGCATCGACTGAAAAGAGAGTTGCTTATGGCAGCAACCCCACTGCTGGGAATCTATCCTGTGGAAATACAAGCGCCAACATACAAGGACATACACACAAAAGTTCATTGCAGTATGTCTACATTCATCCACCAAGAGATGGTGTAATGAATTATGATAGATCCACCCTCTGCAATATGATACCATGATCTACTGCTAAATGTAAAAATAAAGCACAGAGTAATGTGCTAAGAAAAACCCTCCATATATGCAAATATAAGTTTGAATATGCTTATATATGCATAAGGAATAAGTGGAAGGATACTATTAACTTTGGGAGACTAGAGGGAGAGGTACAGACTCTTTATTTATATGCCTCTTGGGTTTGATCATAAGTAGTTTATAATTAGTTTATTTTATATATATATATGCATATATATATGTATGTATGTATGTAATAAAGCAATAGTGGCCCCAACCTTTTTGGCACCAGGGACCAGTTTCATGAAACACAGTTTTTCCATGAACCAGGGTGGGGAGGATGGTTTTAGGATGATTCAAGTACATTACATTTATTGTGCAGTCAAACCTCTCTGCTAATGATAATCTATATTTGCAGCCACTCCCCAGCGCTAGCATCACTGCCTCAGCTCCAACTCAGATCGTGAGGCATTAGATTCTCTTAAGGAGGGTGCAACCTAGATCCCTCACATGCATAGTTTACAGTAGGGTTCATGAGATCTGATGCTACTGCTGATTTGACAGGAGGCAGAGCTTATGCAGTGATGCAAGTGATGGGGAGCGGCTGTAAATACAGATGAAGCTTCACTTGCTTGCCTGCTGCTTACCTCCTGCTGTGCGGTCTGGTTCCCAACAAACCACGGACCAGTACTGGTCCACAGCCTGGGGTTGGGAACCGCACTAATAAAGAACCATAAGAAGACAATACATATATGCCCAGGGGGAATGGGGAAAGGGTTTCCAAGTAGGCAAAGGAAAATGAAGTTTCAGAGTATCTGGAGGAGGAATGTTTCAGGAAGAATAAGCACAGAATGCAAAGTCCCTGAGGAAGAGGGCACTTGCAGTGTAAAGAAATAGCAAGGAGGCCAGTGAGGTCAGAGCTGAGTGAAAGAGAGGACTAGAACTAAAGAGGTTACAAAAGGACCCAGGGGTCAGATTAAGTAAGGGGTTTTCTTTTCTTTTTTTTTTTTTTACTGCAATTCAAAATAAGAAAAACATTTTTGTACAAACCAGTGCATCCCTATGTACACATGTAAACATACATACACATTCATACTCACACACAGATCTTAAACCAGTTTGAAAAACACTGAATTTTATTCTAAGTATGAGAAAAAGTCATTGGAAGCAGAAGAGTTACAAGATTTGGCCTACATTAAAAGATTCATTATGGTGGCTGTGTGGAAAATAGAGTAAAGGTGGGGTGGCAAGAGAAAAGGCAAAGATTCCACTTGGGGGACATTGAGGCAGTGGTCTAGGTAAGAGGGGATATGGCTAGGCTGGAATGTCAGCAGCAGAAGCAATGAAAGGTGATCAGATTTAGGATATATTTTTAATGCGAAGCCACTAGAATATGCTAATAATTTGGATGTGCAGTGTGAGAGAAGAAGAGTCAAGAATGACTCCCAATTTGGGGGCATGATTGACTGGGCTGATGGCAATGTCATTTACTTAGATGAGGAGCAATAGAGTAGGAGCAGATTGTGACAGAGAAGGAATAAAGAGGTCTACCTAGGGTACACTGAGTTGCCTTTCAGACATCCACTTGGAGAAGTTGAGTGGCCACTTTTGAAGTTAGGATGGTCTTGTGGCTTGCTTTGGTCAATGAAGTATGAGCAGAAGTAAAGTGTGTCACTCTGGTGGAGACATAAATTTGGGTGACGTCACTCTCTATGTGGCTAGCTAGTAAAGCCAGAGAACAAACAGTGAGCTTTAGGGCAGTATTTTTCAAACTCTGCATCTTGACCCATTTAATCCGTCATGAAATTAATGTAGGGGTCGTGGCTAGAATTATTTTAATGAAATGAAATGGATAGGATAGGATAGAATAAAAGGACAGAACAAAATAGAATAGAATGGAATAGAATGCAATGAAAAACATCAAAGGACACCACACGTACACTTAGCAAGAACTACACACTTGGCCAAAACCTGCAGCCAATTATGATGAGCATGTGAGAGAGACAGTAAAGAAGATGTGATGAATACATGTATTGATAAACAATATTTGATCTTTTTCATACCTATATCTCATTTGACTTTTCAGTAAGTGATGGTTTACCATAACAGGAAAGTTAATGTGGTACGTATTTTCAGTTAGCACATAGGAAGTGAAAGTAAATTGATAGAGAAAATCCCTAGGTCGCAACCTAATGCTAGACCTTCCCCCACTGACCCTTTTTCTCTTTCTTTATAGCAGTTTATAACCCATCTGGGATACATAATACTACAAGGACCAAAGGGCCCAGCCATGACCACTTGTTCCATGGTTATTTTTGCATGTACTCAAGGATCTTGATGATGGTGTCATTTTGTGTGTTGACATCCAAGCCTCCAGTCATATTTGCGTGCCTCAGTAATTTAAGATAATAAAAATAATAAATCCCAACTGTCTTTCTCTTCTTTTGTATAAGAGAATAGAAAACAAATGAAAGACTATCCATGGTTTCCATACATTTAAGTGCTTACTAACTGGTGTCTCCTATTATTATAAGATTCATATAAACTAGCCCATATAGTCAAGTTAAATGACTTGAAAAACTTGACCAACAAATATTTATTGAGCAGCTATTAGGTTGCAGGAAAATTATTTCATTTATTTCTCATGACAACTCTGAGAGGGAAAAATTAATATCTCCATCTTAGAGTTGAGAAAACCAAGACTCATGAGGTTTAATGAGTTGCCTATTCAGTGAAATTTGGGGTGGTGAACCAGATCTTTCTGAAGTCAAGCCAAGCTGGTTCTTGTTATACGAGACCACAACAGCTTCATCTAAGTGTGCTGTTGGCATCGTTTGTCAAAGGAAGAGGTTGGAAGTACTCTTCTTCTCTATCAAAAAGGGAGTGGTTAAGTGAATTATGATACAGTCAATAATTAAACACTGTTGCAGGCAAGAGAACTATTTGATATAATACAGAAAGGTCTCCAACATATACTATGTAGAAATAAAACCACAAAATAATCCAACAATGAAAAAAAGACAGAATAGTGTTTAACAAATATTCTTATGTGAGTAACAAAAAAGGATACATACATACATATCTATCCACCTACACACCACATATGTTTATATATGAAGAGAAAATTTTGAGCACAATACACCAGAGCATGTCGATGGTGGCTGCCCATGGATACAAGGACTGGGAGGTCTGGGGTAAGAAATAAAATTACTTTTCATTGTTTCTCAAGTATGCTTTTAACCTAAGTGGTAGTCATGAGTACTATATTAATACTTCAAATAATTCCAGATATTTTCCCAGGCACACAGTGGGAATGCATTCCCCCCACCCTTTTTGAGGTTAGCCTGTGTGGCTCACTCTGGTCAATAAAATGTGAGCAGATGTTAAATGTATCATGTCTGGAGCAAAGTCTTAAGAGCTAGTGCCCAACTCACCATGCTCACCATGTGATGAATACATGTATTGATAAACAATATTTGATCTTTTTCATACCTATATCTCATTGGACTTTTCAGTAAGTGATGGTTTACCATAACAGGAAAGTTAATGTGGTACGAATTTTCAGTTAGCACATAGGAAATGAAAGTAAATTGACAGAGAAAATCCCTAGGTCACAACCTAATGCTAGACCTTCCCCCACTGACCCTTTTTCTCTTTCTTTATAGCAGTTTATAACCCATCTGAGATACATAATACTACAAGGAACAAAGGGCCCAACCATGACCACTTGTTCCATGGTTATTTTTGCATGTACTCAAGGATCTTGATGATGGTGTCATTTTGTGTGTTGACATCCAAGCTTCCAGTCATATTTGCGTGCCTCGGTAATTTAAGATAACAAAAATAATAAATCCCAACTGTCTTTCTCTTCTTTTGTATAAGAGAATACCAGCCACACTGAAAGTATGTATAGAGATAAAACCTTCATCAGCTAGGCTCCCTGAGTAACTACGATGAGCAAAGCTCTCCTGCCAACTCACATCAGACATGTAGAGAGAACAAGAAATAATCCTTTGTTGTAAATAATCCTTAGTGAAGCCACTAAGATTAAGATTTGGGGTTGTTTGTTTATGGCAGCATTGTGCAGCCTATCCTGATTAATAACATGGGAACATAGGAAAGAAATTGCTAGATGCAAAGGAAACATAAACCCAGCAATCACATTAGAACTTTTTCATATTTTCAAATGTTTAAGGGGAAAATGTGTTTTATACTGATACATTAATTCACGTATTCATTAAACAAATGTTTAGTGAGCGCCAAATATGTCCCAGGCAATTATAGGTACAGGGGAAGTACTATTAACTAAGACATCCAAGAACCCTATTCTCACAATTAACATAAATTAATAAGTAAGGAGATATCAGGTAATGATGCATGCTGTGATGAAAATAAAGTCTCATGATATAATTAGGAGGGACTGAGTTATTAGTTTGGGTGGTCAGAGAGGTCTCTGGGAAGAAACCACTTTAGCTGATGGTTGCAATTATAATGATACAGTCAATCCTTGAACAACATGGGTTTGAACTATGCAGGTCCATTTATAGGCGGACTTTTTTTCAACCAAATATGGATTGAAATACAGTATTTGCAGGATGCAAAACCCACATATCGGGACGGCCAATTTTTTTTATACCTGGGTTCCACAGGGTATACTTCGGGGTGTGAGTACACATGGATTTTAGCATACTTGGAGGTAGGCGGGGGAGCGGCAGGTAATACCAAGGGACAACTATAGTTCTACACAAACTTCACAAAGAAGTTTCTTTAAACTTTTCCACAGTCTCCAAATTTTCTCAAGTAGGTCTATGTTTCATTTTGAATCAGAATAACACCATAAAATAAATAAATAACAGTGAGTAAAAGGGTTGGGTAATAGAGTCCTCAGCTAGAAAACCCAGGAGGCCCAGCCTTCATCCGAAAAGTGAAGGACCATATTCAGTTACACCTGCAGATGGAACTGATAGAGTCATAAGTGGATACAGAAGCAAACGTTGGCACCTCTCTAAGTGGAGGAGGCCACCAATGGGAAATTTATCCCATAAAACATCAATCAAGATAGCAGTAAAAGGGGTGAAATGTGTACACACGTAAAAACAATTGAAAACATATCCGCCTAATTATACAGACAAAGATATCAAGATGAGTGCTGAAAGGGAATGAAAAACTATGAGATGTGGAATCTCTGTTCTAAAGGAATCCAACTCCAGGGCTGGTAATATGGCCTCAGGGACAAGCGCCACCAATTACAAAAACATTAAAGAGTTAATAATGCTTGTGAAGTGGTTCCAAAGAAAGGAGGATCTGAAAGAAGGCAGGCACAATTCTGCTTTTATCAGCAATACTCTTTCATATTTTTGTATCAAGTTAACTTTATTAAATCATTCCTAAAAGGTCAAGGGGGATGTGCCTTTCTTGGACTATTTTCCTATTTCATGACACAGATTGAGTAACTGGATAATATGCACTGTATTTCCAAAGACTGGAAGACATTTATGCCCAAATGCTGATTTCCTGTGGTGTGATATTAGTCACTTAGACAATGGAGTTTTATATGATGTTGTGCATGTGCAGTCTTTCAGACAACTCCCTCTTCTTCAGTGCCTGAAAAGTTTCCAGTTACCAGCTGTCAGAAATACACTTTAACTGTTTATCATTAAAATAAGAAACCAGTCCCGGTTCATCTCGATAGCAACAGTGCATGATACCCTCAGGATACCATAGTCAACACTTTTCTTAAATGACATAATTTATTCAAAAGGCATAAAATCCATTTAGCTGCTAGGGTAATAACCTTTGAGCTACCAAATTTCTCTTAGTCAATACGTCTTCCTTTCCCTCCTATCAAGGCAACATTGGAAATTCTGAATGGTTGACCAATCCAAAAGAGGACTCGAATATTTAAATTTTTATGGCATCACTCTCATGATCATTTTGAAAGTGGCAATGGAACAACAGTGCACTATATTTACGCAGTATCTTTTACCCAAAAGTTATAAAACTTTTTACAAATATTATTTCATTTTTCTTTCAGCATCCCTAACCGGTAGGCACTCCCAGATGTTATTATCCCCAGTGCAAAGAGGGAAAGAAAACCAAAATGTTTCCACTGGTTGTGTTTAGGTTGTGGCTCTTTAGATGGATTTTTTTCATCTTTCTACTTTTCTGTATTTTCCAATTTTTCTTTAATGAGCTTTTATCATTTTAACAGTGAAAACAGAGTTTTAACATTTTGAAGTAAATACTAACAGGTATCACTACCTCCATCACATATTCCCAGGGCAAGGATTTATGTATGTTCTCTGTCCCATTGTCACCAACCCGCTGGCCTCTCTGCCAAACACTCTTCCCCGTTAAGAAACAGAGTATGATGCTTTATCTATACCCATTGGGGAAGGAAAGAGAATTAACACTTTTGGAAGCTCATTATATGTGCCAGAACTGTTCTAAAACGCATAAAATTAACACAGTCTCCCCATCCTATGAAGCTCATTATATGTGCCAGAACTGTTCTAAGATGCATAAAATTAACACAGTCTCCCCATCCTATGAGCTAAGTATTTATTACTCAAGTCATTTTCACTTGATCTATTTGAAAATGGCAGCTCAGGGAAGCTGCTGACTCAAGGGCATAAGTCAACTAATATTAGAAGATCAAAGCAGGATCCAGACTCATGTCTGACTGATTCTGAAGCCCATACTCTCTCTAGTGCTACATGTGCAGGTCCAGCCTCATCCTGCTACCTTCCCAGCATTTCCTATCCTGCCTCCATTCGATGCAACCTCCATACAGGATGGATATTAGACCATGTCCCTCCTCTACCTGAAGGCCTTCGGTCAACTTCCCACTGCGGGGAATCACATCCAAGCTCCATACTGTGGCTGTCCTCATCGCAGGCCACACTCCACTGCCCCACCCCACACACCAGACACGAGCATCTAATTTCAGTGCCACAAACAGGCAAAACGCTTTCTCAGATCCACATCATCACACGTGTTGTTCACTCTCTCCAGAAAATCTCTCTATTCATTTCCCAGGGCTCATTTCTGCGAGACCCTTCCTGACCACTCAGTCCAAGTAGGGCCTGTTATTCTCTCTTGCACCCTATTCTTTTCCTTCCTACTCTCATCATACTTCCCAATGACATGCTCACTTCTTTATTCATTTATATCTTTCTCCCCCACGTGAGCCACAGAAGGTAGGAATCAAATTTGTTTGTTGACCAAAACATCAAAGACATTAAAACAATTCCTGGCTGGCAGAAGATTCTCTGAAAGTACTTCTAAATAAATGTATAAAAGGTTGAATTTCAGGTGCAATAACTCCTAGTTCACATTCTAATTTTTAATGTAATTCTTAGTTTTCATTCAGAAGGTCATTTGTCCTCCCCCTGGGTCCAACTCTGCCATAAATTAGTATTTGCCTCATTCTCACCTTCAAGAGTGTGTTATTGAGTTGTATTATCTGAACATAAATCTCCCTTCGTTCCTCATCCTTTCCATGGATTCTCATGGGTCCACCTGACTTGAGCACATGGCTATTGTACACCTAAACAAAACTGGGATTCTTTTAGTAAAGAAGGAGATAGGAATGATCATTTGGGTGGTCAAACAAGAGACCATTCTTGCTCTGGATCTTAAGGTTACAAGTCCACAAACTTGTGTCTACAAAAATCTACTCACAATTTCCCCTACAAAAGTATAGATTTCTATAAAATCAAAACCACAAAGAACTAGTAAAGCTTCTCTACAAGAGACTCTGATACTCCCAAAAACTTCTCCTCCAGTCCTCTCACACCATTGTTAAGAATCAATCTTGGGCCAGGCAGAGTGGCTCATACCTGTAATCCTAGCACTTTGGGAGACCAAGGCAGGAGGATTGCTTAAGGCCAGGAGTTTGAGATGAGACTGGGCAACATAGTGAGACCTTGTCTCTACAAAAAAACCCCAATTTTTTAATTAACTGAGCATGGTGGCGCATGCCTATAGTCCCAACTGCTAGAGAGGCTAAAGGCAAGCGGATTGCTTGAGCCCAGGAGTTCAAGGTTGCAGTGACCTATGATCACATCACTGCACTCTAGCCTGGGCAACAGAGGGAGACCCCGTTTCTAAA
>VBSM01001562.1:58906533-58921192 GCA_008086735.1 Cheirogaleus medius
ATCTGTTTTGTGACATCTCCACTCATGGTCATTAAAAATAATCTCTCCATTATTTTAGTAACTTGGGTAGATTAGCATATAAATTTAAAATCCCAAAAACATATTTTATAATCTGCATATTATGATTAATGTGATCAAATAATAATATTAATAGCTAACACTTACTGATTGTTCACCATAGGCCAGACAAATGCAAGATCTCATTTAATCTTCACTAGAGTCTAACAAAGGAGACATCACCATTTTTCTTTCTTTACAGAACTGGAAATTGGTTTAGAGAAATTAGATAACTCCTCCAAAACTGCAACAGCTAACAAAAGATTTTAAAATTGCTGATTCAGAATTTAGAAACCTAAGTTCATAGTTCCCTAAAGTCTTTTCTCCCCAGCACTAAGCTACACAGCCTTAAGAATATCAGCCTTAAGAATTCAGAGCGACAGGCCATTTTTACAGATTTGGAGGGTACAAAGGAAAGGGTAGGGGAGTTGTCTCAGAGGAAAGTCCCTCATACTTGGCACCCTATCAAGCTCAGCAGCTTAGGGTCCATTGTCAATATACCTGTAGAATGCCTGGGCAGAGATGAAGCCCACTCTTCTAAGCTCATACAGTAGTTCCCACCTCAGTTATTGTCAGAAGCACCCAAGTGCAGCTGTCCAAAATAATGTTCCCAACAAGATATTTTAAGTTGTGTTTCTCCCTGCTTTAAAAATCTAGGCTAGCAGCTTCATACATACTTAGAAGGAAACCCTTATCATGGCCCTCAAGGTCCTGCAAGACCCAGTCCCTGCCATCCTCTCCAATAGCATTTTGACCTCTCACTCCTAGCTTGTTGTGCTGCAAATTGTCCAGGAAGAATCAGTCTAAACTTTAGTCTTTTCAATCCTTAAGCCTGAGGCATGAAACTTAACAATAAAAAATCACTCCATCCTTACCTGGGTGCTTAAGGCTGGGCCACCATCCTTCCCTGTGTCCCAGAACAGAGGCTTCAAGCAACCATGTTAAAAGTAAGTGCTTGAACTCCCCCTCACTCCGTACCTCCAAGCCTCCACACTCACTCTCAGCTGCAGAGAAAACAGAGGCAGCCAAGGCGAACTTCCTCAACTTCATGGATCTCTCTTCCACCTGCAAACATGTCTATGTTGTTCCTTACTTCCCTTATTCAAGTAGAAAAGGTTTAAAATGGCACGCTTCTTCCTGGATGAAGCCAGTCCTCCGAAATGTGTCCTGCATCTTACTCATTCCTTTCCTACTTTGCAAGGACTTGCTTCCAATTGTCTCCCTAGGGCTGCCCTCACAAAGGCACCACAAACTGGGTGGCTAAAAACAATAGAAATTGATTCACTTACAAGTTCTAGACTCTGGAAGTCTGAAATCAAGAGGTCAGCAGGTTGGTTCCTTCTGATTGCTCTGAGGGAGAACCTGTTCCATGCCTCTCTCCCAGCTTCTGGTAGTTTGCTAACAATCCTTGGCATTCCTCAGCTTACAGCTGCAGCACTTTAATCTCCCCGCCACCCTACCCCGTCTTCATATGACATTCTCCTCTTGTGTGTCTGTGTCTTTTCTCTGTTTTTTTAAGGACACCAGTCATATTGGATTAAGGGCCCATCCTACTCCAGTATGACCTCATCTTAACTTATGTCTTAATTCCAGTACATGCACAAAGACCCTCTTCCCAAATAAGGTCACATTTCCAAGTATCAAGGATTAACACTTGAATGCATCTCTCCAGGGAGGACAAAATTCAAACTACAACAATTTCCCATGTTATCAATCTACTCCTCTCAGCCTACGAACATGGTTAAATCTCTCCAATCTTACTAAAATGAGTAAGTATCTTGTTTCTTCAGGCATCTATGCCTCCCAAATACATATCTTTGGGAAGAGATCTCTTCCTAACTTCAGCTTTATGTATCCAGCCACGTGACAGTTCCTCTTGGGACCCTGGAGTCATTCCCCATCTATAGGTCATGCCCGAAAGGAATACATCCCCTTCTCCACACCTACTCCTCCTCCTGTATTCCCTACCTTAGAGGGTGGAGCCACCAGCAAGCCTATCACCCAAATGAAAATTACCCTAGATTCTTCTCTGCCCTCAGGCTACACACCAATCTGTCAACAAAGCTTATCAAGAGTTTACCTCCAAATACCTCTCCAATCCCTTCCCCTGGTCCACAGTGCTGGTCTGTGCCCTCTTCTCCCTTCCTTAAACTGCAATAGCTTCTTAACGAGAGTCCCTGCCTTCAGTCAGTCCCATTCAATCTGTTCTGCACAATGATCTTAGATGCCACGTCTAAGACAATTGCGTCCTGTAGACCAGCAAACACAACCCTAACTCAGGAGCTTTGAAACTTACTCTGCATTTGTTATTTTTGTTAACTACTATAAGGATTAAGAAAAAAAGAAATAAAAGAGAGTATGGTGGTGTGCCTTTGGGGCCATAGGGAAGTGAGAGAGCTAGTCAGGTTTCAACTAATGGGATAATGCCTATTGGCTGTTGCTTTAGGAAAGGTACTTAAACTCTCTGAGTATTAGGTGGTATCACCACATTGTTGAGTTGCTGTGAGGATTTTTACAGAATATGTAAAGTCCTTCTCACAATGCTGGGGAAGCCATTCTTTACAAAAGCTCAATAAAATATAACTATTATAATTATAAAGTTATTTCCTAAGTTTTTCAGTAATCTAAGTTGTCAGTCTTCTATTTAGAGTCCTTTGGAGTCCTTTCACCCTTGGGTGAAAAGTACGAATGTGTCAACATGACACAGCACAAGGCGTTCTGTGACTGAGCCCTGGCTACTTTTCCAAGCTCACCTTTCCCTGCTTCTCCACAACCTGACCCAAAGGTAGTTCCCAAAACACATTAAGCTCTTACCATGACAAACCCACCTCCCCACAGCTAAACCAGCTCAAGCCCCTACCCCTGGTTGTTTTGTTTTTTTCACCTTTCAGACTCAAGCCAGTGTCCCCTCTCCCAGACCTTCCTGGGTCACTGATACCCAGGTCTGGCTTAGGAACCCCTCCTCTGTGTCCAACCCTCTCCAGATGTAATATAAATATTTACTAACTTGTGTCTTCCTAATTCTTCTCTGCACTCCTTGAAGTAAAGGAAAGGCCCATACATGAACGATCCTGTCATGGGACTCCATGACATTTAATTAGAAACCAAGTGGTATTGAAACTCCAAGAACAAGCCATTTACTTGACAGAGCTGGAATTGGTGCATGAACCTGCAAGGCAGCAGACAGGGCTGAGACATGCCTTGCTATTAATATAAGGGGTAGGTTGTTAAGTTCTCCAAATCTCTCCATCAGACTACCTCCAGCATCATTCTGCCATATGGACAACTGATGTTATATTTATCAACAAGATTTAAATGCAGCTGAGACATCCCTTCCTCCCATCATCACTGCTTCCCTCCACCCCCACCCGCTCTGACACAGTTGGCCTGGAGCAGCCAATACTATAAGGATTATTAACTACAGCCAGCAGGCAATACTTAAAAACTGGCTTTTTGTATTATATTAGAGGAATAAGCAATGATCCATAATGCCAGTTTCTCTTACAAGCTTCGATAATGTGAGCAGAGATCTAACAGACAGTAACAGAATGTATTTAAGAACCCACTGAGTACATATTCTAACTAAAACATAGTATTGTGGAGAGACTACCAAACTGAGAAGTAGAAGGCCGGAATTGCAGTTCTGACTCCTCCATTACTAGCCAAGTGGGAAATTTTGGACAATCATTTGACTTTTCTATTGCTTAGTATTCTTGCTGTAAAATGAGAATCATATTCCTGAGCTGCCTTCCTAATGAAGATATTGGGAAGATCAATGTAACATATGTGAACACTCCTTGAAATTGTAAGGTGATATACAGACCCTCACAGACACATAACAGTACTCCTCAAACTCCTTGATATGATATTTACTATTAAATAAAAAGTCTACAAATATAGAAACACATATGGAGATATTTTCTTACAATCAATGTTCAAGATAACTTTTTCTTTTCAATATTAAATTTGAGAATAAGGATAAAAAGAGAAGGAGAAAAAGAAGTGAGGTGAGATAAGAAGCTAAAACAAAATAAAACCAAAAAAAGATGTGCTTGGATTTTGTAAAAAAGAAAACCAGAATTAAGGAATTTAGTTTTTTATTAATATTCCATCTATTGTACACTATAGGCAGAGCATAGCTCTGAGCAAAAAGAGGAAATGGAATATATTAAAAGCCCCATAATTCAGACTACATCATAGGGGTAACCAGAATTCTTGAAAATTATAATAGATTTGTGGAAAACTTAGACAATTACATAGGGATTGACATAAGTAATAAATTTTTTCTAATTTTTTTTGAATTTACTATAATTTAATGATCATGAAAACTCAGGAATGTTTGACTAAGACTGGAAGAGAATATGCAAAACTAAAAATGTCTCTCATGTTGGTGGAATAAAGTATTTGTTAAGGCTTATCTAAAAGTGGACTGTTACCTTTTTTAATTTGAACAAAATTGAATTGATAAAATTTTTTTAAGAAGAGAGGTTTAATTATCAAATAAAAACAGTAACTTAAGCTATCAACTTAAGAAGTGTCACCAAGTACAAATTTCTATAAGTCCTTTTTTTAAAAAAATGCTCTTCTGAATTATAATTACCATATAACTTTGTTCATAAATTATTCATTTTATGATCTTGAATACCTGACTTTATGAATTAGTAGGCCCATTGTCAGCATAATCAAATTTACACTGTAATTTTCTAGGCAAATCATTTTTTTCTTTCTTGTACAAAAGTAGACTAAAATGTAGCTTATATCAAGTAATCTTCTAAACAATATTATAAATTCATCCACAGACTAGAGCTTCTTGAATGTAGGAATCATGATTTGTTTTGTCTTTTTAACCTCCCAAACACCTGAGACCTAGAGCAGAATTTACTGAAGCCCTAAATGCCCTCTATAGTTTTTCTCCAATTATAATAAACCATCCATGTTACATTATCAGAAAACCATAAATAGTAAGGAACACAATTGTAGAATTTTGTATTTAAATCACTTACAATTGAAAATAAGTAAATCTATCATATTTAAGGTTTAAAGAACTATTCATGTGCTGCATAATAACCAAGTATAAATGGTAAGCAACAATTTCATTCCATTTAATGCATATGTCAGACAGGTTGACAATGAACACAATAACATTGGAAATGCAAAAATGACCAAGACATTGTCCTTGTCTTCCAAAAATTTAATCTATCGGAGAGATAGTCTAAAATAATTATGAAACTGTTTATGTGGGCAAGTCTGATGAATAAGATCTCCTAGTGTGGTGATTTAAAAAAACCCTCATTTTCTTTTGTACACCCAACTTCTTATAGTGCAAACACCCATACTGCATAACCGCAAGAAGTACAACCTTTGACCAAATTCCTCTCTTCCAAACACTTCTAGGACTTCTTGGAAAATGGTTACATCTTACATAAATCTCACTTTGTCATCTCAGACAACTGTCTGATTTCGGATGGCTGCTGTGCATGATACGACCTCACCCCCTTACATCAGTCTTCCTCAAGCAACACCTGTGAGTGTTTCACCACCTCTCCCCAGCCTGGGTGTGGACCCTTCCCTTAATTCCTTAGGATGACAGCTAAGGCTGTCAAAGGCTTTTCTAAAGGATTGAGAATAGCAGAAAGGGACTGTGTTTTAGTCCATTCAGACTACTAAGAACCACCGCCATAAACTGGATGGCTTATAAACCACAGAAATTTATTTTTCACAGTTTTGGAGGCTGGGAAGTCCCAGATCAAGGCACTGGAAGATTCAATGTCTGGTGAAAGCCTGCTTCCTGTTCCACAGATAGCACATTTTCTTTGTGTCCTCAGAGAGGCAGAGAGAGAAAATAAGCTCTCTTGGAACTCTTATAAAGACACTCATCCCATTCGTGAGGGCTTCACCCTCATGACCTCATCTAATCTTAATTATCTCCCAAAGACCCTACCTCCTAGTACCTTGGGGTCAGTATTTCAAAATATAAATTGGGGGTGGGAGGAGAAATGAACACTCAGACCACAGCAGAATACAAAATGAAAAACTTAAACCTAGGCACAAGCTGTGGCCCCTCCCAGATCCTTTTCCTTCCTCTGCCTTGCTCTCTCTCTAGGGGGTTGCCAGATGGACCATCTGCTTGGCTCCTGTGCCCTCTGCCTTCTAACTGGGTACAGCCAATGGGATCCACTGCAGGAGTTGGGAGAGGGGAGGGAAATTAAGCCAGGATATTTGTCCCCTGTATCCCTCCCTTTGAGTTTGCCTGCATCCCCTCATCAGCAGTAGTGACTTGCTCTACGTGGCTCTCTCTCTCTTTCCAGGCTCCAGGAAGCTCACTCCAAAGCAGCTCTTTGACTATCATCAGGTTTCCACATGATCCTTTGTGATTCCCCTATACCACTCCAAATTTTGAAATAGTCTCTTCATTAAAAAAAAAAAATCTTCTCTAAATTTCCAATTCAAGTGTGACCTATGCTTTCTGTTGAGATCCTGACTGACACAAACTATGATTGCCAAAGAGGACAGCTCTCCCAGATGCAAATACTTCTACAGGGGCTCTCAGGCTGCCACTATGTTTCTGGGAACAGTTTACTTCCCATGTGCAAGCCTCTACTCCTCCAAGCCCAAAAAGAAGTAATTGATTTCCTACAAGTAAATATAACCTGCAAACATAAACTCTAACTGCAAAGATAGCCTTTGACATCCTTGCACAAAGTGGCTTAGCTTCTCCTCATCTCTATGTACATCTGCATGTGGTTTACTCTCCATACCAGAATAGGATATTTGCTTTTCCTTTACACAACCAAGACACCCACTAGAGTGTGTTTGGGAAGTGGGGAGAGTAGAGCTTCCCCAAAGAAGAATGTAAACTTGGAGCTAAACTTGGAGCTCAAAAAAAGAAAAAGAAAAAAGGCAATTTTTCTCATTTTTACCCATCAAAGTTGAACAAAGAGGTCTTGGGGCCCATCTATTACACACATTTGGATAATTAGTGAGGATGGACCAATGGGTAGAGGAAATTAAGGGCATTGCTGCTTCCCAGGCAAATGCCAGGGACAAGCATGGAGCAGCTTCCAGACCTCCAACAAAGAGTCCTCCATGATAAAAATGCATCTGGGCCACTAGGAATTGGCATTACACCCCTACCAAACTTCTGGGGGCAGCCTAGGAAGGTGATAAAGACAATAGATATATATTGTTTCACCCATGAGTTTCTTAACTGGCCCTTGAGATTGAGACTCTCTCAATCTATTTTTAGGAAAGAAAGAACCACCCCACTTTGCCTCATCCCAGATCTTCTGAACCCTATCAACTAAGGGGATTCTCAGAATACTGTGTCTGGACACTTCTTGCCAAAGAATCAGGGAGCCCAGCCCCTATCTGATCTCTCTGGCTTCTTTTGTCGGACAACCCAACAGCTGTCATCATATAATAATGGAACTGGCATGCCCTTTCTCATTGCATCTGTCCAGGAAATTTTTATTTGTTCTTAGATATTCAGCCCCAGGGCCCCTTCCTCTGAAATGTGTTCCACTGCTGGGCAGAGTTATGCCCTCTCCTTGGGTTCCCATGCTGACTTTTGCTTACATATTATCTGTGTTCCAACCCTTTGTTGACTGATCCAGCTTGTTCCTCTGCCCGGGGGTCCTTTGACAGCAAAAAGTGTGTCTTCTTCACCATTGTAGCCCCATCGCCCAGCATAAAGTAGGAGCTCGGGAAGTATCCAAAGTATCAATCAATTAATTAAGAAATAGATATCACTGCCTATCTCCCTCACTCTAAAAGCAGTGAAAAGAGCCAGCATTTGTAGGGGTTACTTGTGAGACTCAGGAGCTGTATGAATGCTCAGCATCATGGATGGGGAGAGCTGGACAAGCAGGATGGGAAGAAAGTGAAGTTTTCAGTTCCATGCTTCAAACTCTCCCAAATGCCACAGGATCACAGGAGCAGGGGGAAAAGATGTCACCACACCTCTGGGGTGGGAGGGTGGAAATACCCAAGAACTACTCATTTTTGCATGATGGGGCTTTGTTAGGCTTCCAGCTGGGAAAATGACAGGTAGCACAATGCCAACCAATTGGGCACGATTCATCCTCCTAATTCCACAACTCATCTTCTGCACTATTATGGGAACTGCTGCCTCCAAGTCTCCCTACCTGGCTTTAGAGGGGGTGGTCAGGTTTGGGAGAAGACAAGCCTGAGGTGTCTCCATATTCCAGAATGACTTCTCTCTCTTAGATGTGCTGTCATGAATGGCTCTGATCACTGCTGCAAGCCCCAGAAAACTTACCTGGTCAGGTGCAGCCAAGGCTTCAGTGCAGCCAAAGGCTTTCCCCAAGCTCTTGCTTTGTTGACCCTCCTGGTGATTATCTCTGTGGACTCTCAGTCCAGTGGTCTGTGTGGGCCCAAGTACTGGTCGGTCTCTCTCTCTCTCTCTCTCTCTCTCTCTCTCTCTCTTTTTAATTCTGCAGATTCCTATGCACCCAGGGCTGAAAGCCACTTTTTAAAGCAATAAACTAACTGGCTATTTCCCTTTTCTGTTCTAATCCTCCTAGTGGTGAATCCAACAAATCGCCACCTTGTGCCCTCTGCATCAGTCAGAAACACCAGAAATATGGCTTTTCAGCGACTCCTTAGGCCCCCTGCCTCTTGCTCCATTCCTGAGTCTTTGCACCAATCCAATCTTGAGGCGATTTGTGCAACTGTGGTCCTGGAATCAGTGTCTCCTTGTTCAGTAGATCATGTGGGGACAGTACAAGAATGTCACTCTTCATTTATTTATTTATTCCTTTATTCAACAGGCATGTACTGAGTACTCATTATGGATCAGACATGGTGCTAAGCACGTGGGAGGCAATGATCAGGAATACTGAAGGGCGGAATCTATGAAAAAGGTAGAACTAGCTTATATCACTGGCGTCTGGTGAGAAGCCCTGTACACAGCTCTGTTTTCTTCCTTTTCTCCCATGTATCATCTAATGCTGACTTCCAGATCCATGAGCCCTTGTCTAAGACTGAAGCTGGCCATGTGTATCTTTTTGCATAAATACTGCCACCCATCATTTGTTGTTCTTCTCAATGTTTGATATCATCTCTCCTTATCCATGAATGACTAAACAAACAAAACTCATTCACTCAGAGTTGTTGAGGCTCAATTTTTTATCCCCCAAATAGATTTCCTTCTTATAGATACTTTGGTTCTGGTCCCATGTGCAAATTTAATTTTTAGTTACGTAGTTTGAGGATAAATGCTTCCATGCCATGATCAGACAAAGGGCATTAATTAATCCACCTCCTCCTCCATTTAAGACTTCCTCAACTTAGATCCATGAGCCAGAGATCTTGTCTGTAACTATGGTCCTATATGCCAGCACTAATAAACATCCCTTCTAACCTAGGATGTTCCCCAAACATGCAAGTATATGTGAAAATACATTTCCAGATTGGGCTAAATTAAAGGCATAAAACAATATGATTTTTTCCATCACAGATGTGAAATATGATATCGATTCCCAGGAAAATTGCTGCCAAGGAATGGCTTAGCAGCTGACAATAGTACATCTACCATTTAATAATTTTGAGTTCTGAGTTTCAGTTTTTACTTTTACATTTTCCAGATTAAATTAAATAACTATATGGACAAGGGGGAACTGCCCACGCATAATCAGGTTCAAGCTCTGTTGAATGTGAACGGTTCCAAGTCCCTAGAGCTCCTGTCCCAGCCGATGAGAGCAGGAACCCCGACTGGAAGACGTCAGATCTCCACTCTCCTAGAGATTAATTAGACTTTTTTAAAAGAAAAAGAATCAGGAGAAAGAAAGATCTACAAAGACTTTCAACAAGAAAAATACTGGTAGAGAAACAGATTTCAGAGACATGCAGAAATCAGAGAAGGACATAAAGCAGTACATCCAAAAAGATATGAGCCACGCATGGCAAGTTCTGAGATCAGGAGACAGAAAGCAAAGTGATGTTGTAAGATCAGTTTCTTTTGTGTAACCCAAATCCTGGCAGCATTTCTGTTGTGCCCTAAGAGTGAGTGATATTTTTTTATGCCTATTTTCAACTTGAATTTGGCATGAGGATAGGTTGACATTATAAAGTGAGCATCGTAAGCAGCATTTGGAGAAGTACAATAAAACAGGTTCTACCACCAAGCTAAGTAGAAGTCAAAGCCTACTTCCGCTATTTCTGGCTGTATGCTGTATGTGACCTTTGCGCATCTGCTTAACAACTCCCGGTCTCAGTCTACTGATCTGTAAATTGGGGCCCACCTCACAGGTTTTTGTGAGGATTAAACAAGAGTACATGTTCAGTAAAGATTATCTTCTTTTTCTCTTCTTATATTATTTTTGGAATAGACGATTATCAGAAAAAGAGCAACATATTTGATCAGAAGGACTAGTGTGTGAGCTAAAAAAAAAAAATCTAAGGCACTTTAAAAAATTGGAAAATTTTATGTACTGCACTTTAGGTCCTTGGGATTGTTCAAAGATGAACTTACTTGCTTTTAGGTCATCTGGCCAAAGGAACTTTCTGTGATGATGGCAATGTTCTACAACCACACTGTCCAGTGCTTCTGGCCCCATGTGGCTAATGCACACTTGAGATGTGGCTCCGGACACTGGGGAACTAACTTTGTAATTTTATTTACTTTTAATTGCTTTAAATTTAAATAGGCACACATCGCTAGTGGCTTTGGAATTGGACAGCACCCATGTAGATCTTCCCGACATCATTCCTGAATGGAGGATACAGAAGAACATGAGTTTAAGCACGTAGGCTCTGGAATCGGACTGCCTGGGTTCAAATTCCAGCTCTGCCACTGGGTGATCTCATGCAAGCCCCTGTGCCCCAGTTTTACATTTCTGTAAAAGAGGAATGCTAATGACATCACCAGCCTCATATGAGAAGTTGGGAGACATAAATAAGGTAATATAAGTAAGAGCTTCAAAGGGTATTATGGTCATTTTCCCTAAAATAACAGTCCTCACACGTTACCGAAACTGCACTTGCTTCTCTGCCTTCCCCAGCAGATTAGAAGCCCTGCTGTTATACCAGTGCCAGCCACCGTGCCTGGCACATTTAGACCATTAAATAAGTGTGAGAAGAGGGGAGGGAGGGAGAGGAGAGGAGAAGGTGAGACGGAGGGAATAGGGAGGGAGGAAGGAAGAATGAATGAAGTATGCGATACTTCATGCAGAGTACAGTAAGCTGCTAACATAAAATGAAACAAGAGCTTTAAATAAAAAATGTCAGTGGCGATGAGAGCTAGAGATGAAGGTGGAGCCTGGTGTTCTGGAACAAGTACACTTCCAAGTGACAATGAGGGGATTTGGTAGCTCTGAGAGCACCAGAGAGGAAGGGAGGTTGACATTATAAAGTGAGCATTGTAAGCAGCAGATGGGTTTTCTAGATTCCACACTTACAAAAACATAAACTTCAATCCTTAAAAGTGTGTTTAACCAAATTTCTTCCAGTGAATACAATCATGGGTCATGTGACCTTATTGGTCCATGGTACATTCTAACCTAAAAGGTTCCATTCAAAGTGAAGTATATGTTTTCTTGGGCTCCCCACGGCCAAGTTTTTATTTATACTGCATTCACCAGTTCCCCCAAAACAGCAGTGTTGGGCAAGTTTTCATAACTGTTTATTTATTATAAATAGTAAATATTTACTGCACTTTTTACATGAAAGACATTTTTACAACACATCGTTGTTGGTTGAGGCTGCAACACAAAGATAGTACTTCTCTTGTTCCGTCACCCTCTAAGACCAATGTATGAACTAAACTCGGTACTATGGCTAGTCGCACTAACTCTCTACATCATAGTTCTTAACTCTAAAAGGAATGTATCTGTGCCTACCTCATTCACGGTTCCAAGAATAGAAAGAAATAAATAACACTGCCTTCCACCTTCCTGTTCCTCTTAACATTGCAAAAACAAAACAAAACAAAACAAATTTATTGACATTCTAAAATGTCACCACACAAATGTTTGTAAACCTCAGTTCCTATTACCTTTTAATATTGGATATCATTGTATCATTTAAAAGTACATGAGAGCCACATGAACATTTCTGTTCTTGCCCTGCCTTTCATAGAAAAGAGAAGAATGTAAACGTCATCATTTTAAAAGCATTATTCTCTGACATGGTGTCTAATCATAAGGAGCAAGCCAGGTGTTGGTTGTCCAGCAAATGGTGAACATCGCTGCACTCTACCACAATGAATTACGGGCTGCGAAAATAAAAGCACCTGCAAAAATATATTTCTGATTTTGCTTATATCGTGCCTTGGGCATTGCCAAAGCATCATGAGGTATACGGTACTGCACACTGATAAGCAGATATGTGAATGCATGTCACCTCCTCTCCACCACGCCCTTCCCCTCGCCCACGGGGGCTTCCAAATGAAGATGAATCGGGAAAAAGTCGCACACTTCTTTCCACACCGAAAACAAAACAAGCTTTTCTTCCTCTTAGCCCCATATCCTGTTAGTAAGATGTTTCTGGGACACTTATGGACAACTAGATTACAAAGGAGGATACGATAACAAATAATTTATTTGGGAGGTCCTTTACATCTAGTCTAGTTTCCTAACAATGGTAGCATTTATTTTTATATCAATTTCCAGTGTGTAAAAGTGAAGGGTTCCTCCATTCTTGCTTCATGGAGTGAGCAGTTTTAAAGTTGTAGAAGTGCCAGCATTGGACATCAAACGTGTTATACTTTAGAGTATTCTACTGTATTTTAGAACATTCTGCTTGCCCAAACCAGTCCGGGAAAATCTCAGATATGTGTGCACACGCACACACACACGCACACACTAATGGAATGTTTTAGCTTCTTGATCATCAGCACTGGAGAGCTGGGATATTTTGATATGTAGCCATGTTAAACCATTGCCTTAAAATGTTGCATTTGTCTTTTATTGCTCCAGGTCTTCCTCTTCTTCATTGTTTTTGTCCAACAAGTTCAAATGAATCGGAAACCAACTACTGGAGAAAAAAAATCAATCACTCTCTTTTGTCTCCTGTCAGGACCCCTCCCCCCCCAAAAAAAGGGTAATTTTTTTTTTTTCTGAGAAGATTCTTCATGTCTAGGCTGCGAACACCAGAAACAGGGCCAGTTTTAGCTTCAAGTGGACAGTTCTCTTATGCGATATCTGGCTTGAGATAATGAAAGGCACCTGGAAGGAAACACACGCAGCTTTTTAGGTCGTGCTGGGACAATTCACAGTAAGGGGCAATATCAGCTACAGGCTGACAATGTCATATTTAATACCATGGTATCAAAGGATTGAAACTAATATTTTTATTCCTGAGACAAGTTTGACACAACTCTGTGTCCCTGGGATTATATCCCATATGATCCTTGAGCTGACCTCATTAAGAACATGTGTTTCTAATGTTAGGGATTATTTCATTTTGGCCAACCCTTGTGTTTTACCTAGTGGCAATCAGGTTTCACGTCTCAGCAATTAATAACCACAAGATGTTGTTGACATCAGTTAAGAAAATAATTATACAAGGGAGCCCTTGCTGGAACAATCAGCTGGCTTTGCCACAAAATTGATACTGAGATGTAAGGCGTAATCATGCGTCTAACTTTCCTTTCTTAAGCCAGAGTTGAGTTTATCTCTCTTTCAGGAGTGATTACACCCTAGAAAGTCCAAGGCTTACTTTGTCCATATTGCCCATATTGGTAGCCTGTGACAGGGTCCATACTGTAGCCCGTGGTGCTATAGGTGGGTGGACAATAGGACTGAGATGTTGGCAGACTGTCCAAGCTCTTCATGTGGTCTAGTCTCTGACTGCAGCTGGCCGACACCGTGGTGGTAGGTTCCAGGCCCCCGGTGAGAGGGGAGAGCGCGTAGTCAGTCTGGGGCTGATGAGGTACCCCACCATGGTTGGTCAGGAGTCCCATTACCTAAAATAAACAGGCAGATCAGGAAGAAGTTAAAACGCAGAGAGGACCAGATCATAGCCCGTAGCTCAAAGAATCTCTCCCCAGTCCAGTGTTTTATTTCTTTGGAAATTTGTTCAAGAGCTGTCCGGAAGACTAGACCCTCAATTCAAAGTGACAGAGATATTACATCATGCCCGATGATAACATCTGACTGCAGTTCATCAAAAGAAAAGGGGGAGGGAGAAGGGAGGGAAAAGGAAAAGAAGGGAAGAGGGGAGGAAGGAGAGATTGAGATTATGCCATGTCCCTGGTGATAAAATCAGGCTGGAATTTCAAAGAAAGGACAGAAGGAGGAAGAAGTCATCATATATGTTCATATAGAAAAAAATTTCTCATCCTTTATTATATCCGGAAGTTTCACTTGTGATTTTAAAAAGGCATTTGCTTATTTAAAAAAAAAAGTTAAATAAATCCAAATCGAGGGTGTTTTTTTTAATGTATTTTGAGATTTCTGTGTCTTTTTTCACAGTGTTCTTCTCAAGAAAACTCCTCTCCTTACCTTGGCCATCCTTTGGTAATTAGAAATAATTCCTCTCTCCCTGATGCTCCCTTGTGCTTTACTCATCCCATGTTCATTAGTTCGGTCACCTACTCTGACCGGTGAGAGCTCTGAGAGGAAAAACCTCCTCATCTTCACTT
>VBSM01001562.1:58921442-58937303 GCA_008086735.1 Cheirogaleus medius
AAAAAAAAAAAAAAAAACCTGTGATAACAGAACAACTTTCAGATCAGCATGGAGAAGTGTTTCACAAACTCAAGCTCACTGACCCTTTACGACACCTTGTGAGGGAAGTAAGTGGATAATTAATTTTGCAGCTGGAAAACTGCCACACGAGAGAGGACGTGATTTTTCTCAACGCCGTACAATTCCATGGCAGGGTTCAAAAGCGGCTGCAGAAGTAATCTACTGCTGGGTGAAGAGCACCCAAAAAACACACCTACTTACAAAGTATTGAAATGCAGGGTCCCACAATTACACAACATTTCCATAATAGTTCTGTTTTATTTTAGGAAGTTTGAAGCCTTATGGGGGTTAAAGTATAGAAATAAGAACAAGAAGAGACAGCAGAAATGAAAACCAAGCCCTGACTCTAAGCCATCCTGCTAACCACAAAGCAACCTTACTCAAAGGTAATTCAGGCAACAGAATCTCGGATCTAGGGGTTCCAAGAGGGCAGATGTCAGGCTCAGGCAGGGAGCTCTACTTTTGCATCCCAGAAAGCATTCTAACTCAGATTCCTAAAACAAGGATCCCATAATTCCCTTTGGGAAGGGTTTGCATAATCCTGATAGCTAAACAAAATCTTCTTGAACTAAAGCTTTAAACTGATCCATTTTCAGTTAGCCCCAAAAGACAAGGAGAGAGAGAGAAAGAGAATCTGTTTTTTTCACCTATGGTCACTAGAACGAGGGTTCTCTAGGGCCCTACCCAACACTGTTTATAGTACGTTAATCTCTTCATTTGCTCATTTTAAAAACCTGAGCATCACCAAGAATGCATTTAAATTATCTCCTAGATGTTTTTCCATCTACCTAGATTCTTTGCTTTTTGCCTTTCTTTGAGCTTATGTAGATGACTTTATAGTGTATACTTGGAAAATTAATAAACATCAATTGATATACTAATTTATTAAATATGTCATTTCAGTCCAAATTAGGCATGTCTATTAAAGGAAGAAAGTCTTTAAAGTAGAGGTTGTTCAGTGCCAAACACACTCTTTTTCAAATCAGGAGCACATTTTTGTTTGCTAAACTGATGAGTAAGAATGAACAGGGAAAATAAAAATATGAAAAATGTGATTTTTTTAAATGAAAGAGGATAATGACACAGGACAAATCTTTTACCATAAATAAGTTGTGTTAAGCAAAAATCAAGAATTTAGAAAAAGCCATTTTGTGACTGTTTCAGTCCAGAGAGGAAAGATATCCAGTGGTACTGCATAGGAAGGACATATATTTTAAACTAACAGTGTCTTTCATGAAGATACTTACTTGAAACTCAGTTAATGGTATGTCACTTTAAGGGAGAAATGGATACTCTATATACAGTTATAGTTGAGCTCAGAGCAGAATTTTATTCAAAACATGCACAGTCTCCCATGAGCTATAATGTACATTTTTGTGATAAACTTCTTTTTAATCCCCTGCCATGCATTTCTTGTTTGCATAACTTTGAAGACAGCAATAACTTTGTTTATGGGGGGGATGGGTTGGTGGGACCACGAAGATCCTAAAAGAGAAGAAACAAGTCATTCCTATAAGCAAAAATCAGCTTATGATGTTGTTCATGGAGCAACTTTTTAGAGTTGCTGCATTAGAAAATTCTTTAGGACAGGATTTAACTCTAAGACCTTGAAATATATCTGTTGAAAGATGGAGAAGAGCCCTGTCTGCAGGGCCATATTCGAGGGCAGTAGAAAGATAGCTCCTCCAGGGTCAGGGCAGAGTACCTTTAAGACATCCCAGAATATGACCCAATGGGAAGCATGCCTGCTGAGTCTCCCTGTGTCAGTATTGTCACATACAGGAGGCTAACAAGGGCACCTGCTTTAGCGGTAGCTCTCAGCTCAGAAGCCAATACCTGAAGTGGGGGATGTAAGGGAATGAAGGGGACGAGAGACCAATTATTTTGGTCCCTTTGACTTCCCTGACAGAGCCCACGAGACCGACATTCTCTCACAAGTTCTTATTTCCACTATGAGAGTCACAGTGTTACAATCGTATCTCAAGAACTGTACAAGGATGGGGAATGAGGCATTCATTTCTTCCTATATTTGGTTTGAAATTGAGACTAATAAATAACTATAATGTGATTTATTTCAATATTTCACATTGAGGAAACTTGGGAAATATACCCCATTTTCATAACCTGTCATTTAAAAATTAAAAAGGAAATCTGTGTTAGGGGGAAAATGTGAATATATCAATAGAAAATGCATTACTTTCCCCTAACACAATTTAAAACCTCAAAACTCAACGGAAGGGTCCCATTACACTTTTATGTATGTTTCTTTAAAAGTTATTTTGTGTTTCATGTGGTTGACAGGAAGCTATGGAAATTTCTTTTTATGCATAAAGAAGTTGGTAAACGAACTTCTTAGAACTCCCCCAATATGGTTATGGAATGTCTTCTAGTCAGATTTTCTCTTTAAGAATATTTTCAGAATTTCTTGCACAATGCTTTTCCTACAGCAATTTGTAATTTAAAGCCTAAAATAAAATCTCCCTTTATCGTAAAGTGGACTTTTCTTTGCTCCTTTTAAACCATTAGCAAGCTATTTCTGCCACGGGGCTGGCATTTTTTGCCTAATTTTTTTTTATAATTTGGGGTGAGAGGGAATCTCAATTGCCTAGTTTTCACAAACAATTTCAGAGAAAAAGGAACAAATTCTAGGCTACCCAAGTTCTATCCCCTGAACACGGATCACATTCTTATTAAATGCCAGGTAAATCCAGAAAATGCGATGACCAGAAAGAGTTTTCCCTTAATAAAGATCTCTGTTCTGTCCCATTAGAAAAGGAAGTGAGTGGAGCTCTTTCTTTTTATTTCTAGTTGGGGGGGGGCATCTGAAAAAAGTCTTTTTAGCAGATTTCTAAATCGAAACCTCCAAAATGTTTCCCAGACATCATTTCTGAATTATTTCATGGACAATCTTTAAAAACAAATTCTAATCCTCAGAATCTTGTGCCCACACTTTTCCCTCCGGTTCCTCTGTCTTTTGCATTATCAGAGACATTTTCTGAAGATCTCTTTAACTCATTCTCAAGTTTCAGAATTCCAAATAGGTTGTTTATATCTTGATTGGAAGATTTTATGGTTCAGGAAAAACTAACTCTTTACAATTACTTCATGCCGTATTTCTCTTGAATTAATTTTCCTATTGTAAGATTAAACATAAAAGATAAAAACTATGGACCAAATTAAGATTTACATTTAAAATGATGTGTCTGGAAAATATTTGTCTTGGCACAAGAGTTATGGTTTTGCCGCCAGTTGAAAGTGCTTAGAGCTTATCAGAAATCTAAAATGATTTAGCAAATTATGGTTTACATCTAGGTGCTTCTATTTTCCTTAGTAGGAATCCTGGTCTTTCTTGCTCTTAAAAAATCAGATATTCTTCTGATTTAACATTTAATAATACATACTTAGTCGCTTTTTAAAATATCATTGTGAATTACAGCTTTGTATGATATAAAGGGCTTTTTTTAGCCTCATAACCTTCCTTCCAAAAGTCTACTGACTACATATTTTTTTATTTAGATATAATGTATATTCAGAACAAAACAAAAATTTTCAAATGTTTATCTAAATGTTTTTGGCTAATATGGGTGTTAATGGAGTCATCTTATGGTTACATTTCGGTGATTGTATCTTTGAAACTGAAAAAACCGTAAATTCAAACAGCAGAGACTTTCTGGAAATGTCTTCAGATTCAAATGCCTTAGGAATTATCCTGCAGTTGATTAGCATCTAAATAATTAGATTTTTGGTCCTGTCTGTTTGAAAGCTGTAAGAGGGAAGTTGCCTAAAGGCAGAAGTTTCTCTTAAGGTATGAATGGTGACCTTCTCACCCATCCTGAGAGTTATAGAAAAGGCATGGCTGACCTTTACCTAACCAGATAGAAAACCTGTGCGCATAAAATGCCCAGCTAAATATGTCCTTATTTTTTATTGTAATCACTAGCTCACATTTTACTAGTAGCTATGATTAATGCATGATGAAAAAGATGAAGAGTGCCAGACAAGTGGGATTCATATGTGGCACATATTTCCAAATTTCATTTGTAAAGAGTACAGTAAGTCTTGTCTCAGTTAAACTCTAAAGGATATATATGCTTTTATCTCTAGCCCTGTGACCAATTACAGAAATAACTTGTATTTTATCAATTCTTTAGAATACTTATTTCTCAATAGAGCTAAGCTGTTAAATTGATAGCAATATTCTTTAGGGACTAATGACTAAAATATAAACCTAGGTAAAGAATTTGCATAGAAATGGCTTTCAAAAGGTATATACATATCCTATGTACATACACACACATAAAGAGAGAGTTTACTTCAAGCCAATGAACCATCATACCATATCCATCTATTATCAATAAAATAAAGCCCGTTAAGAAAAAGCTTATTCTATCTAAATGAAAAAGTATGCTAGTTAATACAGTTAGTATTTGACTATGTTAGACCCACCATGGGCATAATAAAATTCTCATGTGTTTTAATTCATTTACGCATGCCTGCATTTAATATGCTTTGTGACCATGTCTGCAATTAATATGATTTATGAGAAAAGAACATGTGCAATATTGGGGGTATAGCATATATATTTTTTTCTTCTATGAATGAAAAATATAACAAAACGGCTCAAAACAAATTGTTGGCTGTTAGCATATTAAGATGGACTGACAGAGCCCTGAGTAAACTTGAGGGAGTTAATGATATCCTCTTATCTGACCCTGACACATTTGCAGCATGTAATTTACAGAAGCTCTGTCCAGGGAATCTTGACAAATGCTCCTAACGATGTCAGGGCAATGTTCCATTCTAATGTAAAACAGATGTGGGTCAGATACCCTCATTCATCACTTAACACAGAGAGTCTCCAACTCTTTTCTGAGAGGAATGACATTACCTGCTGTTAGCTCTTCTCATTTCAGGAAGTTTCTCACAACCACAGTAGCCCTCTAAAGAAGGTGCGCTCAAACCTATCACCATTTCAAAAACCGGTCTGAGAACATGACTGTGGAAAATCAAACATATATCTTGGTTTCATTTCATGACTACTTCAGGATACATTTACTAAATATTAGTTGACCCTTTGAGACTTAGGATTTTAAATATAGAAAAGGAAAAGCTCTATGCTTGGGCAGCCCACAATACTTCAAGGAGATGACTCTTAAATATTTCTCTCTCATTGCCCATAAACTAAACTTGCATTTAAGGACATGCACCAATTCACCCTAATAAATTCATAAATGCATTCCTTGCTGAGCCTTAACTGCACAGCTTCGTTTGGGACTCACAAATAACTTATAAAAACTATAAATAAGGGTCTCAACTCTGCCCCTCCCAAGCAAAGGGATGGTGGACTATACTGTATTCCCATTTCTCTGAAAATTTCCCCTATACCTAACACTCTAACAACATGGAGGGCAGAGATTCTGACCCACTAAAGCAAGAAAGTGGTTACCCAGCTCAACAAGGAAATTTCTTCTTCTTTCTTTCAGACCATGTGTGACACAGGCAAATATTTCTGTGACTGCCCAAAGTCAACATCATAAGACTCTACCTACCAAATGTCTGAAGATTATAGAAAAGAAATTTCCCTTCCCTTCTCTTCCTTGTAAAGGAAGCTGTGTCTTTAAAATAAAGACAAAAAAAAAAAAAAAAAAAAAAAAAAAAAAAAAAAAAAAAAAGACCTAGTGATACTGATTTAAATGTGATACTGATGAGTAAATGTCAGGAAAAATACTTCTATTAACCATGGGAAAGTGGAGAATAGTCTTGCAGAAGACTGAGAAGGAACATACTCTTTAAAAAAAATGCTTTCTGGTTTGCTTCAGAGGCTCTGTGGCAAGGCAGAAAAAGCATCCGTTTACTATGCATGATACTTGCAGCCACTCTACACGTGTGAGACATCCGAGAACACAGTCTTCCAGGAACAAGAAGCTACCACACCACTGAGCTAAAATCCGATTTGCCTTAATTCATTCCCACACCCAACTTTAAGGACTCTAAACCAGTAATGACGCTGTGTTCTTTTTTCCACTCGAAAATTTGTGTTCCTGATCATAAATTGGGCAGTGGCTCTGTCACCTATGGCACAGGCAACCTGATGTAGGCTGGCAACATGCAGGGCCCACGGTGAAGTCACTTACATAGTTCTTTCACCTACAGAAATTAAGTCCTCTCCTGCAGATCTTAACAAAATAAAATCTTAGTAATCTAATGATTAAAAGAATGCTCCTCAATTGGTTACCTCAAAATTACTTAGATTGTCCCTTACATTCCAAAACCTTTCTATTGCAACTATTATTTTAGCTACCTTTTTCCTTTGCTGATGAGAGAGAAGCATCACTGTGCATCAGATTCCCCTGCCTTTGAGGTAAGTATCATACTCTTAATTTATCCAGTATCTAGCATAATAGAAGATGGGCTGCATATTTTCAAAACTGTGTTCATGTCGATATTATACTTGAGAAAGTCTTATTTCAGTAAGAATAAGAAAAGGAAAACAATAGTCCAAACCTCTTCCCTCCCCATCCTTAGCCCCAGGAAAAGAAGCATGGTTGGCTCTTGTTTTCATTGTAGTGGATTTTCATGTTATTGTGATCTGAATTACTCAAACAAAACCAATTTTAATACATTATATTTTGGGGTACTACCTTATCCCTGCATATTAAAATTACTGCATTCTGAATGGACATCAGTATGAGTCCTTAATTCTTTCAAATGTCTAAATGGAACACTTGAAAATACTCCAGTCCTTAGAGAAACTGCCTTTTCTTTGATGTCACTCAGTTTCCACATTTGCTTTATTTTCCTTGGACAAACAAAAGTATATTTTTTGTCGGAGGTTTGTATAATATTAAGTAAACCATAATGAAGTCCTGTTGCAATATTATTCTTTTATCAAAAAGCATTTAAATTTCCTAAGTACGATGTTCCTCAATACAGCTCTATGGGACAATTCTTTTTAATATCTTCCAAGTTTAACAAGAAGATGCAACATAAGCTGAGATAGTTTGAACAACCTCTCTGAAGACACACAGCTAGTAAGTGGCTGATAAGTCTTGGAATGTAGTGCTTTTGACCTTGGGGATTTCTTTAGATCAATGAGTTACACTCACACTATAATCAATTCATTAAACAGGAAATCTGTCTTTTCTTTACTCCCTCATCCGCCTTATCTAAACATTATTAAGCAGTTCATAGCCTCTTGTTTAAAATTAGTCACCTCCCTCCCCAGTTCTTACACAGAGGCCTGACAATGCGTTGAGGTCTAAGATAACATCAGATATTAAGAGAAAGAAACATGCACCTGCGGAAAAAACCAAGGGGATCATTTTAGAAATGGATGGGTCATGAGTTCAGTCTCCACCTGGTTTTCTATCATTTCAGTATTTCCTGGGAAATGTTCCTCAAAATGTGATCATTTGGTATTCAACAAAAGTGCTCCGTGGTCAAATTAGAGAACATGGAGTTAAACATGTTCCATACTGTAAGACTTGTCAGAGCCTTTAGGAGGCTAACGTGCACTGGAACAATGAAAGATAAAGTGATATAATTTGTGACTTTTACCAAATTTTTTATTCAGAATACTTTTCCCCTAAACAACTGTTCCAAGGAGCCTGCTTTGGGGAACAAACCTTTATTATGAAGCGTGGCTTGGTTTTTGGGTGTTCAAATAGTACTATTCCTCTAGAAGCTTATAGTGGGTGGGAGTGGATACATTATAATACAGTACAGCTTTAATAAGGTATAAATATAGAAATGCAGCACCAACAGAAGCTAAAACAAGAAATTCTGCCTGGAAGAATCATAGAAAGATTGACATTGAGTTAAAACCAAGAAGTCATATAAACTCTACAGGGGGTGTTTTGTTTGTTTGTTTGTTTGTTGTTTGTTGTTTTTTTTTTTTTTTTGAGACAGGGTCTCGCTGCTCTGTCATCTAGTCTAAAGTGCAATGGTGTCATCACAGCTCACTGCAGCCTCAAACTCCCAGCCTCAAGCAATCCTCCCTCCTGGACCTCCCAAAGTACAGGGACTATAGGTATGAGCCACCGCACCCCGTCTGCAGTGGGTATTTCTAAATCTTAAAACATATGGAATAGTTTGGCTAGAGTTTCTTAATGCAAGGTGCCCAAAATGAGACATCAGTGTTTTATGAGAAAGAAAGGATAGTTATTTCTTTAAATAATGCATGCTTCCTCCATCAATTCAGTGCTGAGGATTGCTGCACATTCATCTCACAGCTAAGAAATATTCCCTTCAACGTAGAAATACTACCCCATGATTGTACAAAGTACCCTGTCTCCAGAGGTCTCCCAATTTGCTGTCTGCTTCATTGATCAGCAGGGACAATGCAATCTCTAATCTCAGAAACTCCAGTTTACTAAATTCAAGCTACATGTCAAGAGTAATTTTTAAATATCATACTATACATTGAAAAATATACACCTCTGATGAAACCCAGACTGTTTAGTAGAGACAGATTCTTTAAGGGAAAAAAAACAAAAAATAGTACACAACTAATGACTGAATCAAGTCTTCTGTGTCTGTAGTACAAAGCACACATTCAGCCCCTAATTGAATAAATATGCAAGTATTCAGATTTCTGAAGATATTGCCATTTTGCAAATGCAGTAATAAATTAAAAGCTTTACATTGCATTCCAACCACATATAAAGGGTTGATTCAGGCCATTGGTCCCACACTAGTATCTAGCATAGCTTTTCTGTGTATTATTGACTACAAAGAAAAACTTTTTATTCTAGTAGCTTAGTTAGAGAATAAGCAATCGCACTCCATTTTTTTTCCTCCTCAGTGGCTAGAAGAATTCAAATGGGCCTAAAAACCATAGAGTTGTTGCATTTGATTTACTCAATGTACAGGAGAACATAGCTGACAGAGTTTCTATTTAAATCAACTCAGCAGACACGAAAAAATTTAATTCAGCAAGAAAGGGGTTTCTTGTGGCTCATTTCAGTGACATGATGTAAGATTCAGTCACTGGCTGCTACTTCCTCCCTTTCTTTAAAAAGGAGATTTTGGCCAAGTAGTTGTTTCTCTCACAATTCTCCAAATCTGACTAACTCAAGAGGCTATGACTTGAGCTGACATTAACCAGGGCTCTTCTCATGTTCTTTAAGTGCAGTAACCACAGCCTTCAGAGAAAAACCAAAGGCACCAGGTCAATTACAGCCTGCATTGATTCAACAAATGGATTAACAGCAACGTTTTCACCACGGAGCAGAACATCTCAAAAACCTAATATGGCAGAATGGAAACATGCGAATGGCCACTGGTTATTCTGGTATAGCTGAAATGGGCTCATTTATGATCATAAACATCCTTGAGCCTTCGTAAACATGGAGGCTTCTGAAGCCCTGGTAATGAGCTCATGAATTGCTTTAGAAAAGAAACAGAACGACACACAAGCCTTTGAGAAGCTGCCACTTTTGTACAAAATGTCTCTCTGTCCCACCTTTGTTTGACACCCAACAAATCTCTTTAATCAAAACCACTCCTTTTTCTCCCACAGATGAATTTCTGGAAAGTGTAAAGGGAAGGAAGTGCCTCAACTGGGAAGTGGGCTGGTGGCAGGCCACCTGCTTGTCTGGTTCTTTGCAACGATAAAGGTAAGCTGGGGGCACAGAATTTGCAAGCTGTGTGTGAAACGGACAAAACAAATGGCTTATCAGAAAGACTAGCATCAAGTAGCTTCTGGATGTGCACCTGGAAATGTCCAGGATTACAGCTATCTTAAAATAGGAGGTGACTCTACCACCAGGATAAATCTCATTGCTTTTACCTGTATCGACAGCACAAGGAATCACCAAGCCACCATGAAAAAGATTTTCACTGAAACAAATGAAACAGAAAAGAACCCATCGCAACCATTTTTAATGACTATGTCCCATCCACGTAACAAGCTGATCCACACGTAGTAAGCGCTTACACCTTCAGTGGACAAACAACCACTATCTTGCCTTGCAGCTAAAGAATTTGAGATCATTGTTAACACTGTGGTCCAAAACATGACAAGCAAAATCAAAAGCAGTCTTGAGTTCTGTGTACACATATTAACACTTAAATGCTTCTCCCTAATAAGTTTCAGGATTAACAAATGTTTGTCAAAAGAAACTATGCTGAGCAATTGAAATCTAATTTGAAATGGAACCACGATAGTCTAATACATATATGCATGAAATGGAGAGGCTTCCTAACAAGCGTAGCTGACACCAAATATGTAATTTACATACATTACACACTAATAATCTCAATTTTAATATTATTCTTTAAAAGCAACTGGATGGGTGGTTGAGTCAGAGATTTTCTTTTGTACAATGTGAATAAGAACAAAAGTCGATCCTGATGTCTTATGCCATTAATCACAGTCTTGTTAGCGCAAAGATCTATCTGCTCTTTCTGGGTCTGTTTCAGAGATGGCATCTCATCACCACAAGGCTGTGATGATTCAACCAGACTTAATAGATGAATGGCCGATAAACTTGATGAGATCTGCAGACCTACTCTTTGTTCCTGAGGTGCTGAGTGCTGGGTAAACATTCAAGCGTTTTCAAGCCTGGTACACAAATCTTTATGAGGATTTTTTCCTTCCTTAGTAGATTATCCATGAAATAGGACAGGTGTACTGGCTATTCAATTGCATCTTACCCAAGACCTGGACAAAATTTGAAACGAGGACTCAGAGCATAGTTCTTACCATGGGGACTTATTAATAACAGTTAAATGTTCTCTAAGATGAAATTTTTTTTTGTAATTTAAGCCTATTTTCTTCTTTTGTCATTGGTTTCACTCATAAACCAGAAACTAAAATCTACCCATCTGCTCTAAACAAAAAATGTGTTCATAATAATCTAGATTTATACCAAATGTATTTTTAAGTATTACTGAATTGAGAGGTACTCAAAATTTATGGCCTCTGAGGTTGCAAACAGAACTTCCTCTTTTTAGAGAGGAAAATGCTTAAAATGAATGTAGGAAAGGCTCAGAAAGCTTCTTGGATATCAAATGGCTTCATGGGGGAAAAAATGTCAATGATATAAGAGTAAATGAATCAAAACCATATGGATCAAATTTTCCCTAAAATACACAGTTTGAAAAATTAAGGAGGAAAAGTACTTGGCAAAAATGTGTTTTAGGTTTTACCAAACCCAAAACATTTGAAGAATCATTTGCAATGGTTGATGAACCCTAAATGCAGCCAAGTTGGCCCATTTTTATATAAAACAAAACAATAGAAAAGCTTCCTAAAAACCACGTAACCCACTGATACTGTATTTCACTCAAGAAATTATTAGAAACTGTCACCAAAGAACCGTGGAATTTGTAGAAAAGTAAGGTGGGGGTGGGGCATGAAATGATAAAAGTTTGTTAATTTAATTGCTCTTGTTTGGGGGGGTTGGCTATGTGTGTTTTGGGGGTGGGAGAGCAGTGAGGGTAGTATTTCTTTGCAAAGAGAAGTTAATTAGAAGAACATGGGCCAAATGTTAATTAGTCTCACATCTTGAGCATATGGTAGTATTTCCTTGGCATTCCATATTCCAAGTCAGTATTCCTTTTCCCTTCTGCATGTGTAGGAAGGTGTTGGTAATGTACTGTCTGGGGAGGGAGGAGAAATACATGGTCCATATTTCCCCATGTTCTGTATCGTCCCCCCACCAAGAGAACACACTCTTTCAAGAGAAGGCTGTGGGGCCGGGCACAGTTGCTCACACCTGTAATCCCAGCACTTTGGGAGACAGAGGCAGGAGAATTGCTTGAAGCCAGGAGCTTGAGACCAACCTGAGCAACATAGCAAGAGCCCATCTCTGCAAAAAAAAAATTTAACAATTAGCCGGGCATGGTGACATACCCCTGTAGTCCCAGCTACTTGGAAGGCTGAGGCAGAAGAATCGCTTGAGCCCAGGAGTTTGAGGCTGCAGTGAGCTAATGTAGCGCCACTGTACTCCAGCCTGGGTGACAGAGGGAGACCCTGTCTCTAAAAAATAAAAATTTAAAATTTAAAAAACCCAGAAAATTGCTACTGAAGTGGAAGCTCTTGCTAGAATGAGTTAAATGGTTTTCTTCTCAGACAGTGTTTTGTTGGTGTCATTAACCTACCCCTCCCCCGCCCCCAAGCATCACTAAGAATCTCGCCTTACATTCCCTGACAGATGCAGGCTTCCATGGCATGTGGAGCCAAGCCCTCCATTGGTGAAGCCATTCAACCACGCCTGCAGGAAAATCAGGTCAAGTATCAGTGTGGAAGCCCGTGGAAAACTATGTAGGACATTTTGCTTCCTCTGGTGGAGACCAGCCACTGAAACTTGTTTTTGTGTTCTTAGAATAATTAGTAACAACTGAGAAAGAGATAGGTTTGGCTTTTAACCGAGCCAGTAACTCACTGTATCATTTAGATGATTGAGTCCCCTTGGCCTCAGTTTTGTTATAAGGAAAATGGAAATGTTCCCCAGATATAGTTGCTGATTCCCTCAGAACAAGAAAACTTGTCAACGATTAAGTAGGGCATAGACCCTTTCAGCAACTCTAGGAAGAATAACACCAATGTTTCTAAAGGTTTGTGTTGATATTCTGAGATTTAGACTGTCACAAATACACATCAGTCTATTGCTACACTCTCTGACCATCTGGACACGTGTGACCTCCCTGAGGCTGTTACATATCCGCCCCTCGTGAAGCTGAGAACTTCCCAGAGGAAAGGCTGAGAGCATCTATGATGCACCATTTGGCAAATGGCTCTCATTCCGAGCTTTAAAAGAAACTTTGCTTGAGAGATATTAGAGATGCCAAACAAAAACCAACTACCATCCACACACACACAGAGAAACGATTTGGGTATCCTTATGATGTCTATTATTAATTCCTTGACAAAAACTAGCAAGCCCATTCTACAATGGTTCACGTACATTCCAGCTTATGGTTTCCAAGTCTGAGTGGTAAATAACATATCAATTTCAATCACACAAGGAAAAAAAAATAAAATGCACAAATATTTCTAACATGTCAAATAACCTCTGCTATGGAGATCTACAATGAATTGCTCATAATGACTCAAAAAACTTTATATCCAATTCGGTTTAAATTCATAGGTGGGAAAAGACCTATGATGGCATCTAAAGGCAGAGATGCAAAGTTGTATATACTACTATCTCAATTATGCTTCTAAAAGAGGCATAAGACCCCAAAAAGCTAAAAGGCAATATGCAAAACTATTAATAGTGATTGCATTGGGAGAATTTTTCCTACTCTAAAAAAATTTTTCCATGTTTCTACAATAAGCATTCAATGCTTTTATTATTGGGAGGAGTTAAAAAATTAATAGAAATTAAACTTAGCAAAAAGAGTGTAAATTAGTATGAACCTAAAAGTTTACAAAACTAGTCTCTACTAAATTATTTTAAAGTATAACTAAAACCCCCTGCCCCTGTTTTGTCATGAAACCTGTTTCTTCTTCACTCAACTCTGTGCTATCCTGAACAAGAGCTAGACTAGGAAGCAAGAATCCTACATTCTAGTCCCAATTTCCTCACAGCGCTGTGGCCAGCAGTAGATTACACTCTTTTTGGGCCTTAGTTGATTTATCTGCATGTTAGATGACCAGACAGAAGAATAGGAGGTAGAAGAGCAGGTGGAGATGAAGAAGAGAAATGGTAATCATACCATTAGTTTCATTAGTTAGTTTTATATGATCCAATATATTAATAAGCACTTTATGACAATTACTAAGGGGTCACTAGCATTTGTTTAGTCTCTTAGTTAGTTAACAGGACAACCAGGTTACTAGACATGGGCTCTTTGCTTCAAATTTTTCTTTACAATATTTTTAATAAAGCCAGACAACCAAAGTAGTGTAGGCATCTCCTGTTTAAATAGAGGCATTCCTGAAAAGTGATAAATCCCAAAAGCTGTAGAATTCTGAGTTCTAATCCTAATTCTACTCTATTGTCTTATAAATATGTTTGGCAAGATACCGATTCATTTATTGTCCCCAGCTCGACCTGAGGACAGGAGAAGGAACTTCATATTATTTGTCTCTTTTCTTCCTCGTTAGGGCTGCCACAAGAACTAAGACAACATGGGTTCCTAGTGGTGGTTTGAGGTGGAAATATACGGTAGAAATGCGAAATGTCCTGGATATTTGCAATGTAATAAGTAAGGAATTAACATAATATGCAAGATATAGTAAAGAAATACAGGAAAAAAATGCCTGTGGAATTTTCCATTGCTTGATGTTGGAATGATTCCCACCCTACCAGCAACTCTAGAATCAACCAGGCTTCTTGAAGTCAGTCATGAATGGTTAAGAGATCAAGTTCTAGCAATTGCACTTATGTAATTCTTATATAATACAAATCATAAACATACAAGATAATACACTTAAAATGCAAGAAACCAGCAGTTTCACTTATAGAACACAGATTCACGTTATTGTTATTATGACTGAATAAGATAAGGTACTAAAAAATGCAACAGAATCCTGGATCTCACCTAACAGAAGCAGCTAGGGTGGGAGTTTACCTTCATTAAAACTGTCAACCAAATCATGTTCCTAAAAGCTTTTCTATGACCCAAAATTACGAAATGTTAAAAATCGCAGAGATAACTACTTCTGATGTTATGTCTAAATTGTGGAAGAAGTTTATACACTATGAATCTGGGCATTTTAAAGATAACTCTATCAATATAAGTCCATGATTTTCATGCAAAATCACATTCACAAATGCCAGCACTTGGAAATGAAATGTATTAAAGTCCTGTCGGAAGCACTTTCATTGTTTTCATGTTGTTATTTTTCAGCTGAGGTTTAAAGCCACTTCTTATTTTTTTATCCCAGGATATGCTATAGGAATCTATGAAACTTAATTACATTTACTGTTACAAAAAGGGATTTATGAACTTTTGCCTTTAGGCAGAAATGTTTATTCCATTGCCTTTGCTATCCATTCTTTTCAACTCCAACGGCTTTGAACTTTTCAGCTGCTCGGAGTTATCACCGTTGCACAGAGCCCAGGAACTCCACTCTCAAGACAGACACCACAAGTTGAAGAAAACGAAGAAGGCAAAGATATATGAGTCGTTATTTTGGCCACCCTTTGTGCCATTAAAATCTCATTTTCTGCCTATTAGAATGCCCTCTTGGTGCTTAGGCAGCGGTGATAGTCAGTGATTAGTGTGTAATTGAGGATAATTGTCTTTTCACTTTTCATTTGTGTCATTCTGAGCTTCTCTCTGTTTTTCTAACCACCAAGAGGAAAAAGGGGGTTGAGAAAAGATAAAGCTGTTAAAACTCTCACTCTCAGCCCTGAAGAGATTCTTGATTGCAATTATAGATTGCAACCCCTTTGTGACATTTCTCCAAATTTAGTGGGCAGCTATCCTCACCACCTGGGCTAAACACTCTCTAATAAAATCAAGTGATCTGTATTTAAACAACTGCTAATAATATCAACCTCAGACAGATGCCACATGTAGGAAATTTAACCAACCCTGGGACATGCAATTATCAAGGCAATTTATTAATATGATCTCCCAAGAAAAACTCATAGTCCAATGCAAATTAGAAAAACAATTACAACATTCAAATATTTATATATTCCCAAAGAGCAGCAATTCTCCTACTTCGTGCATTTATAACTCATTTATTCCAGATTTCGTAGTCATCAACTCCGTCTCTCTCCACACGACTCGTGTGCTTCCTCTCCGAGTGTTTTGTCAAAGCTTTGGCATTTCTTTATGAAGTGCTTTTGCTCAAAACCCCATCGACTGACCAAATAGCATTTAAAACAAGAAACAAAA
>VBSM01001562.1:58939464-58954410 GCA_008086735.1 Cheirogaleus medius
GAAAGCACTGTGTATGGCCTTGGAGGCATTAGAAGGGAACAAAGTAGGATCCCTGCACTCAAGTGGCTTTCTGCCTTGTCCTCATGGAATTCTCAGAGTAGTCAAGAAGAACAAAATAATTGCTCACTAGAGGTAGAAGTGCCATGTTTGGAAGTGGAGAGAACCAGGAAAACTTTAGAGTGGAGGCAAAGTTTCAGCTCATTTTAAAGTTTGGATATGATTTTGATAAACAATCATTCCAGCTTATCTAAGAAAAGATGAGACTTGATTTCCTAATAGAACACTGTTAACAATTATACAACTTGATCGTAATTTTTAAAGTCATATAATTTAAGAGAGAAGGAAAGCCCAATTTAGCAAATGCTCTGCCCAGGGATCTGCTCAAACTTCTGTTACTCACCCAAGCATCTGTGTGAAAGGGTTTTTGTCTTCTCTCACCATTGTTGCAAGATATTGGTAAGGAAAGCTGTTTGAACTTCCTCAAAATATTAACATTTAATACTCCTTATGTTTTCCAACGGGAAAAGGAGGTAAGTCAATATTTCCCCATGTTGATACATAATTGAATTAGAGTTTTACTTAACTTAATAAATTGCCACCTGGGGTAATGGAACCACGAACAGCACTCAATTTCTGGTGTGCATCACTTGTGCTTTCTCATTGCACATCTGAGCGCACATTACCATGACTCCCAGAGGTATCAGGGTAAGAAAACCATTTCCAAGGAAGTGCTGGGAACAAGCTATGTTAGCCTGAGGAAGCTGAGGGTGAGAAATGAGGGCCATGTTCATGCCTGAGTGTACTGTACCATCCTACACACCGTAGTCATATTTTATATCATAAAACTCCAAGATGAAGGAGGTCCTCCTGGCTCAGATGAGGTAATGCCCCACACCTATCTAGACCAACTATGTCCGGTGTGTCTCCGGCTTTATGGACTAGGCTGGGAGGAGAATGGGACTTCCAAAAGTTACGTGTAACTTCACTCGTGAAGATTTACTATCCTCAATTCCACCAGTGAGACCCTTTATGAGGAGCACAGAAACTTACACTTTGGTTGTTGTCAGAGAACATAGCCGATCTCTCTGTGGCAACCTTCTTCTGTAACCTTTAGATCAGTAAACCAGGTTTGACTTACCCAGGGGGCAGCTATGCGTGATCTCTCCATCAATCTCAACCTACTGTTGACTCAAGGTTCATTCTAACTCTGCTATACCCCAGTTTTTAAAATCAAAAATGTCTTTGCTCAAAAAATAAAGAAGGAAGAACATCATGACTTTCTACAAATACCTTCAAAAGATAGAATCCAAACAGACTAGGGGTATAAGTGTTTTGAAGTTTGTTTTCATTTTTTTCCAAAATGATACAAAGAAGTATCAAAGACATCAACTAAACCCAACAGGAGTTGGGCTAAAAAATTCTTATATTAATATTTATGATATAATATCTATTATATCTATAATAAAAATTGAAGAGAAATAGTTGGGAAGCAAATTTTTACAGAAAAACAAACCTTCACCAGGAAGTTCAAGAGATTCCCAAAGGAAAGAATTTAAACGTTGTTTAAATTTAGGCTAAATAAATCCAGAGGGCTATTCCTGAGAGGATCAGGGCTTAGTGAGGAATACTCTGCCTGTCTCTGGCCATTTAACCAGATTTTTTTTATCATCTTACCATCTTTTTGCATTTCCTAGAACCAGCTGAGTCTGCCAAAAGAAACATTAAAATAAAAATATACTAAAGTTGCAAGTTGGGTAGGGGTTTTTGCCTTCTTTATTCTTTGAAACATATCTTCTGTTTTTAAATAAAGTATATATCTTCTATTTTTAGTAGGGGAAAAAGGTGCTCTTGAAATAACTTTCATTTTCAGTACCCAAACAGACCAAGCACAGTGATCCTAGTATGCTGTTATCAATGCACATTTAACCAAAATTCCCATGATACTCAGAAGTCTTCAATAAATCTTTCAATACTAAATCGCTAATTCCTAGCAAACATTCAATGAATAATCTACTGAATGGCATGTGTGAGTTTATAATACTGAATAAGTTCATCTAAAATAGATGGAGGGCTTTTATAACCCAGTGGTTAAATTAGTAGAAATTTTCCCTTGTTTTGAAAAGAGTAGCAATAGTAGCAAAGATAAACTGGCCTTTCGTTGATAATCTAAGAGAGAATATGAGTTTTCCACCAGTGTCTCTGTCAGTAAGGCAAAAAGAGTTTTACAGATTTGGCTACGTACCTGTTAAATGTACTTCCGTGATCTATAATTGAATGTAATTTCACTCTCTGTATCACACTTAGCATGCTAAGGAAATGGGGGCGGTAGGCACAAACTAATCGGTAACCTACTCTTAGCACAGTTAATTGCCTATAATTGGATGTATAATTCACAATACATCACATCTCTCCCTCAAAGCAAGTTGATATTTCATTGATAAACTGCAGCCTGGTTCATTTTCATCTGCCCCCTGGACTTTTCCCTACTGGTATGTGTCTCTCCTGAGCCCTTCCGTAAAGCCATATTTATGTCTTTTGGAAAAAGATCTTCAGATGCATTTCCAGAGTGGTATAATGTTCATGATTTTTTTCAAAGTAAAATGTAAATTGATTGAAAGAGTCCCATAACATCATGATAATTAGGGAAAAAAAGATAATGATTCACAAAAGAAAAATAAGATTTTTATAAGTTTTTCTTTTCATGAGCAAGTAAACCAATTTGTTCAGACTCTCAGCAATACAAATTGGGGGGAAACTCAGTACTTTCTACAGTAAAGATATAGTAATACTTTTTACTTTTTTTTTCACATGGGTGCAATGCCGACCAGGCAAAAGTTGATTCCCAACTTCCCCACTTATTATTTCTATGACCTTGAACAATTTGCTTAATACTTGTGGGTCTTTGTTTTCCCATCTGCTAAATAGGGACTATAAAAAAACTACTTCATAAGATTGTTGTGACAATTAAAATATAAAATATAATCAAAGCACTTTAGAATACCTAGAAGAAATTGTTTAATAAATGCTAGTTATTCAGTTAAAAGTCTCACACTGAGAATTCTGTCTGAGAAAACCAAGAATTAAAGCCTCGCTTTATTTCCTTCACTCTGTGGTCTATAGCCAAAGCCTTTTGTGCCAATGTGTAAACAGGAAAGTGCCCAAGGAACACCTCAAATAACTGAAAGCCAGTTTGACTTGAATGGAGGCTTAGGTCAAATTTGCATCCAAGTTTCATGGATTAGTGCTAATTGTCCCATGGTGTAAGCCTAATTTTGCCCTTCAATAAATTACTGCTTCACAGTTTTGGTGTTGTCCTTAAAGGCAATTTAACTTACGTCATTCGAGATGGATTATTTCCAGTGCAATTTGAAAAATGGGGAGAGCATGTAATACTTAATCCTTAGAAAGAGAATTCACAACAAGAGTATAAAATGCTTGATTAAACACTAGACTCGGTGATGCCTAATGCTGCAATGCCAAGTACAGTACTTTCGAAGTAAGTAAATTCAGTAGAAGCTGCTCATTTCTCTGGACCTTCTCATTCACCTCATCTCCTTTTGCTTTCTCTACCACGCTCTCCCCAGCCTTCCTCTCAGTGCTGCTCTCCAGCTTTAGCCGCTGTGTGGAGAGCAGGTTGGGAAGATGATGGGTAAGGTTGACAAGGAAGAACGCCATGCGCCCATGCATGTCTAAAAATCACGAACACTCACAAGCACGTTCAGCCGCATCTTGATACATCTCAGGAGTGAGCTCCTGCAGAGAGCTGCAGGATGACCATAGTCTTGCTTCATCGTGGAGCTCAGGATATTCCCTACCTGTCTCAACTTCTGAACTACATAGATCTGTTAGGTAGCTTTAAATCACCAAGATGCTTCTTTGAGAATCCCAAATTACTGCTGCTATAAAGGTCCTGAAAGATCATGCATCCTAGTAGTTTTTAATTTGGGAGTTGGGGAAAGATGGTATTTGATAATGTGATAAAAAGCCAGGGGTCCTGGTTAACAGTTGTATATAGACACACACACACAGAGGCACAAAATTTTGTGTACAAATTTCAAGTTTTCCAGATCTCCTAAAGTTCATCCATGATTTTCCTGGTTTTTCATGGACCCAGGCTGAGATCATCTGATCTAACCAACCCCATATTTTAAAAATTAAGAAGAAAAAAAAACACCTTAAGCCCAGAATGATTACAACAGGATTAGATGACTTTTTTGCCAAAACACTTTTGACAAGCTTGGGCCAAAACCCATATCTTCTGACTCCTAATTAAATGCTATTTCCACGAGTAGCTTCCTTTCCTGTCTTCCATTATCTTGGTGGTAAAAGAGAATGATACTTTCCTAATTCACAGAATTCTTAGATGAAATATTTACTAAAACTTTTTCACATCATAAATATTTGCAAGTAATTATTTCTCACAAAACTTTAATGCTTCTCATTATTTGCATAATAACAGCTACCCAGGTGAATTAGACAAATAGTCTTTGGTGTACAACAATTCTTAGTTCATGCACTCAGATTTGGCTATGAAAACTCGACATAGCTACTATCCAAATGAATTTTTAAGAAACATTGGCAAAGGTCTAAACGTTGTTATAGCTTTAGTCTCATCACTATCCAGAAGAATCTAGAAATAGTTTTGCTCAGGAAAAAAAAATGGAATGGAGACATGGTTTGGAGTTTTCTAGAGTTTGGTGTTTGGTTTTCCCAGATGCCCCAAATTAAACTAACTCACACTTTTTGGCTATCACTCAAACTGAGTTGACTTTGCTACTGCTTTCCCAGATCCTTCTAAAAACTAAAGGATTTTCTTCTGGCATTTTAATCAGTGATTAACTACTCCCTTCTTTTTCCTGCTGAGTTAAGTAAAAGATCCATATGCTGGGTGTTCTAGGGAATTTGTTAGGCTGTAGATCACAGCCGTGGTGCAGGACATGATGTGTCTCAAGGGAACTAAAGAAGCCATAAGGAATGTAAAGAGTCACCGGGTTAAAGCCACATTAAGACAGCTGTTACGTTAATGAGGGCCCTGCTTTGGAGAGGAGGTCACTGTATAGAAAAATATGAACCTCTCTTTATTGGTTTGATCCCATGTCCTCTGAAAGTTAATGGGCCATTCTTATCCTTCAGCATTCACTGAGCCAGATGAGAATGCTGGGCACTGTACAAGCTACACAGATTTGGAATTTATTCTGTCCTCATCCTTGGTTTTGACAAAGGCAGGAATGAAGCAGAGCACTGAACACTATTTTCAGTGTTTCATCACCTTCTTTTTCTGATCTCCTTAAAATAAATGTTTATTTTTTGACTCTCATTCAGTTTAGAGCTGATATTCGACCTGTCTTAAGAACAAATCTAGTACATGGCCTTGGCCAGCCACGGAGTATGTAGGGACCAGACCCTGGAATACAGTGGACACTCAAGGGAAGAGCGATTGGCCCTCACTTCACATTTAAATCAGGTAATCTCGGAACTATAACAAAAGCAAAATAGATTTGATGTACATATTATTTATAACATTGTTATATATAATACTATACTATAGTATTATAATATTATTGAATTCCTCCACCCATTTCATTGGGATACAGGGTGTTCCTCTGCACAGAAATGTACTTCTATTAATGTACAGAAATGACTTCTATTAATCACAAATCATGTTAATATATTAATGTGTATATTAATATATCACAAATATATTAGTACATTATTAATATTTATAATATTACCAACATATTATATTATTGCACATATATGTAATATGTATATTGAATATAATATAATGATAATATATTAATAATATATAGTTCATATTACATATAGACATAATATATAAAATGCATGTATTGAATATAATAAACATATGAATATATTATCATCATTGTAAACATTAATAATATGATAATGTGTATTAGTTTATTAATATTAATAATGTAATAATATATTTATGATATATTAATATGCACATTTATATATTATCATGATTTGTGGTTAATGGAAGTCATTTCCATACTATTCAGGGGGAAGAACACTCTGTATCCCAATGAAATGGGTTCAAGAGCTCCAACTCTAATACATCAACCCTATGAACCTTAATATATATGTGACTCTTCCCCTCATTCACCCTCCTACCCATCTCCAGCTTACACAGCCATTTGCCTACATTCTGCCTCTGAATACCTTCCTCCACCATCCCTTCCTTGCAATTCCCACTGCTACTACCTATTTCACACCACAGTCCCCATTGCCTGTCATATCCAGTGTGAGCTCGCTAGCCCGAAACCCAAGTCGTCCACAGGATGTCCTCAGCCTCGCTTCCACCACCCTATCATTCCTTACACTCTACCCAAACTGGACTACTCACTGTTCTCTTGATATGCCTGGAGTGAAAATGAAAGGTCATCTTATACATAACCCATGCACTCCCACCTCTCTGTGCCTGTGTTCATATAATTCCTTATAACTCACATACGCTCCTCACCCACCTTGTCCAATGAATACCTCTCTAGCCTACAAAGTCTGTCTTAAATCTGCCCTTTTCATGCACCTCTCTTATTGACCTCAAGATCTCATACCTTCCTCTTCTCAACGCCCACTACGTTTTTCTCTCTCTTTCGGCACTTACATCTGCTTTGTTTCTAAATTATTTGTATATTTACTTTGTTACCCATATTAGACTGCAGCTTCTTGAAAGAACTGTCTTAATTCATTTTAGCATGCCTTGACTTTTCTAGCACTATGCTGATCATATGGAAAGTTAAATAAAACAATCTCTCTGACTAGGCTCTGTAGCCTAGAAGATGCTATCTCTGTAAAATTCTGTAATAGGAGAGTCAATTAGCTGCATATATGAAAAATGTTGATCAATCTAGGGACCATGATAACTGACCAGCTCACTGCTGAGTCCCCGGCCTGACTCTCCCTATGAAAGTCAAGTCTCTGGGACTAACACACAATATTTCTAGATAAGGTAACAACTTCTGGGGCAGCCAGGAGTTCCAGTATACTCTAAAACATGTGCAATCTTTCAAACAGTGCTTTACTAGCTTTAGGGAAAAGTTTATCATTAATGATGAAAACATTATTTCACACTCAATAGAAACATAGTACATCTAAGTAGCCTTTTCCAAAAGGTTCTGGGCACATCCAAGAGTTCAAAAGATAATTCAACATGTTCTTAAAACAATATAATTACTTGAAATGTTTCCAGACTATAAAATCCTTAAAGGAAGGAATGTTACCTTGTTTACCTTTGAACATTTTTCATAATTGTAAGGTCACAGAGATGAAGTGTATGGGATCCAATTATCTCTATAGCTATGCAGCTATGTAACCTTGAGTAGTTACTTAAATAATCTGAGTCTCAGTTTCCTCGTCTGTAAATTGGGTATAGTAATTATAGTACCAACCTGGGGTTTTAATGATAATTAAATGGATTACTTCATATAAAGCACTTAAAACAGTGCTTGGCACAGAGTAAACACTCAAAATTTATTTGCTATTATCTGTATGTTACCCCTAAAGTCACACAATAAGGTGCACAATAAAGATTCCTTAAATGAATTGACACACCTCTGGGTATCATAAATATTACCATATTCTCTTAGAAATAATAACCAAAATCTAAAACTGTGCATCTACATTAAAGGTCCTTTCCTAACATATTTATTTTCTTGGTTGAAAATATGTTTTAGATGGGAAGATACTTTTTGTTTCTTGACTGGGTTTAAATGGACATGATAGCTTGGGCATCAGTACCTGTACTCGGGCCTCAGTAAGCTTCGCCCTCTGGGCCAGCTCCTCTCTGGTATAAATATCAGGATAGTGGGTTCTCTCAAAAGCACGTTCTAGTTCTTCAAGCTGCTCTGCAGTGAAGGTGGTTCGGCTTCTGCGCTGTTTTCTCTTTAGCGGTAAATCTGGTTCAGAGTCGATGTCAGAGCCTTCATCGGATTGTGGTACTGAGGCTAAAAGCATAGGAGAAAAAAAAATGATAAAATATGAATAAAATAAAATAAATGTGTATCAAAAAAACAAGTCTGGCCAAGCCATAATAATTCAAATCTTAGTCTATAGTATATTCCCAATGTCTTCCCGTGGGCACCAAGCCCCTCATGCAGTACTACATTATTAAATGATATTTAATCTCTTCCCCTTCCCTGTCTCTCTGCCCCTGAGAACAGAAATAATTGCTCTTGGCATCTGTCAGCATAGGCCGATTATGAGCGCTTAGAAAACAGGGACAGGCCTTATTCCATTTTTATGGCCCTGTACTTAACCACTTAATGGGTACTCCATTCATGTCTAAGGGATGAATCACATTTAATTTCATTCCTGATACATTTTCACAAGTCTGTACACTGGGAAATCTGTTAACAAATGTGATTTAAAAAAAAAATTTCCAAAATTGACTTAGTATCTAAATAGCCAATAATAGTAAACTATCATAGGATTCCTGAATATTTATAGACTCTACTGCTCCTATAAGAAAAATCACATTTAAATTTAGTATCTCATTACCAGATCTTGGGAAATTCTTTAAGGAGAATCTATGTACTATTAATATAAATCTCAAGAACTGGTCCAAGAAGAAGCAGGCGTCGTCTAGTGAACTGTCCCTAAACAGAAGTTTAAAGTCTGGGTCTCTGCTGAATGGGGAGGCAGCTGCCCAGAGCAGCTGCTTGGTTTGAGGAGCCCAGTGCAAAAAGAAAATATGGGGCTCCTTGTTCAAGAATTATTATAAATTTCAAGAGGACAATAGGAGAGTATTAACCCAAGAACAATGCCCCTGAAGCCAGCCCTTCTGTGGCCCTCTCCCTACAAGGCTTGCATGTGCCTGTATCCAGAGTGGGAAGGGGGTCTTCAAATTTTAGTGTGTAGGTACCTAAGAAAGAGAAGGGGGAGCTGGGAAATTAGACAGAACTTGCATTAATGGTACAATATAGTGTCTGCTCCTATAAGAACAGGGTCTGAATCCTTATAAATAGAAGCTGTGACTAGCAAAGCTTGGGCACAAGTGGCGACACTTCCAGGCCAGGGTTTGAAGGGGGCAGAGTGGAGTGAGCATTCTCCCTGTTTCTGCCAGTACTCCCACAACAGAGTGAATTGCAACAGTGATAGGTCACATGTTGGCCTATGGAGGGTTCTTTGGTTTGAGGATGCATCAGACTAGGGTTCTGGGCAGGGCAGTATTCCTCTCCAGAGGCCCCAGGCATTGAGGCAGTGAGCAGAGAGGGCCCTCATCAGGCTAGCAGGCCAAAGACCCTGAGCCTAGAGGAGAAGCCAGAGTAGCCTGGCCCTTGAGTACATGCAAATGTACTCAGAAAACTCCCCGCAAATAACTGGGGGATCTCCTAGAGAAGGGGCTGAGATAGGCTGTCAGCAAATGGGAAGGTGAGCCAGAATTGTAGATTATTAATGTCAAGGTCAAGGTAACTCATTTGCACCCTCAGGCTGGTAGGACCTGGGGAAAAGCAGGTGGCGCTAGAAGCAATGTAAAAACGTATGTGTCCCATACTTTTAATTCTCTTTGATCTTAGGCTCAAACTTAACTCTGCCCTACAGAAATCTAAAATTTCATTCTATTTCAGTATAGATTATAAGCTTCCCAAAAGGTTGCACATCCAAAATGAATTTATTAATATAAATATGATTTTAAGTTTTCTGATATTTTAATACTTCTACATTTTATTGACATTTAAACACTATGAAATTTAAGAGGCAATAGAATGAGTTAATAATATACACGACAAATTAAAGAAAATATACCCAAAAACAAATACTTGTGCATGAAAGTAAAAGAGAAGTATAATATATATCTACTGTATGCTAGATATTGGTTTTTCAATTGTTATCTAATGTAATATACAATGGTTTCATTTAATATAGATCTTATATTAGGATATTCTAGTATAAACTTAAAAAATTGAAAAGAGACTTTCTTTAACTATGGGAATATTTTTAAAGGACTATTAACATGCTAAGAAATATGCCACTCATTGTATCATAAATTTCAAAAGCTCTCAGTACAACTTATATGCATATATGTTGATAAATGTGAGCTAAACTAAATGATCAATAATTTGTTCATAATTTTAGAATGGTATTTCTCAAACTCTTGGAGCATCAGAATCCCCTGGGGGGCTTGGTGAAACAGATTATTGGGCTCTCCTTCCATGATTTCCATTCAGTAGGTTTGGGGTGAGCCCCAAGAATTTGCATGTCTAACATGTTCCCAGGTGATTGATGCGAATTCTTCTGACTCTGTATGACATTTTGAGAACCACCCCTATAGAATATTCCAGATTAATTCTTTTCTGTCTCAACATGTTCAAGTGTATAAAATACTTCCTGCCACAATTTACCAAAAAAAGTCACTTCCACATATATATTTTGAAATTATAAATAATACATTCCTTAAGAAACAAATGACTTATTCTCCTAAGAAGACAATAAATTTCCATAAAAGGTTTCCCTTCCAGGCTTCCAGTTTCTGTTGCCCTGACCTTTCTTTCCAAAGTGAATTCAAGTGAAAAACTCAATAGCATTTGAGAATTGACCAAAAGCTTCCTCTGCCCGAGAGAACCCTAAATCTTTGCTTGCACATTCTCTTACTATGATCCCATTAGGATAATAGTATGTGGAAATTTTCATGTTTCCTTTGGGAGTCTCAGGGGTTATTAAATTCTTCCAAGTAAATATGATGTGCCATGCACTGTCAGGTCAATTAATCAAAATCATCTCTGGTTTCTGAAGAAAAAGACTGGTTAGATTTACAAGCACCAGGAAGAATTAATCCGGAGGGTCAAGACCACATTGTTTCACCCTAACAATCAACATCCCCCAGAACATAACTCTGTGAGCTCAAGGCCGTCCTCTGCCCTATTCACTGCTAGAACCTTTAGAAGACAGTAGGTGCTCAATAAGTACATGTTGAATGAATGCAAGTGCAGGATATAATTTCAGTTTTGCTCTAACAGTGATTTCTTTGCCACTATTTCACATCTTTATTTTTAAATGGGAATTCTGTTCTTACGACATCTCCTAACATCTATGTAGATGGGCTTCGGAGGTCTGTGAACCCTCAACAGTCCTTTGGGGAGTTTTGCAAGTATTTGCACACCTGCATTTTTCTGGGGACTAATTAGCAGTTTTTTCAAAGAGGACTGATTTTTTTAAGATGAAGAACTACCAACAGCTAGTAATTTAAAAAACTCAGAATTTGGGAAGGTACACCTGTCAAACAGTAACGCAGGTGTGGCCTAAGGTAAGCTTAGGGAGGACATAGAGCAGAGAGGCAAAAACTCCCCGGATCTTGACTTTTTGTATGAATACACAGGCCATGAAAGCAGGGTCTCATGATCCTTTAAAAAAAATATATTCAGAATTTTTATGAGTTCAGTAGGACAACCTTCACCACCAAAAATAAATTTTTTTAACAAGCTAACAAATCACTACTTTTATTTATAGACTGTTTATTCAAAAGCAATGGAAAGGTTGCATCTAACCAGGAAAACCACCACACAGCATCATTTCAAAAGACATTGAGGAAATGATTTCCCTGATTCTTCTGCTGGAAAATTATTAGAACCAACTGATAATTTTTGGTAATATGAAGCCACAATCTTACAAGTTAATTCTAACTTTCCCCCATCTGTAAACCCCAAAAGGATGTGGGCTTTAAAATATGTAAAATCAGCAACCCAAGATTAATCTACCAGCTAGGAAAAACTAGTTATTTCTAAAGATGGAAATACTACTATTTCTTATATTGCTAAATAGAAATAAAATTCGTTATTTGCACAGAACTTTATTCACAACAATTGCCTGGATTTGAATCATTCAGTTTTTACCAGGAACAAATCTAAAACATAAATCTCAGTTTAACAGCACACAGGAGACCATTTTGTTGGAGTTCGTCTATTTTACCTACTCAGCTTTACTCAAGCTACTAGAACAAATTAGATACTAGATACAAAGTATATAATCCCAGATATTATACAAAAGTAAAAACAAGGCTTTCCTTCAGGCAGTCTGATAGAAGAGAATTATATATTTTTTCCATATAGAATATCTAATGCTATGACCTAGAAAACTGCAAACAGTGTCAGCAACACAGTTACCTAAATGAATTACCAAATTGTCAGGATACAGCAACTAGATTAAATATAATCTCCTTGGAATATTACTACTGTAGAGCCTTAATATTAAGGGAAGATTTTTAATCACATTTAAGTTGCTCAATCATATTCTACAGATGCCTTGACAAACAAAATTTGCTTTTTTATTAATTAAATAGAGATAATGTCCCCAATTTTGGAATCTCAGAGCAGCTCTCAAAAGAAAATTCATATCAATACATAATGCACAGCCCTCTAAATGGAAATTTTGTTCCTTTAAATTGTATAACAATTTGCAGATTTTATCCCAATCCATATTGTTATCAGATGTTGAAAATTTTGACTCAATTATTGAAATCCCTTCACAATCCATTCTCTGACTTATACATTAACTCACCAATGTATAATGTCACCAATGACTCTGAAGCAAATCTTTCCAAGAGGATGAGGATTCCTGTCACTGCCCCATGTAACCACATAACAACCCTAGGAAGTACGTACATACCCCACCAGATAGAAAGAAGAAAACGAGACACTGAAAGGTTGTTCAGGTTGCACAGCTAAGAAATCTAGGATTTGGCCCAGGTCTATGGGACTTCAGAGGACATGCTCACTTTCTTCTAGCTTAGAGAATCCTAAATAAGTGATCAATTCCTTTATTGCACATATACACTGTCCTGTTGAAGAGAAGGAATAGCAGAAATGAACCAAAACAGAAATTCAAATGTCAATTATTTAGCTGCTTGCCAAGATTGCTACCATTTATCCCAAAGTTTCAAAAACTGCCCAGAATCAAATGAAATTTATAGAAATTCTAGAATTGCATCAACATTATACACCAAATCAATTTTCCAACGAAATTCAATTGAATTCAACAAATATTTATTGAACTCTTTATATGTTCAAAGTACAGTTTTCAAACAATAATAAAGCACTAAGAAATGAGTCCGTTTTGCCATAATATTAAAGTTAAGGAAGCAAAATACTCAGCCCGACGATTTGTAGTCTCTACTAAGAACCATCACAGACCACTGGTCAATGTGGAACTACAACTCACAGTGAGCAAGTGAACTGACCACTCGTTTTATATTTTTATTAAAGTCCTCTTTTTGGCATTTTTTATTACAACGCATACAGTGAAAGGATATCAAAAGCTGAAAAGTTCTTTTTAAACAAAAGTGCAGGAATAAATAACTTGAAACATTCGGGATATTGATAGGTCATTCAGCAGAAATCCCCCAGGGATCATTGGAAAGCATCACCTCTGACCAGATACCTGAGTGTTTCGATCCTGTGCTTTATAAGAATGTTCATTTCATTTTATTGTATCTCAATCTAATTTTAGATTTTAGAAGCCAAGTTTTTAGTTATCTCAATAATTTTATGTTAACTCCTAAGATTAAACTTGGGAAAATGGACAAGTATAGGAGGATCAAGTGTAGGACAACTGTCATACCCCACAGGATTACAAACTCTTCCTTTGGAAACAAATCAAACTGGGAAGAAAAGGCAAAAGTATTACCACCAGTGGACTAACCATGAAGTTTAATTACAGAAGGAATTACAGAACTAGAGAGTATGTCTTTGTCCGTTAGCCCCTCGTGACCTCCTCTGTAGCCTCGGGAAATATTTCATCCTAGTTAACACTATTATACATGAAATCTTGCCTCAATTTTATAGGGATTTAGTCATGTGGAATTCTGTAATTATTGGTTTCCAGACAAATATAATTCAGAGATGGGAGACAGGCAAAAAATGGAGAAACAAAATGATTCACAAGCATGAATTTGGACATTGTCTTTCTTCTCAGCCAGATCTTTCATTTGAATAATTAAAGAATCAAAACATGACAACCATTTAAACTCTGTGTTTGCCCTAGATATAATACAATGCGATTTACAGGCCCGGGAGGAGGCTGGGGGGAATCTCTGGAGGCTGAACTTCCTAGTCACCATTCATTTACTGTAAGATGGCCTCGCACCAAATCCGATGGTCTTCTCTCCTGTTTTAATCTTTCTCAGCTAGACTTGTTGGCATTTTTACTCCAAGCTGTGTCTTGCTGATAAAAGAACAAGATAAAAATAAGAATCCCTCCTGAGTGCTTCATGAAGTCGTTTCATACTGAGTCTGACCATTTAAGGGTATTTCATAAGTCTATTTCATAAAGTCTCTAACAGGTCGTCTCGGAGTTTGATGCACCTACTTGGCTAATTGCAGAATGTCTCCTGTGCTTGTGAGTTTTGCCGTTCAACATGAAGGCGACAAGGGGCCGACTAACTGTTTTCTGATCTGAAGTAGCCCTTTTACACTGAGAAAGATGTGAATGACCTCTCTCGTGTTTGCTCGGGTGAAAGTCAGGAGGAGTGGAGCAAGACTGATATTCCCTCACAGACCCAGAGTAAATGACAAATGACATTTTCCCTTTGTGATCTTTGGGATTTTTGTTGACTTATTTGGAGGCTTTTGTTGGATCCCAAGAAATGGCCTGTGGCTGAGGCCTATTCTAGCGATTTCCACGCTCCATCTGTGGAATCCATCAACGGGGCATTTACCCTCATTCAGGGTTCTGACACCTGCCTAGCAGGGCGCAGGAGACACAAAGGAAGCCGGACTGGATGAGAAAGGGGAGGTTGGGGTGGGTTTTTTTTCAGAGGCGGGAGGAGGGGGGAGGTTGAAATGGATGCCCAGTAGGGGTTAATCCAAGCCAGTTGAGAGACTTCAGCACCTGGAAGCTTCTCTTCCACATTAATTCACAAGCTAAGAAGTAATCGGTGACGTTATTTTTTTAATGTTTTGAAACTGTATATATGTACAGGGAAAAAAAAAA
>VBSM01001562.1:58954510-59013264 GCA_008086735.1 Cheirogaleus medius
AAAAAAAAAGACAATTTTTGGCAAAGATCTGCTGGCCTTTTTCAGGAAAGGTTCTTTCAAGAACACTGAATCTAATTAAGACCCTCTAGCCAGTTACCTACTCTTGTTCCTGCTCGGCAGTCCCCCGGTTTTTGGCTGGAGAAACGTAATGCTATTCCCCTCCCTTCTGACCCAAGCCCTTCCTTCGGAAGCTGCCGCCTCACAGCACGAGGTCATTAGAAGGAAAATAAGCTCCTGCCAGGTTGGGGCTAATCAAAATAGCACAAATAAACCCTGACACTCAACAACTCCCCGAGTGCCTGCTGCCCTGGGAGGCGAGTACAGATTGGTTATGAATATGGCCAGCCCTGGGCAGTCCAGGAGGGCCAGCCGTGTGCTCCGTCGCCCTGGAGTTATTAGAAATGCACAACATGGACAGTTGGGTGTTTATTTAAGATAGGGGCTGACAAGCAGAGGCTGGCAGAACGACCAAGCTGCCTCGGAGGTGCTGAACTGCGCGACCCAAAGATGCCTGCATCCTAAGGTTCTGACTACTTTGAGTTTCAGGTGCCCGACGGATTTCTGTCCGCATTTCCTCGGGAAACCTTTCTCTGGATGGAGTTCACTCTCAACAGCCACCACCTGACTATTAGTCATTTAAAAGGCCTCCTTTGTAACAACACAACAAGAAAGAAAGCTGTATTTCTTCTTCATTTTTTTCACTCAGCTCTGCCAGTGATTATTTTTAGTAGCTGCATTTGCTGGTACGTTTAAGTAAAAACATGCTTGTGCTTTTCTCATCCCCTGATACGAGCAATATTTTGCTTAAGGGAGCCACAAAATCCCAACCAAGCTGTACCTGTTTAAGCACCTCCTTTCAAAGGTTTAAAGTGAAGGAGGAATCTGTTATGGGCTTAATAACCCTGACACTGACCCAAATTAACCCAGTGGCTTCTTAAACCCCTTATTTTGAAACTTATGTGTGTGTAACAAGAATTCCTTTTACAACATGAATCTCTCCCATCAAACAAGAATATCACTCTTCCCTGCCCGACTCTCGGAAATGACTATTTGCAATTTTTTTTTTTAATTTGCTTTTTAAAACTCCATGGTAACAACCGCCAAAGCATTTCAAAGAGAAAAAGAGACTAAAGCCCCAAGAAAATATGTTGCTATTCAATTAGGAAAACTGATTAGTTAACTAATTAATCAGCTAACAGCTTTCTAAGAATAGTCTCCCGTGATAAGAACTTTCTCCCTCAAGAGCTTAAAAGTCAGTCATAATTAAAATTAAGAGCCGGGACCGCTATTCCTATTAAGGCTCCGTGTCTCTAACAGCAGCAAGCTCAGTTCTAGTGTGCTGGGACTGGATTGCAAGAAGCAAAGAAAGGTAATCTGCACACTGAAGGGGAACAGGAAAACAGTAGTTCTCGTGAAAGGAAAAGGGCCAAGTGACTTTTATTTACAATTGCCAAGAGAGAGGCCATTATTGACCATATGTGCCACAATTGCCCTCTTATCTCAGGCTGGCCATCATGTCCTTTGGGAGCTGTTAATGAACTGGGTAATTGAGCTGCTGACATGTGTTACCAAAACAAAACAATAGGAAGAAGAGACAAATGAACATTTTATTTGCCAATCAGAGTAGGTTCAGCTTTTCACGGAGCTACAGCTAAGTAACTGACTGAATACATAAAACAGTACGTTGAAAGCAAGCAGATGCAGACACAATAATAGTTAACTGACAGCTTATGGCCCATCTGTGCTTAACATTTTGTTAAAGAAATTACTTGACTTGCTAAAGAGACAAATCATACAGCTGCCCCGAGTGCTGCATTATAAGAGATAAATCATTAGCTAAACTGTTTCATGCTTAAAATGACAATGCTTGTTAACAGTTATGTCGGGACATTTTGTCAGCACAGCTTGACACAGTTCTTACTTACTAAAAATGTGACAACTCATAGATATGCCATGGAATTGGGTTAGGAAAAAAAGAACACTGCAAACAATTTGAAAGAACAATAGGCATTTTTAGTCTCTCATGATTAAATATGCATTTCTGAGATGCTATAAATGTAAAACTCTATGAAATAGAACATAAGATCATGTTTCATGTAGTAATTATGTACCTTTCTTCCATTTACATCTTATTTATTCAAAACTGCAGCACAGTAGAAATGCTCTGGGTTGTTTACTATTAATTTCATCAATGATAGAACAAAAATTAAGCAGGTTAATTGTTTCTGGCCACTTCACTTTTCCAAATATACTCACTTTCTTCCTTTGGAAAAATATTTCTTTAATAGGAAAAAAACATATGTTGCAAAAGACTAGTTTTATAAAGGGATTTAGCTGATGTTTTTTGTTACTGTATCTGAATTGAAACCACACTTTTTGTCCAAGTGTGTTTCAGCCATTGCTGTGTAGACCAACTCTGAAATCATATCAAGGTAAACTGGTTAACTAGAAGCAGAACATGGATCTCTCAAAGCCCTCCTTGTGATAGTTTCTTCACCATTATGGGCAAAATTAACTTAATACTAGTAATAATGATAAAAGAAAAGCAGCTATTTATTAATCTGATGGCAACTTGCTATATCCAACCACTGCTCCCTGGTCTGTCCTTTGTGTATGTTTTCTTTCATCTTTACCCAAACCGTCTTTGGAAAGATATTGTCATGTCCATCTTACAGATGAGCAAAAATGAGGTCTACAGTGACGTAAATTGCCTGATTCAGGAGAGCTCAGAGAAGCTATCCTAATATAAAATATTATGAGCATTTGAGGATTAGGATTAATGAGAATTGAAAGAAAAATTATAGCCAATATCCTCACTCTTTTTCTTCCTGGTCTACAGAGCCAAGACTCAGATATCACAGTCAACACTGTAAATCAGTTGTGAAAACATGAGCATAAAAGGTGCACAATATTTTCAGGGGTGGTTGGTATAGGTGAAAATTATGTTAGGTACAGTTACTAAGAAAGAACTCTGGCTATGAAACCTAAGCCTTAGCTATATTTACAGAGCTTTAAATAGGACAAAATGTGTTCAATAAGGCTTATGACATAATTGACGAAAACAAAGAACTACTTTACCTTCATCTTGATTTTCCACTATCAACTATTTTTGCTATTGCGTGCATGAGTTGTTTTAAAGTCAACAAATAAGCTAAGGCTCAATATGTCAAAGAGGTAACAGGTTACACAGAAAGCCTTTCAGGAGGTAGAAAACAAAAGGATTCTTTTGCCATCCTTATTAAGTCAAGAGTACCCAAAGACACACAAAACCTAAACCGCTTTATCCACGACTAAATTTTTCCAGGATTAGCATGACATGAGATGTTTGGAAAATAAAACAAAGGCAAATTTAAGAAGAAAGTTATATACTACCATTTTAGTGCCAGAAACCTACATAAACAGGTAAGAATATGACTAAGAGAACTGAAATGCCAGGGCAAAGCATTTATAAAATTGCAGGATCACTGGAAGAAACTCTAGGCAAATCCCCTCATTTTACAGATGAAGCTCAGAGAGAACAAGTGGGGTTACCCCAGATCACACATCATTCAACAAACATTTATTGAATACCTAAGGGGTGGCTGATATTGTCCTTGGAACCAGGGATGCAAATATCAGTAATATATGGAACCTAAACTCAAAAAGTAAAACTTCACTCCAATGCTCTTTCCACCAAGGCAAAAAGTGTCGTGTATATATAGGAGTTAATCTAACCATGCCCTGCAGCAACAGAAAGATTAAATACCCTCTCAAGGCTGGAAAACCTAGATACATTATTTACTAAATAACAGAACCACAGATTCTGCCAGCCTATGATCTTTAATATAGAGATCAAAATAATACATACATGCTTTTAACTGGCACTTCCCATATGGCATTTCAAGATTTTTTCTTTGCTTCCCATTTTCTCCTCGGTTCTATAAGGAAGAAAAGAGGCAGCAGAGGAAGCTTGTTTTGAAAATCCAAATCTTATCTGGGTCAATTATTGCTTGTTGGAAGATATAAAGAAGTAATAACTAAACATAAATGAAAGAGGAAACTCTTTTCCTGGAGGCAACAGAGAAGGCTGAGCTTAATCCTCCCTGGCAAAAGAATTAGTAGCAACATCAAGGTCATCATTAGAAATCATGCATGGGATACCTACTGTGCGGGAAACACTTCCCTAGAGGCTGAGAAGAAGGGGATAATGAATCAGAAGAAAGTGTGAATCCTCCCTTTCCTCCTGCAAAAGCATGAGGCTCCTATCGAGACAGTGGGATTTCAGATTAGTGTCACAGCTCACCAGAGGAACCTGGGAGGAATTGGCAAACCAGTCAAAAGGACCAAATAGATTATGTGAATGATTTATCACCAGCCTAGGGACAGGTGCTTTTTGAAATTTTGTCTTCTTCTCTCTGTGTCTAAGTAACAGTTGCCATTGAACTCAGGAGAGGTGATACCAAAGGTTTGAGCAAAGGAAGCTTCATGTCACAGTGACATGTCCTACAGCTTAGGAGACAGGCCAAACTGCTTCAAATACCCACTTGGCCATTTTTCAGATTTGGGGCAAGATTATTAACTCTCTGAGCCAGTTTTCTCATCAGCAAAATAGTGTTCAAAATATCTGCTTCAAATTCTGGTTTTAAGGAAAGGAGGTAGTTTGCAAAACTCAGCACAGTTCCTGACACACACTATATCCTCAGAAAATGTAATTTTCTCTGCAGCCCCTTCCCCTTCTTGTGAACCAGCTCTACCAGGCATAAAGGAATTGCCAGAGAAAAATGTTCTTTATATTCTAAGCCTGAGAGAGAAATTGACCACCAAAATTTTAAAGATATTTGTAGAAGTTCCAAAATTTGTATAGTAAGAGCATCTTCCAATATCCCATCTACTTCCACTTTTGAAGATCCTGCACATAATCAACTAGTATATGTATCCACCAAAACAAGATATTCCACTCTTGATCTATGCCTAATTCCCTTAAAAATCCAAAATGAAGGGCAGGGTTACTCCAATCCACCTGGCCCAGGACACATGTCTGTACTGGGGGATCAAAGATTAGGGTAGCTATTAGGTAGCTAATAAACTCTGTGTTCCCAAATAACTCAGGGCCTAACCAAGAAGGCTGAGACTAATGAAAGTCAGGCAATTAGCCTAAAAGAAATTAAACGTATAGCCTCTCCTTTCACCAACATTCATGTTGGTTTTCATGAGGAAGAACTTCTAATATGTTTGCTTGAAGGCAAATTCTTGTGTTTTCTATGTCCACTGATATGGATCTGAATAGGCAAAATGACGTATGGTTTTGAGCAATGCTCTATCTGACCATTTTGATTAGTGTCCACAGTCGATGTGAATAGGTCAGGTGCTCAACAGCAGAAGAAAATATCAAGAATTTCTTCCATGGCAGACTTCTACATGAATTATTGGGCAAGTGCCTTTCCTCACCTCATTGTCTTCTCAGTAACAATCTTGCAGAACTGGAGGGAAATTAATAAGGAAGTGCTAGATTCAGGGAGGGGAGGAGAGAAAAAAAGAGAGGGAAGAAAGAAGAGAAGAGAAGAGGGTCGACTTCCTTTTCTATAATAGCAAAGAAGAGTAATAAGGCAATAGGCAATTCAGGAGTCAGTGGGTTGACTACAGCCACTCTTTTCTCCAAAAGTCTCTGATGACAAGTCTTTTGAGTCAGGAAAGCCTGTTCTGAGGGACTAGAGTTGGGGATAAGAGTCTGAACATGTGTCCTGATCCCTGACAGCTTTAAATAAATTAAGGCCTCTCGGGGGTAAAGACCAACAGCAGTCCCACCCACCCTTCCCGCCCACACCAGCCAGTGACTTTACCTGGAAATCATCCCATCGACATGTCAAGACAGATGCCAACATTTAAAGAAACTGTTGCCAATTCAATTTAAACTCAGGCCCATTCTTCTCATATGTTTATTCCTAAGAAGAGTTTCTTGGACAAAATATATTGTTTCTTACATCATTGTGAGTTTTTGTTTTTACATTATAAAAGTACATTATATTATGAAATAAAATTTGGGCAATGTCTAAAAAGAAGAAACAATGATAGTCCCAAAATCCCAAACAATCACTATTGATTTTAAATCAGAGAATTGGATTATACAGATGGATGGATGGATGGATGGATGGATGGATGGACAATAGATCAAAGATAGATATAGACTGATCAAACTCCTTTACGTGTCTCTTTTCATACTTTTTTTCTGTGTATATTATTAACAAAATGTAAGTTTTTAAAAGCTTTCTTGATTTGTTACACATTAAAAAAGTAAATAAAACTCTTTCTACCAGCAAATGTTCCAATGAATTTATCCTTGTTGCTTTAGTAATAACAAAAAAATTATTTGGTTCACAATACTGTTTATATTTGAAATTTTAACTTGAGTTCTGAAATTATATAGGACTACTTCTTCCAAGTTGATCATATGCACCTGTGGATGCATTTGAATGTGCAAATAGGAACATTTGTCCATCTACCTATATGAAGGCCAAGAAAAATGCACATATGTTCTCATTACATTTATATAATGCAGGTACATAATTCATTCAAACAAGCATTGAACCCATTCTCATACATCGCTTTTCCTACTCTCAAATAAGCCACAGTTTTAAGAAAGCTCACCAAGGGCCTGGGCCATCAGAAGTGGCTGTCCTGACTATCCATCCCTCCCGAGTCTTCCTCCTTACTTCTATTCAGGTAGCAATTAAGCAGGAGAGAGCTCTTAAAATACTATCTTCTTTCTGGTGGAAGAAGCCAGAGCAAGACAAGAGTGTGAATGACTGAGGTAAGCCTGTGCAGAGAGAGAGTAGCTGGGGAAGAAAACCAACCAAGGCACAGAAAGACAACATCCCAGGTAACCAAAAATGTCATTAAATTGCAGGGGCAAAATAAGGAATATATCATTATTTAAAAATTTTTCCACTACTTGCTAGAGATGTTCATGTTTTTTGCTGTATGTGCTACTTAGCATAGAATTTTAAAAACTGGAAATCACTTAACAGATCATCAAACAACCATTTACTTTACAGATTAAAAAATACAAAATACAAAAACTGAGTTTCAGGTGGATGAAATGATACCTCCATCAACACCTAGCTTGTTAGTGGCAGAGTCAAATCTCAAACCTAGATCTTTAAGTTGCAAATTCTGGCTCTTTCCACTTTATCACATGATCAACTCATTATTTTCTGCGGATCTGTGGATGAATTGACTTCTATTTTCCAATCAGTTATGGTAGCTAGAGTTCTTTTCCCATCAACAGACCCACTGAATCTGAAAATTAATGGAATGAGGTGAAGCCTTTTGGACTCAAGTAGGGCTCAGAGAGGGAAAATAGAATTTTTTTAGCATCTCAAACATTTTATTTACATCTAACCATTATATAATGCTATTTGTTTCTGATATTTATATATTATTTTTTCTTGTGTCTGCTGTATGTATACATATTTTTTTTCTTTTTAGAGAGAGACAGGGTCTTACTCTGTTGCTTAGGCTAGAGTATAGAGGCATAATCATAGCTCACTATAACCTCAAAAGCCTAGGCTCAAGTGGTCCTCCCACCTCAGCCTCCCAAGTAGCTGGGACTACAGGCATGTGCCACCATTGCCACCATACCTCCCTAATTTTTTTATTTAAGAGATGGGGTCTTCATATTTTGCCCAGGCTAGTCTTGTACTCCTGGCTTTAAGCAATCCTCCTACCTTGGCTTCCCAAAGTGCTGAGATTAAAGGCATGAGCCACCACACCCAACCTGATTCTTAAAGTTCTATACCTCATTATATCTTCATAACAACTTTGTGAATTAGATATTCTTATCTTTTTGTTTTTAAAACGAAGTTGATAAAAAGAACTTGCCCAAAGTCTCAGCAAGTCAATTAGATGTCAATTATATAATCACCTCTCTTCTAAAATATGCATTAAAATGTTTTCTGGATCATCTATTACTTAGTCTTATTCACAAATTTTTTTCACTCACATAACATATATATTCAAATATTCATCAATAATAACCAATTTTTATAAGAAATAATGATTAATGTATTTCTGAGTAAATCAGCTTTAAAATTTAGAAAACTAGTAATTAATGTGAAATTGAGTATGCACACAAACACCTGCCAAAAATTCACTTAGTGGAATTTAAAGTTTTCATTAGACTGGGACAAACCTACTTCCCAGAATCCCAGGTGCTTGCCAAAATGGACCAAGAGTTGGTCATATCTCAGCTTTCTCACCTTCACTCACCGTCTGCTCCACCTAGAATGCCTTTCTGTCCATCTTTTCATAATTATCACACATAGGTCTCAAAACTCAGGTCCACAAAAGCCTTCACTGAACCTCCCAGCCATAAATGCCCCTCCGTTCTCCTCACTGCAAGAGCATTTTGTACTTTCCCTACTTTCGGCACCTTTCCTTCCTAATCTAACCATTGACTAAAACTTACAGGTCAACTCTTGTTGCAACCACATTATTTCTCTGATTGACCACTTCCTTAAATTTGTGTAAATTTAGCTGTGTGTCCCAGTGGTACTTTTTCATTTTAAAAGGTCAAACAGTCAGAGGTCAGCAAAGCAACTAGCAGGTTCATACAGACAAACCTAACAAATGCAAACACTGCCTTACTAACAGTGGTTTTGAGGGAGCCCAGTTCTTTGCTTGCCAGTTGAGTAGTTTTGCAAGTGAAAAATTAAATGCCATTCTAAGAGAAATGTCTTTGCATGTCAAAGTTTAATGCTTATTTTGACTACCACAATGTTAAAGAATTCACCAGAAAAAAAAAAGGAGGAACTTCCTGATAGTATCATATGGTATTATCATAAAATAAGGAAAGTAATTGAGCAGCATGTGGACCATTCTACTTCAATCTTTCATAAGATTCCAGTTAATTTTGGAGACATTCACAGGCATAAAGAGACCTTTTCTTGGTTTCAGCAGTTACCCATGAAAGAAAATATGTGAAGGTATTCTGTAAACTGTAACATTCATAGAACATATATTTTTCATCATCGTCACCACCACCAGATTTTTATTATTATAGTAAATAATGGAGTAACAACTAAACAAACTTTGTTAACCATTATTAAAGAGGCATTATATCAAGCCCTTCATTTTCTACAGAACATAAAAACACGAGGGTATGAGGTCATTCTCTGATCAACTGAAGATACTTCTTTTCTCAAACTTCCTGATTCTTTTCTTTGAATGTCGAAAGATACCAACAGTATCATTCCTCTCTCAGTGACCCTTTCCTTGAATAAATCTTTTCTTTTCCCATTTTGCTCTTCAGTCTTAGGCCTTAAGGAAGTTTTACTCTTCAGCTTCCAGAATCTGTCAACAAAGACATATTTTTCTTCTCCACTTTCAAAAAAGGTTTGAATTCCAGCCCAAACATACAGAGTCAGAAGCAGATCCATGTTTTGTTGAGACCTGAAGATTTTACAATTGGGGGAAGGGGGTCCCTCTTTAAGAACACAAAACCAGCTTCCTTTTGCATATTTTACAAAATCACATGGCCATGTGACACATCATCCAGAGGGTTCTTTGCAGGGTTTCAGAAGGAGCCCTTGTTTTTCATTATAAACTCACTCCTGCTCATGAATCTCTGATGAAGCCAGACAGTCCCTAAGCAAAAGACACTGTCCTTCTGTGTCTGCCCCTCCTGCCAATGACACAGTGTGAAACATCCCTAAACAGCAGGAATGACAGCTCTCCTCCCACCACCGCCCAAGGAGCAGGAACAATCAAGTCAACCAAGACTCATGATTATAAACCACCTAGAGACTCTGATGGGGGAATGGGGTTTCTTTTCCCAATTCCAATGAAATCGACCCTCATGGGTAGCTACCACCTCAATCTATGAGTAAATGGAGATTTATAGGTCGTGGATTGTTCAGAGAACCTCATGATTAAATCTGGGAAGCCGTTTAGCTTTATGTTCTAAACTTGAAGAAAGGTCTTGAGCACCTAGAACTCACCATAGGTGGGAGGATCATAGAGTACGATTGCACCCTTCTGAAACAACCCTCTGATAATGCCGTGGTTCAGGCGCATGCTCCTTACACTCATCAGGCCTCAAAATAATGCAGTTGAAACTACTTGTAAAATTCTACCTTAAATATTTTTTTCTGTAATGAATGTGTATTACTTTTGTAATAATGGAACTAGTTCCATTAATCAGGAAGTAACTTCAAAGAAGCTTGGGTATTTTTATGAGAATTTGCAAACAACCTTGAGTCAATTCAACATTCTAGCCAGCATGTGTAACCTTTCTGTCCCTAAAAGATGATACTGCTAGCACCCTCCTAAACTTGAAAAACAAATCAGTGACAATAATAAATACCACTAAAAATCATATGCATGTCAATTAATATTGTTACACCTTGCATAGGAAATATTTGCACACAGGATCTTAGAAAAAGTTGTCATGAATAGGGGAACGTGCACCAGACATAGGCCAGACTTAATACCCTAGAAGTTGAAGTGGAGGAGTTGGGGTATTAGAAAATTACAAGGAAAGGCCAGGTGCGGTGGCAGGAGGATCACTTGAGGCCAGGAGTTAGAGACCAGCCTGGGCAACATAGGCCCTATCTCTACCAAAAAAATTATTTTAAAAATTAGACAGGAATGGTAGTGCATATGTGTAGTCCTAGCTACTCAGGAGGCTGAGGTGGGAATTCAAGGTTACAGTGAGCTATAATAGTGTCACTGTACACCAGCCCGGGCAATAGAGTGAGATTCTATCTGTCAAAATAAAAAAGAAAATTGTAAGGAAAAACAGTGCCTTTGGTTAAATTGGTTTGCTATTTTAGGCACAAAGGCTTTAGAATTTCACTTATGTAAATATTATGTTATATTTCTTCTTTACTTGGCATCTGAAGATGTAGCTTTATTTTCATCTAAGATTTCTTAAATTCTGAATATATCATACAGGACCTCATACAGTTTTGCCCTCAATGACTCATTAGAAACTAAATTTCACAACATTTCTTCACACTTTTAAATAGGTAAAATAAGAATTTCACGTATCTCAGGTGTTCTAACACATTATCATGGAGGAAGATTTATTTAACATGGAAATTTTGAGCTGACTGCCAAGACTCCTGAGTTAAAAACAAATGCACATTTGCATCTAAAGGACCTCCTACCCCAGCACTTCCATTATCCTCTAGTGGTGCACCACTTGGTGGGTGTAAACACTCTCAGATGAATGAGCAATCGCTTTGCTACATAACCAGAAATTACCAATAGACCACTAATAAGAATCACCACAACATAGATGTGGTGCTAGAAAACAAAACAATATTTCCAAATTGAAGATGTGACAATCTATACTAGGGGTCATCCAAACATGACCCACTGCCTGTTTTTGCCTATGAGTTAAGGATGTTTTTTATATTTTTTAATTGATGGAAAAAAGAAGAACATAAACATGTGAAAACATGTTAGTGTCCACAAATAAAGTCAATTGGAACATAACCATGCCCATTCATTTATGTATTTTCTATGGCTACATGCTAGAACAGAAAAGCTGAGTAGTTGTGACAGAGACCAGCAGCTCAAAAAAATGCCAAAAATATTCACTCTATGGGCTTTGACAGAAAAAATTGCCTAGTCTACATGACAGCCAACATTTGATGGGTTCTCACAATGCACCAGATACCATGCCAAGCATCCTTACTTGCTTTCCTTTACCTAATCTTTCAAATCAATGCTATTATTGTCCCTCACTTTACAGATTAAAAAATGAGGCTCAGGGAGATTATATAGCTAGTATGTAGTGAAAGTAGGAATTGACATTAAATCTCTCTCATGTTGATGCTTGTGTTTATTAATTCTACTCCAAACTTCATCCCTTTCATTCCCTGTCACCACCAGAGCCTGTCACCACTGCCATCATCCAAGAACAGGTAAAATACAGACTTATTTCTCGCATTAGCTGTGGCATGATGCAGGCCCAATCCCTCTGCACTGTGGTGGAGGGGTGCCTAGCCCTGTATCTTGCTATTCTTCTATGTCCAGACATGAATGAAGCTAGAATTATGAGGGATCTTTTCCCATGAGGGCTCAGGTCTCTGTGATGTTACTCAACTTTATAAGGCAGGTGCCAAACTTAATTCATGAATTGATTATACCCAAGAACTGAGCTATTGCTTAGTTCACAAAGAGGGGAAGAACCAGGAAACTCTTTTAACTGGACAACAGTTTTCTAGGTGGTCTAGCGTCTTGGTGCTATGCTTCCTTTAGCTTAATGTTGACCCTAGCTTTGACTTCATTCTTGGATTGTCTTGGATTTCAATGCCACAAACTCAGTGACCTCTGATGTGAACCATTGACTGTACCCCCAGAAATGCTAAAACCACAGTTGTTACCTCACTCCTCAATCCTATGTCCTGGTGCCCCATAGGCTACTTCCATCATTTCTAAATAGCCACCACCAAGGCAGCAAGTTCGCCTACATGGTTAACAAGGAAGCTAGAAGCAGCACAAAAGAAAGAACTGTTATTCTATTCCCAGGAATCTATTCTCAACCCAGACGGTCAGTTTGGCAAATTGCCTAAACTGTATGGCTCTCAGATTCCCCATCTGGAAAGGGCTAATAGCAACCCACAGGTGGCTGTGAGGGACAAATTTACAGGGGTATGAATGGACTTTGGAAAAATGTAGAGTACTGTTGAAAGTGGAAAAAAAGTAAATTATAGTGTTGATGTATAAAATGTATATCCTGGTTTGACATTCATATGCTAACTCTGTCAAACCTTAAAGACATATTAGGGAGTGATTTAGCATCCAAAACTTCATGCAAACCAAGACTCTGAATAAACCTAGGTGATACCCCACCAAAAACAGCAATAAAACAAGTTGTGAAAGATATAATCAGAGTCCAGGTAACAGGACATAACCTACGTCATAAGTTTAGACATATGTTTTCTTTCCCAGGGAAAAAAAACAGGTCAAAGTTTTTAATAACCTCATTACAAAATATTTCTCTAAATTCACATTTATTTATTCACCAAATACTTGTATAGTGCCCACTGTATGTCCAGTTCTTTGCAAAGCAGTGCACACAAAAAGCTGAGCAGAACAAAGCTCACAGTCTAGCCAATATCAAATTAAAATAAAATCTGACATACAATCTCCAGGAAATGTCAATTGCAAATGTTTTTTTAAATGGAGAGTTTCACTTTAAGTTTTCATTCAGACACGTTAGATGGTTAGCCAGATAATAGTTGGACTTCTAATCCCATTTTGTGTTCAGTGGATATGTTATTTGCCTGAGGGAAGCAGGAGGAGCTGTCACAGTCTTTTTTCATCTTAAATTTTGTCAGTCTTTTCTCACCTTACATGTAGATTAGTTTTGTTGTACTGAAATATGCTTGTCTGTTCTGACATGCTTCCTCCTGCAATAAGCATTGTCCAATGCTTCAGACATATAGGGTTACCCAGAGGGTCTGAAATTTATGGTCTCTTAGATGATCAGAAAGACCTTTGGGAATCTGGGTTTCCCACAGTCAGAAAGTATTATTTTATTGAAAAAACATCTCTCAGACCCATCTCTGGACCTGACCCTAAACTGATGTCTCCCTCAGTGTCATAAGTACTTAGAACGCAAGAGAACACTGTGGCTGGCTAGGACTACCAGAAAATCTCTTAGAGGGAGCTGGTGCACTTCTTTTTGTATCATGTCATGTTCCTGATGACACTCTACAGCATAAGCACACCAAAAATCTCGATTAATATCAACACAGCATTTATCACTGACTTTCATATAGTTAAGGCTTACTATTGAGCTTTTCATTCTCAACTCGGAGAGTCAGCTGGGCAAGTTGCAACATTAATAGAAATTGAGATTTTTGTTTTGTCCAACTTCACTGGGAAAAAAGGAAACGTGTAGCCTTCAAAACGGTGAGTCATGGGACCTGATCTTGATAACTAAGCAAGGTCATCCCACTATTGAAGCATGTGGTAGAACATGTTTGCCCTGCCCATATATTATGGTTAAGGGCTCAAGGAGATGGAGTGAGGGGCTATCTAGACCTCCTGGCCAGAGGGTCCCCATTAGGAGATACCGTGCAAATTGTCTACCACCGCCTGCCTCAGAATCACCTGAAGGGTTTGTTAAAAATGATGATTTCTGGGCCCTATCCTAGACCTGCAAAATCAAAATAATTTAGATAGAAATATTTAATATTTAAAGAAATATTCTTTTTAAACAAGGACCTTAGAAATTAATTGTAATAATACTAATACAGCATCTTCCATGTAAGTCCATGTTCTGAGCATGTTACATACACTAACTTGAGTTCTCTTTGCATGTGACCCTTAGGTTTCCTGAAATTAGGGAACCACTGACCTACCTTATTTTGGAGTAGGATGCACGTGAAGTCAAATCCTGGGCTTGTCATTTTCTAGCACATGCCGTCTTACAGTGGACACTTACACACATTTAAGAAAACCTCTGTGATATAATAGTAATGATATGCCCAATCATATTCTTGACTCGTAGTTGTTAGCACCTACCTCGAGGATGAGTGATCCTCTTTGGCTTGTCCCAAACCCTGTCCTTGGAAACCTCAGGGTCTTGGATTCTTTTTTTGCTCTGCTATTTGGAATGTGCCAGAATCAATCACATTCCAAGGAGGGCTGGCAGGCAGATCCTTTTAAGGGTTTTCAGGGTTTGCATGAAGGACTTTCTCTGTTCACAGAAAACCATTCTTCCCTTCAACTAGCCCTGCGGATGGTGCTCACCATCCTCTGGAGCACTCCTTGATAGGAGCAGGAGTCTCATCCCAATAATGCCATCCCTCCCTCTCAGAGACCCCTGCTGTCCTTCCTTGATCCCTTGGGCTCACACTGAGGCAGGCACTTCCTGATCCTGCTCTCCCCCTCTCCGCTCCCACTGAGACAATCCCTCAGGCACAAAGACCCCCTAACCTCCTCCAAGTCCTTTGGCCCAAGAGACTCGGAAACCGCTCTTTGATTTCTCTACTGCAAGGAATTAACTTTTCATTATTAGTAGACTGGAAGTCTCATTCTCTCATAAACAACAAAATTAAATATTGTATACAACGACTTCTAAATGAATAATCTTTTTAATTTCTTTTTCCTAAAAATCATAAAGTGAATACTAATATGGCATTTATAATGTTTTGTTTCCACTACACAACTTGTTTTAGGGAAAGTAACCTGACTTTATCTCAGAAAACAGTCATTGCATTTGAAGACCTGGCTTTCCATTTTGAAATGCAACAGACTGTCCCCAGGTCTATTCTTCCTCCAAAAGCACAGATACGGCCATCCAACACTAAACTCTAAACTTTGGCTCAACCTGCATCACTGAAATGGACCCTATCGTTGTGAGAGAGTTTTTGTCTAATAAGGCTAATATGAGATAGTAAATACAGTGAGTGTGCTGGTAAAATCTGGAAAATCGTCACAGAATGGGCACACACGGGCACACCATACCACAAGCTCTTTCATAGTAAGGAAAAAGAGTCGTAAAGGAGGGCGACAACTTTCGTACATACATACATTTCAAACTGTCTACACTTTGCTTAAATGTCTCCAGGTGCCTTGCTCTTAACAGGGACACAGTCAGCATTGCCAAAATAAATGGCTCAGCATTTTGGGGCCTTCAGATAAGTTTCTGATCCCTCACACTGGCTTACTATTGAAATTTACTCTTGAGGTTTTCATGCCACAGTAATCCAAGATATATTTAGTTTTCCTTTTCTTTTAACTCATAGAGCCACATATAAAGGGTCAATTAATAATACACTCTTTTTTGTTCTAAGCCTAATACAATGCTAGACCGATTATTTTTCTGCCTTAACAGCTACCCCAAAATTTTAAAACGCCATGGCTTGCCAATGTTTAAAAAATAATTATTTGGGGTTTTATCATGCTAATTATGGAGACTCTTGTTCTCAATGACTGTCACTAAGATAGTGCTTATTTTCCAGGCATCATTTCAAAACATCTTCCATTTAGTGTAGAAAAAGTAATCTAACCTAACTACCTGTCTCAATTCATCTTTTCAAATGCCACTAAGAAGGCATGCACTGGTCACAGCATGGTAGGTTCTCCCACAGATTTAGCCTAAAAAAAGTATTCTGTGCAGAATGTATTCATGGAAACAAAAGAAAGAAAGAAAAAATACAGAATTATCCTAAAAAAATAAAACAATGAAGCATCCTAAAGATTCCGGGCCCTTCACATCTGAGAGCAGTGCAGAAGGTGGTCGTGGCAGGCAGGAAATGGGCCACTTTGTGCCCAACAGGACCTCCCTGCTGTCGCCCCCACACCACTGACCGCATCCCTGGTCCCAGCTGGGCTCGGAGTTCCCACACCACTGCTATGGGAATACCCAAGCGAGGACACAGAGGGGCTTTGTAACAGGAATGGACGGCAAACTCTTCTGGGCAAGGGACGAAAGATAGAACTACTTCGAGAAGGAGGGATATCCAAAAGATATTCTTCCATCCTAAAGCTGACTTGATTTTCTGGTGTGCTCTCAAGTGCATTTATATTTTAAGTTAAATCAAGATTCATTCGTATTACACCATCCAGTTTTCTCAGAGGGAACTACCGTGGTGGAAAGAACAGCATATTTGTCTGCCTCTTACTATGACCTTAGAAGAGGCAGTCATGTTTTTAATCCTCAATTATTTCATTTGCTAAGTGGGAATAAAAATATTTCCCTCGTAGCATTGTTGTGAGGATTCAATTATATAATGTATGTGAAACTTTGTTATTATTATTAACCCTTATCAAATTATTATAAGTGAGAATGATTCTCTAATTTCATTATTAAATAATATTTAGTAAATCTAATAGGATAGCTTTTTAAAAATCCAAATACCTTGTCACAAATTTATTTAAATACACAACTTAAACATTCAGGGCCAGAATGGTGACACCACCACCACATATCCCCCCATGCCCCCCAACTTTTCATTGACCTAGAGATAAACTTTGACCTGTTGTTTGATAATCACACTTTTTCTGAAGATGCCTTGTTCCTTTTAGGAATGACAGCTTGACCCCAGAATCTGGAAACTGACATGTATCAATATACCTCCCCGCCAACACTCCCCAGGCTCACCAGCAAGAACCTTTAACTTTGTACTTGATTTTTCATCCTTGTATCTTGTTTGCAATTAGAGAACATTTGGGGCAGAGTGAGGATGTTTCAATCTGAGTTTTACTGGGTGCTGACTATATTGTTCTAATGCATGGATCTGAAGTTCAGTTCCTTTTTCTAAAAAAAAAGGAAAAAAAATCTCTTACTGTTAAGACTGAGATATCTTTTTTTCCTGAGTCTTATGCTCTAAGGCCAAATCTGGGACTGACTGTGTGGCACCAATTTAAAACACACTAGAAAAATCTCAAACCCTGAGGCATACTGTGCAGTGAGCCACTAAACCAGCCCCAACAAGAGAAATGGAATAAGGAAACTTCTTCCTAAGGATTTGATCCTCTGTGCATTCTTTTCTTTTTCCAAAAAAAAATTAATCTTAAAATTTCAAGTTTCCTAAACTAAATTTATTTCATATTTTGCTTCATCTATGGTAGCTGAGATCTGCCTTCTGAGAGTGGTTTCTTGTGAGAGGAAAAACCTATTTTTACTGCTTCAAAATGAACACACACACACACACACACACACACACATGCACATCCACACAGTTGGAAGCAACCAACACAACTTATCCAACAGAACATCATTGTTTGAATAAGCCCATTCCCTGCTTCCTGATACATTCTGAAATGGAAATTCCTAATTCCTGGAATCATATTACGTTAAAGGCAGGAATCACATTGCTTCTGCCTGTTTTATATCTAGATCAAAAGGTAATGCCAAGAGATTGTACAAAGCAAATAAGCACTTTGCAGGTAATATACGATATATCAACTATAAAGACCAGGCATAGCATTATACCAATCAACATCTATTAAGGACATCAAATAAAAGGAGTTTATAACCACTGGTCCAAACACAGAAATTACATCGGGAAGTAACATTGCATTTAGAGAAAGAAAATGTAAGAGCTCATATTTTTAAAACATTTCAAACCAAAGTAGCATTTTTGTCTTTTTCCTTTTTGTTTTAAAGGGAAAATTTTTTTAAATTCAATAACTTTTGCCTTAGAATCAGAAGTTCAGTGTTTTGAAGTCATCCTTTCTCTTTTCTTATAGACATAAGGTAGGAATTTGCTTTACCTAAAAGTAAAATGCCCTTTCAGATGGGCAGCCGGAGCATGAGGCTATCATCTTGATCCTGCTACTTATTAATACTGGCTTTATGGCCTTGGGCCAGTCATTTAATTTCTATGACCTTCACTTTCTCCATCTTTAAGATGGGAAAATAATGTCCTTCTACAGTATATCACAAGATTGAAGTGGCAAATATAAAAACTACATGTAAAAGAACTATAGAAAAATAGAGTAGTATAATGATCACTACCGGATTGTGATAGTTTTATTGAACTATTTTTCTATTTGTTCATTGACTAAGAAACCAAACAACGACCTTTCATTCACACGTGTCTATATCTCAACGCCATAAGGTCATGGTTGAGGAATAAAAAAATTATTTCGGGCAACACAAAATGTAAAAATAATGCTTTCCCTATAACCATTGAACAGTCACCTAGAGGCACTCAGACTTTTTACAAACATTTAAAATAGACTCGAGTTGCAGCCAGAAACATTCAGTACATCATTTTCAAGGCAGTGAAGTCTCAAGGCAGAATTCTTAAAATTACTTTATTGATAAACTTCAGCCTTAGATATTCATCTCAAGATACAGTTTTTAAGGAGCAACCTGAAATGCAAACTTAATCTAATCCAAAGCTTCCAAAATTAGATCAACAAACAACTATTTGGCCAGAGCTGCATGCAAATAGTGGGCTGCCACGGTGTCCACAGCGACTGAGTACAACAGCCTCCCTCAAAAAGCTAAGAGTTTCACAGGCAATCTCTGCCAAACTTGAGACTCCCTTGTTGAAGCTTGAATTATATTTTAAGCTCATTTTCATAACACTCACATTGACTTTGTAAGTGTTAAAGTTTAATCCTATTTGAAATGTTAGCAAATAAGTAGAAAAGAACATACTAAATACCTAGTACACACATCAGTTTGTACAGGACATTAGGACAAGGCATTGAAAGTCTGCTGGAACTTTGCAATGAAATTCTAGATTAGGAGGAAAAGGTACCAAAAATATTCTAACATCTCTCTAAGTTGTCCTCTTCTGAGGCAGAACAAAGGGTAGATTTCTTTCTTCACTCAAGCAGGAAAAGAAAGCAAAACTCCTTACCTTCTACTTCCCTTCCTGAGTTCCTGGTATCCTAGTCTTTAATTCATGGACCAGAACATTGGCCTGCAAACCCTATAATATTGCACATTTGCCAATGCTTTTGAGAAGACCCAAATGCTTACAACTGTATAAATTAAATAAATGATATAAAAGCTATGAGCAAGTTGACCTCTTTCTTATGAATGTACATTAAATGTTTCATGTATGCCTTCTTGTTCTCTGAGAATTATTTTGAGTGTTGCATGACAAATGAGTAAAGCAGGTTAAAAATGCATGACAATTCAAAAGTTTTTCTCTGGTGTCGATATCATGACTTTGCTCAACCTCTCTGACTTATAGCCAACCATATTACTAAAACTGAGCATTTATACAGAGGAAACATTTATAATAGAATGACATCCTCAGTTTGGTAGATAATATTCTTAATTTTGTATGTAATAGAAATAGATTAATTTTATCAAGACTCTCTGATTTCCAAAACTCTTCAAAACCAAAATAAAACATCTTTTGAAAAATAAATTGTTCCCAGAAGGATTTGTTTCATAGATACAGACAAACTAATTAGAAAATGTATGTGGAAAAGCAGAGAAGTTAGAATAGCTTTAAATTTTTTTAAAAAAGAAGAATAGAGCTAGAGGAATCACATTTTTAGATTTTAAGAATTACTATAATGCTACAATGATCAAGACATTGTGGTGTAGGCAAAAGGATAGACTCCTATGTCAATGGAACAGAATAGAGTTCAGAAACAGAACTATAGGAATATAACCAGTTGACTTTTTACACAGGTGCAAGTGCAATTCAATGGAGAAAAGATATTCTTTTCAACAAATGGTGTCGGAACGATTGGACATCCACATGCAAAATAAATAAATAAATAAATAAATCTTGCCCTAAACCTAACACCACAAGCAAAAATTAACTAAAAATTAAACATAGACCTAAATGTAAAATCTATGTTTTATTGAGAATATCTTCAGGACGAGGGGCTAATCCAAAAGCTTTTAGACAGGATACTAACAAGGACAACCCATAAAATAAAAAACTAACAAATTGGTCTTCACTAAAATAAAACTTTTGTTCTGCAAAAGACACTGTTAAAAGAATGAAAAGACAAGGTACAGACTGAGAGAAAATATTTGCAAATTACATATCTGACAAAGTACTTGTATCTAGAATATAAGAACTCTCAAAACTCAACAATATGAAAACAAAATAAACATCAAATGAGCAAGAGAGTTGAACAGACACTCCACTAAAGAGAATATGTGATGACAAATTAAGCACATGAAAAGATGTTCAACATTATTATCCATTAGAGAAACATACATTAAAGCCATGATTAAATATCACTAAACTATACTAGAATGGTTAAACTTAAAAATATTGATAATAATAAGGGTTGGCGTGATGCAGAGCACCTGGAACTTTCATGTATTACTGGTGGAATGCAGAATGGTACAGTCATTCTGTAAAACCATTTGGCAGTTTCTTGTAAAGTTAAACATACAGTTAACATATGACCCAGAAATCATACTTCTAGGTATTTAGAAAAATGCTGGTGTTCACATAAAACCTCTACACAAATGTTTATGGCAATTCTATTCATAATGACCAAAAACTGGACATAACCCAAACCCTCAACACGTTGTTGTTTCTCAACAGGTAAATGAATAAACAAACTATGGCACATCCATTCAATAGAATACTAGTCAGCAATAAAAAGGAATGAAATGTTGACATATACAATAACTTGGATGAATCTCAAAGTAATTATACTGAGTGAAAGAAGCCAGTCTCAAAAAATTAAATACTATATGATTCCATTTACATGATATTCTTAAAAGCATAAAACTACGTTGATGGAGAACAGATCAGCAGCCTCCAGGGTTAAGGGTGAGAGAAGCAGGTAATTTCAAAGGGAGTTTTGGGGGTGTTGGAAGTGTGCTCTGTCCTGATTGTGATGGTTATTACATAGATTAAGATGTGTTCAGATTCCAAAAAAGAACAAATACCTATACATACATGTTCATAGTTGCACTATTCAAAATAGCCAAAAGGTAGAAACAGACCAAATGTCTACCAATGGATGAAGAAATAAACACAATGGAATATATAAATACAATGGAATATTATTCAGCCATAAAAAATAGTGAAATACTAATACATCCTATACCATGAACGAACCTCTAAAACATAATGCTAAATGAAACAAGCCAGACACAAAAGGTCATTCACTATGATTCTATTTATATAACTGGGAAGTAAGCAGAGCAGTTAAATCCATAGAGATAAAATGCAAATTGATGGTTGCCAGGGGATGGATAGGGGATTGGGAAGCAATTGCCTGATAGGTACCAGGTTTTCTTTAGGGCTGATAATGTGTCAGAACTAGACAGAGCTAGTGATGGCACTGCACAGTGAATGTACTAAATGCCACTGAAAATGGTTAATTTTATGTTATATGAACTTTACCTCAATACAGAATAACCCCAAAAAAGTCTACTTGACTATGATAATTTCAAAAATAAATTTAAAGCCACAAAAAGAAGGAAACTAGAAAAAATTAATAATAGTTTGTAACTCCATGCTCAGATTACCTCCCTGAACAAAACACAAAGGAAGCATTAGAGTTACATTGTTAAATTCCAAAGAACTTCACATTTCTGTGCATCAAGCGCTGTTCTTCTCAAAATGTTCCTGCGAAATGGTCACCCATAGTGGAAAAATGTTTTGTCCCAATTAAAAAAAAAAAGTATACAAAATTTCATTTCTTTCCAAACAATACTTGCTTGATAACAAATGTTTAAAGTAATCTACACAGTCTTTTGAAAATGTGACTGTGTTTTGGAATATATCGCTTGTTCATTTTTAATGTAACAGGATAGAAACCAGAAATGAGGAGTGTATTTTGCCTTTGAAGACTGAGGAATTCATGGGCAGGACCACTTGTTATCTTTGGCTACTTGCCATTCCCTGTGTACGATGCTCCACACCTTTGCCCGTGCTGCTCTTTCGGCCTGATACTCTTCCTTCTTGGGCTGGTTAACTCCTAGTCACCCTCTAATACTCAGCTCTGAGATCTTTTCAAGAAAGCATTCCCTGAACTTGGGGATGGCCAGACAACAGTCTCCTGCATTCCCACAGTAGTCTGGACTTTAAAAACACTTAAACACATGAGATTGCGTGATGTGCTCATGTGACTGTCTTCCCCTCCAGGCTATAGGCTTCTGGAAAGCAGAGGACATATCTTATTAATCCTCATTCTCTCCAGTAACTAACAAATAGTAGGCATTCAATAAGCATAGCTTGTTTGTACAGATTTTGTTGCACATTTCTCATAAAACAGTCTGAATGGGTTTCTGGATGAGGCCTAATCTCTCCTTAATTTATACAGGTTTTTGTTACCCGTGATTTAAAATAAATTCTGATTCTCTAGGTTCTATGCTCTCTCAGTAGTTCTAAGTTGGACTCCTGTGGATGCTTAATAGTTGGAGCAAGATTTTTTTCCTCTAACTCTTTTAGGATACTGGGAGTTAGAACATTTAACAAGCCAGACTTCTAACAATTCCAGAATAGGATGAGGTTTTAACTTCTTTAGTTCATGCAAACCCACAGAATCTAACAGAACAGCTAGAATTGTCATTAATGCCTGTGAATGAATCAAACTCTTAATCAACCAATCAGCAAAGTAATCAATTTCCTACCTCCCTCCAGAGCTGGAGACAGAGAGTAGTTGGTCCATCCAGGTTTTATGGAGCTTGAAGCTTGTAAAATTTGGTGGACTGCTTTAAAAATATATATGAATTTACAAATACAAAATCAGGTAAGAAAAGTGAGTATTTGTTTAGAATGGGGGGAAAAATCACAACAAGTTACTGGAGCTCCCTTTTGTGTGTATCTCTCCAGACAATTTACTAGAAATGCCTACGCAGAAACACATCCTGATTGCATCCTGGTTTTCCCTCCTCACTTAGAGCACTCAACAGCACTCAGCAAACACTCAGCACTCTCAAGGATTCATGCCCATGAGAGTTCCAAAATTTAAGCTTTATTACCAGCCTGGAAAAGCCACCTCTGGGCCACACCCTACAAATAAGATTAACAAGGACAATATCTGATGCTTACTGAGGGGCGCTTCTTACCCTTGTGTATTATCTCATAAAATCTTTATCACATCTTTATAAGGCAAATACAATTATTGGCCCCATTTCATAGACCTACCAGCTGCAGAGGCACTAGACCCACTCCCTAAAAATAGTCCCCTCCTCAGTACTTTCTTAATGTCACTTGTCATCCCAGAAGCCACAAGCCAGTCATACAGTTTGGCAGCTAACAGTGTTAAGTCCTGGAATCAGGCAAATCTGGACCCTGAGCCCAGCTCTGCCCCTTATTAGCCATTACTCAACCTCTCTAAATTTCTGCTTCCTGAGCTATAAAGTAAGTACATTATTATTATTGCTTTGTGGTTATCTGCCTGGCTCTTGAAGGGCTGCCTGTCAGATCCAAAAACAAATTTATCTCCAAGGGAGGTGGGAGAGAAAATTCTCTACCTCTATGATTTGAAAGAACCACTAAAGCCATGAGATCCCAAAGATCATACAGATTCCAGGAATTCCTTATATACTTCTAGGAAGCAACTTAGGGAATGGCAGAATTGTTTTGTTGCATTCAAAACCTATAGAAGCACATGGCACTGAACCTGTATGAAGCAGGAGCTACAAGTGCCGTAACTGAAAGTCTGCTCTGTATGTTAGACGAAGCCACTTCAGTCCAAATTCACCAAAGCTTAGACAGAACAAGAGATAACATTTATCTTGACTTCAGGACCACAGTCTTGCCTAGAGACTGCACACAATTCTAACTAATAGTTCAAAATGGTGGGCAAAGTTAAAATAAGAGACAAAAAGGAACCCAAATGGTTCTTCTTCACCACTGTTCCCCAGCCTTCAGTCCTTGCAACAAACATTTTGGGTTTGCATAGAAAAAAGAGTAAAATAAAACAGACTGGAAGGATAAAAGTTGGTGGAAATTGGCAAATCACTCAGTGTATGTGCAGTGGAGTGGCAAGCTGCAAGGTACATCAATATTTTCAGTATTCTAGGACAATGCCACTTCCTAATCTTTCCAGATATTAGTCATCCTTTAAAAAAGACATCAAAATGAGCTGTGTATTTTTAAAACTAAAATAAAACAATTTTTCAAAATTACTGAGAAAAAGGGATTGTACTCTTTCTATAAGTGGAAAAATGTCCACGCTTGTTATTAATGAAAATGTCCTAGTTTATTCTACTTCTATTACCTGAGTTTCCCCTTATTTTATAAAGTATTTTTAAATTAAATTTTCATTAGTATTTGAAATATTTTGTGATACTTTTCTCCCAAGACACCTAAGGAAATTTGCAATGCCACAAAGTTGATTCCTGTTTAGTTAAGCAGCTACGATTCAGTTAACTGTTTCTGTGATAATAATAGCTCCTAATGCCTCAAACTTTGTTCTGTTGTAGCATTAAGTAGGACAGAAGAGAGAATTATGGGTTGGTCCTACTAAATAGTTGAAGTTACTAATATGTTTTTTTAAAAGGCATATAATTTGTTTTCATAGTTTTATATACAACACACTAGGTGACCCTAAAATAATGACTTTTTTTTTAAGAAAAGGAAAGTTTTCCAGCACCAGAATATGATTTTGTTAAAATGCGGAGCAACTGAGTACGCAGTTCAGTAATGGACTTTTTACAAAGGCAGTAACTTTTATATTAATAGCTACATTCTGGAACAGCATGTCAAAAAGCTGCATAACAGATCCTTCAGATCTATTACTGTTCCTCCAAACAAAACCCATTATGCACAAATGCAACATCAAACAACAATCTGTAGCAGCCCATGTTGCAAATAATCAGAACAGAGTCCTCAGGGGTCTCCTTAAAAGCTGACCATGTTTTGCGATGACAGAAACATATTCGACCTATCTGCAGACATTTATGTGGGCGCTTGGGTTTTCTCCCCCTCTTACCCATACACCCCCTGGGGGAGTCTGGAAATATTTTTTAAATGGCTTTGCTCACACTTTCAAAGAAGTGCTTGGTTGATGTTGTTCTTTTGTTTTTCATAATGACCAATAAAAGTGGAATCCAAAAATATCCATCCTAACCACACTAATAAAAACCGATCAAACCTCCAATCAGCCCCCCAGCCCTGCGACTCTCTCCGCCCCGCTCTCTAGGTAACATGTGTGTGTCGCTGCGGCTGCGCTGTTGCCACGGAGGCTCTCCAGCCGCCTCTCTCCAAGGGCGTTTCAATAACCAGGCACAATGGAGAAAGCTGAGAGCTGAGTTTCCGCCCTCACTCTAGATCTCCTTGTCTCCCCGGGGGCGGGGGCGGGGGGAAGGGGGGAGTGTTCACCAAATTTTTCATATCATTTGAGTACAGCTCTTGCAGGCTTTTTGTTGTTGTTGTTCCTTAAAAGAGAACTTTCCTAGATGGGTAAACATGTTTGTCTTCAAGGGTTGTTCTAGGAGAGACCGTGCATATTTCAGCCAGCTCCAGATGAAACGAGTTAAAGGATTCTCCAGCATACTAATGTTTGAAAATGCCATATTTGTGCCATATTCAGACCCTTTACTAGGAACTCAACTTCAATGCAGCCTCCAAGCCCCCGGGCCCCTCCCACCCGCTCCTACTCCTTTATGTATATATGTTGCATAATTATGGAGCAGTGAGTATTTATCACCTTTTCTGGGCAGTAAGCAGAAAGAAATACAATACCATTACTTCCAGTTACTGCCTTTCCCAAGATAATTAGGTAACACAGTGGAGAGAGCCTTGGTAAGCCTAATGCTGTTCAAGTTAAGTGATTGACACGGCTCTGTCTGGCTGCTCTATTAACTGTTTCATTTTGTTGCTATTTGCAGTTTGCTTGGCTAATACTCCGAACAAATACAGACTGTTTCTTTAGCCCCTTTTTTCTCTTTGACCTTCTCCTGCCCATTTTCTTTGACTCACTTCAAACTGCCTTGAAAAGGCCTGTTGAATGCGCACAGTCCATCAGAGGCCCAGGTTCGTCCCTACCCTTGCCCTGAATGCCTTACTTCAAAGATGGGCCGCATTCTTTAATTGCCCTTTGAATTAATATCAAAGGGTCACAATGCGAGTGCCAAAAGAGAAAGGGGCTTTAATGAAGCAAAGAGCTGCCATTCATTTGCAGATAAGCACGTTTTTATGCCTGAATGGTCACCAAGGCTAAAGGCTTGGGGAAGAGGAGGCTGGCCAGTAAGGACTTTTCCTTAAGTAGTGATTAGTGCAAACAAACAAGAGTAAACAAATAAAAAAAGAAGTCTACAAGCAGCGACAACATAAAATAAATAAGACTAAATTCTGGAGTTATACATTTCCCTTCCCCACTTCCATTAAAAAGAAAAAAAAAAGTTGTTCCTAATGAGCAAATCCATTCACCATTTTTAATTCCATATTTCAACATTAAAATTCCCAGGGTGGAGTTTAAAAACATGCCTGAGATGAAGTATTTTCAGTCTGAAATTCTGTACTGTGGGTAACACAGGGGGGAAATGTTATGACTTTAAAACATAGGGGAAAATCTTTCACAAAAAAATGCCCCAGTGAGTGCGATGTAATTACTTTTGATATGAACGTTTGTGCTTAAATTATTGACACTTGATGCTTTCAGTACAGAGAATTTAGTTTGAGCCCAAAATGGTAAAATTTAATCTATCTATACATTTAGGCCATATTTTCCATTTCTTCCTGAGAAATCACTATTTAGTGGCCCCTGTCTTCATTGTCCCCTTGCAACACTGTAGCTGTACCTATAGACTGAGCAAACCAACAGCACCAGAGGTCAGCCTAAGGTAAAATACAGCTCAAATCATAAATGATTAGAGAGTGAAATAGGAAGCCATGTTTCCCCTCCTCGTCATTCTCCTTTTAGAGAAGTGGATGATTAAAGAAGAATTTCAGTCCTGGTGAATTATCATCTTAGCCAAAGCTCCGACTAGCATCTTTAGTGCCCAGCTACAAACTAGCTGGTTGGCCTCTTGTAGACATAACATTTGGACGATCGCCTGGACCTTTATCTCTTCCCTGGATGCCATGGTGAGCAGAGTTTATATTACTCTCAATGACGTACAAGAAAGGTCCTTGCTCAGATCCTTCCAACAGTCTCCAGAAGTGAGTTGCCAATTTTGAATTCATGCAAGTAAAATTGCCACTGCTGTGTTGAGAGAAAGAGAGAGGATTCCCTTATCTTTGGGGAAATCAAAAGCATCTTCTCCTCACTGGCCTCATTTTCCATGAGATTATCCATCCAGTTCAGAGTTGCCAAAATAGAGTGAGAAAAGGGCAGCGAATAAATGTCAGAGAGTCAGCCAATCTGCATAAATCTCCAACTCCTTCCAGAGAAACTCCTTTCCTGGCCTGCTGAGCCTTCCAAACTTATGACATGAGCCAACAGGCATTGGAACAATGTGGAAATCAAAAGACTTATTTTGCCCAAATCCAAACCCTTAAAAACAGCTTCTCCCATATCAGTTTTTCCCTAGATGTGCACCAGTGTGCTGCTTTGCAATAAAACAGCGTTATCCCAGCAACTAGGTCCCATATGTCCTGAATACAGAATTAGTTCCGTATATTTTGGACTGACCACAGGAAGATCCACTTAATCCTTGTTAAACTGTACTCTGAGAAAGCAAGAAGGCAAATGAAATAGCTAGCCAATCTTGTTTAAATGAGTACAAAAGCAATCGACAGATTAAAAATAAATAATATTTTATATTTGTTCAGAATTTTTAATATGTTTGTGGTCACTAATACATCACAATCTTTTGAGATAATGGAGCAAGTATTATCACCTCCATTTAAGAGGAATCCAACTCACAACAGTTAGTGCCTTTCCCATGATGACAAAGCTATTCAGAGAGCAACCTGGGGTAAACACCAGTCTCTTAACCCTAAAACCTTGGATAAAGCCATAGTTATATCTGGTGAAGAACTAGTTTGGAACAGCTCAATGTTCTGGGGATTCCTTACCAAAATCTGTGAGTGGAATGAACTTCAAGATACTGCAAATCCAGCTTAACAAGACACAAGGAAAGTGTTTGGACCACATATTGCAATGTTCCCCCAGGATGCTATGGTCTTATAAATATCACCATTGATAAGCTCCATCCCAAACATAGCAATAATGATGATGCTGATGGTGACGGTGCCAGTGACGATAATGCTACAGGTCAGTGATAATGATTATCTCTTGCATTTGTCCATGGCTTTACACTCACTATCTCATGTAATTATATGATTCTTCAAGTTGAGACAAAAAATTTTTTTTTTACTTTAAGCACCAAGGAATAAGGCAATGTGCCTTGGTGTCAGGTGAAGTAAAGCAATTTGAAGCTTTTAAATCTAAATAGCCTCGTCATTGAAGTTACCCAAGTAATAGGTTTCTTATTTCCTATGTAATTCTCAATAAAATTGATGGGCATTTGATACCCACGTAAAATTTATATTACCAAGGGACAAATCATTCATGACAGCATTCTCTTCTCTAGCCACCCTTCCATTTGCAGCTTGAAAAAGGTAAAAGATGCTTCTGAAATTCAGTTTCATGTGAAAGACCCCCTTCTAAGGCTTAACCTACAAGCTGCAAAAATGCAACAGGAAAGATGTTCCAACTTCACAAATAGCTGTTTTATTGAAGGACTTTCCTAGACTTAAATGAAAGCCTTATCCAGATGCCTGCTGGACCTCTCTCCTGAAGCTTTCACTTTCTCCATGTCACCAAGTCCTAACCACAAGGCTGCTCAAGTTGCATGCAACCATCCTACCAGACAACATTGACCTAAGATCTGATGCATATTTAGTTCAGGAAACACTGCATAGTAGTCTCCACTGTTTTTCCCCACTTAGGAATCAGAGTCTCACTTGGAGGAAGCTCTCCTCTTCAATGACAAAAAAAAAAAAAAAAAAGTGAAGCAAGCCATCCTAAAATGTGTAGTTACAAAAGTTGTATTAGCTTCACTTCTTTAAAAATGTAATTATACTTCTTCTAATCTTGCTGCCACTTCTCCCAAGCACCAGCATGTTTCCCAAGCATGGAGTAAGTGTTATGTCAACTAAAGAGGCTTAAAGGGGAAGAAAATGTGATCTAAACAAATCTCTAGGAGCAGACATCCTGCTGGAGGCTTCAATGGGTAACATTTGTTATGAAGTAATAAGAATTTGCATAATTTTGGGGAAGACTTTGTTTTCAAAGTAATTCTCTTTTTCACCTGCTTAGGCCTTTACCGTGTATGGCTTTGGTTAAGTTTTGTTGATGGAGGCTCATGTTTAACCAACTGTTTTTAATTTACAAATTAAACTTGTCAGAAGTAGAAATCCTTCCCTTGGAACTCTTCCAATATGTCAAGAATTAATTCTAATGAAAACGGCATTGCCTAAATGCACGATGGCCAGTCACTTATTTTATTTACACAAAGTCCTTCTCAGTTTCTTTGATAAAAGCAGCTAAATCTTTTTCCTCTTTCATGTTTTGTCAGCACTTGATTCCTTTTGTCCCTTGGCTATTTGCCTAGCTGTGGACAATAAGGCAGGAAGAATAGAAGCAGATTGTTGGAATGGCCCTCAATAAACCTAATTATGACATGTTGACTGCCCTCACCATGACACAGTCAGGGGACCCAGGCTTATTCAATTACCCTTGCCAGGTTTCTCTTTCAGACCTAAAGTTATCCTTTGACTGTTTGTATTTCTGAACAGTATTCATGTTCATTGTGAAAGAAAATCCCCTGGACTTTGAGGGGTTTTTAAGTTGATGCTGTTATTGTAGCTAATTTTTATTAACTGAATGATAACATGATAAAGAAATAGACTTTTGTTATGTAATAAGAACAAATCAGTGTGTGCTTAAAGTTACACCTTTCTTTCCTTTCTCTTCCAGCCAGCCTGGCAGGACATGTAACCTGAATTAATAAACAAAATAATTTCTTCAACCTGCATGTCCCTTACAACATGATACTGAGTCTAGCAGCACCGAACAGCACTGTGGCTTCGTTGTGATTCTTCTTAACTTAAAAAATAATAACCACATGATTTTGGTGTGTATGTGTTTTTTTTTAACTACCAAGGAGGTTCTTTGCCCTATTAACACCAGAGAACATAAGTTCATTGGTACCTTTATGCCAACAGCTATTTCTTCAGCTGTTTAAGGTAAGACAGGATGGACAGTATTTAATTAAAACTCTGACTGCTGGTTAAAGGAGCCCTTTCCTCCTCAAACAGATTGTTCAGAGATCATGCCAGTGGTTCCTGCAAAGCCAGTGTATAAAAGCTGTGTGTCAAGTGAACAAAAGGGTGGAAAAATGAAGGAATGCCAAAAATCAGCTCCTGATCCATCCTAGCTTTTAAGTCAACTAGATCTGAAAGAATTAATATTCAATTGCATTTAAAGCCACACAAAGCTTAGCAGGGAGGATTGTTTTATGGTTATAGCATCTTTGGATAATTTCTTTTTCTTCTTCTTTTTTATTTTTTCTGTTGAGAAACTCATTGTTCCCTTTAGGTAATTTGGCAGCCCTTGGAACTATAATAGAATAAAAACTCAACTACAATATTATGATGTAGGTGCTATCATTTTTAAAATGTGCTTCTTAATTCATTTCCTTCATTAGAAAATTTCCATCATTCCAATAAAAGCAGGTCTAAATTGAAATCTGCCCTGCAAGTGAATTTGGAGTTGAGTATTTATTTGGTTCCTGGGAAATTACCTTTTTAATCCTAATGTGAGAAATCAACCACACAAAGGACTTGGGAAATAAAACATACAGATTCCATAGTGTGTGCTATATACTGTTTTGTGCTCTGCTGGTCACTCTCCTCTTAAATAGCAACGGTTTCATTTTCTCCAAATTCTGAAGGGATAGTTTAAATTTAAGTGTCCAAAATAAATTGCATAACAAAGTCTTTAAGTATTATTAAAATAAATAATTTTAGTGAAATATATACTTATAGAGTGTCATTCTACAGTTTTCTTTTAGCATTTGTTGATTCCAATTTCTTTAATGAGTTATAAATTTACATTAAAATCCCTCTGAACAATTGCAAAAATAATCATAATAATGGTACTCTACCTATAAATAAAAAATACCACTTTTAATAGCAGAGTAGAAAATAGTAAATGTCTTACCACTGTAAAGTGTTCTTCCAAAGTGTTTAAATTACATTAATCAGCAAATGTAACCTCCTGTATAAAGGAAGTTTTTTTTAAAAAGTCTGCTTTTGCTATTTTAGAGTAGAAATGTTATTAAAATATCCAAGATGTCTCAATATTTTAACCTGAAGCATATGTATTTTGCATTCCCTAAAATGTTTTAATGTTTTTATATAGTTAAACAGAATAACAATTCTTCTTCGAATCTCAACTAGCACTTCCCTAAGAAAACATGGAAAAAAATAAGTAGAGGAAATCAAATACTCAGATCGAGTGCTGCTCACCACCCCAAACTTGGCAAAGCATTATAAATGCCTGCCGTTTTAAAAGTTATACAGTTATCTTGCTATTCAAACTATATTAAACAAATTTATGCCATAACTCTCATAAATTCAACTTCTTCAAACCTATTAGAACCCAATTAATGTGGCAGTATAACTCAGAGTTTTGTCTGTGGATACAGAAAGAGGAGTCAATAATTTGAGTTGTTTTGATTTGTATGGAGTTACTCAACAAAAATTCTAATGTTGGCTAAAAGTGGCTAAGATCAGATTTCTTCTTTAATCTCAAGGTCAAGTAGTGACTTTTTCCCTTATCAAATGAAAATTTTAATTTCAATTCAAGTTTCAAAAGTGCAATATATTTGATCTGAGTACAAGATAATCACTAAGAAAAATAGAAACAAACTCTTTCATATGGTAAACAGTAATGCTTATTATTCTGAATGTAGAAAGGGGTACAGTTTTTCTTCCTAATGTTCTCATTTTATAATGTTCAGCCTCTATTTTAAAAGATTAGCAAATAATCTATAGCAATATTTGCTTACATATATGTCCACAAGCCTATTTAAGATAAAGAAACTACAACAAATCTTGAGCCATAGATATCAGGTACATAAGAAGAAATATGCATGCAAATATTAGTTTGGATATTTTATATGCTCTAAAAAAATTCTCAAGCAAAAAAACCCCCCAGATTTTTAGGATGTATTTTACATTGTTAATTTTATCATTCAGTCTTTGCAATTAAAAATTGTCATATATGAATGAATCATTGTCTATTTTCAGACTATACAGCTAAAAAGTCAATACGTCATAGACGTTGACTTTTGAAATAATTTTCCTCCATAAAAATAAAACAATAAAAAAGTGGAGGGAAAAAACTTAGTAAAATCTCCACTTGATAGGCTATGACATTTTGCCTTGAATTGTTTTCAATATAACAACAAATACTTCTTACATTCTTTCCAAGTTTCTAAAATGCTTCACAGCAAAGTCTACAAAAACAGTAAGTTTTCAGATGAGAAATCATCTCCTGTTTAATCGTCACGAGTTTTCTCTCAAACTCTATTTTGTGTGGAAAATTTTAATTGATTCAAATAAGATTTTTAAATTTGTGAGTGTGTATGTGTGTGTTTTACTCACAGGCAAAAAAAAAAAGAAGATGAAATCTTGTTTGTTAGATTCAGTTTCTAACAACTACTAAGAGTGAGGCATGAAGGCGTTAATTTAAGTTTAAGATACGACTTAGAATCAGCTTGAGTGAATGCACCGTTGTCTGATTCTCTCTCTCTGTCTCTCTCTCTCTCTCTCCAAGCCCAGTTTCGAGCTTTGGGGTGGTCAATAACCAGAAATCCTGTGTATCCCTCTCTGGACACAGAGAGAAATTATCTAGACACAGAAAATTTAAATGAGGGAATGTTACCCTCTTGCTTTACCCTCCTGTGTGAGCAACTCTAACTTTTCCATGCAACCAGGTGAAGGGGAAGCTCTTTAAACAATACCTACAGGCTTTTCCAGCCTCTTCTGGAAGCCACAGCTTTGACAGGAGGTGCAAGAAAACAGATTTCCCCACGCGGAGGAGGCATAGTCCCCGCGGCCACCTGTGCGACCACACAGAAACATTTCTTCCAACAGGCTTCTGTTCCCGCCTCCTTCTTCCAGCACCTAAAGGCACCTTCCCCGGAAAGACAAGACAAGGAAGAAGCTGCTCACCTTCTAAGACAGGGAGGGCCACAGCCCTCTCCCGCCTTGCCCTGATTCCCTGGCTGCATGGAGGCCCCGTGTTTCTTCGAGCAGCTGCCTGGGGCTTCCAGAGAGCAGGACGGCACAGCTGCCACGGCCGGCCAGGGCTGGGAGAGACCATGGCCTTCACCTGGCACAGAGCTTCCATTTTTCAGAGGAGGGGAGAATGAGGTCCAGAGAGGGAAAGCAACCTGGTTACAGCAATAGTTTCAGAGATCTACAATAAACACCTACAAATTGCCTAATGCAACCTTTACAGCTGAGGGAACTGAGTCCCCCCACCTCCAAATGAAGGGTTTTGCCCACTCGCTCTTATTTAGGGAGTGGATGCTCCTCATCTTCTTGTAAGGAGTCAGTCTGGGATTCCCCTAAGGACTCCCCCAAGGACAGAGGCTGTCGTGTGCAGTAGGATATCATGGGTAAAGTGCCAGACCCAGACTTTGGCTCCTTGAAGTAAACAAGAAACGAGGATTTATGCTGCAGACTAGGAAGTGCAAGACACACATGGAGGGTAACTGCGTTGCTAGTATTTTGTTCTGACATGCCACTTACAGAAGTGTGTAATGGCTATCCTCCTCTGCTGAACAAGGAAAGGGTAGATGCAGTTTTGTGGAATCTGAAACTTTTACAATTTAGGGGCTCCCTCTTGGAAAATAAATACCAGTGTATTTTAATGTTGCAACATTTACAAAAATCTAATGACAGGAAGATATTGTTGGGGCCCCTCCCAGAGCCTGGAAGGAACTCATACAGGTGAGGTTCCACAGGTTCATTAGCTCTACAGTGAACTCACCTTTGACAAGGACACCTATTCAAGAGATGTGGGCTGTTTTTAGATGCTTGCATCTACTGTCCTTACCTAATATTTATAAAGCAGAAATCAAGTCTAAGTGCCAACATGGAGGTCCAATAGGAACCCAAGATCATCTCAATAGTCCACTAACACAACAGGCTATTTCTGAAGCCCAGATTTCATAGATGGAATAAATCCCAGTTGTTCCACTAGGACATGCATGGCTTACATCCTCCAGAGCAATGTATTTCTGAGGCTCTCAAGGGCCCCAGGACTGAGCGGGTAGGAGTCTTTGGGATTTAAGCCTCTGGGTTTCTCTAGCCAGAAGCTCTCCCAGCTAGTGGATCCACGACGGACTCCTCTTGATGAGTGGAGTCTCATTTCTTCAGACCTCTGACAACCGTCCAGGAGCCACTAGAAGTATGCAAGCTCGGATCCCACCTCTGCTCCTTGGCGAGGATTTTGAGCTGTAAGGCAAGATGAGCCCCACACTGCCCTGTGGTCTATGGGTCTGGGCCACAAAAACCCTTCCTGTCCTTCCTCTACTCTTTGCCAAGGAAGGAGCCCAGAGGACACAACCCAAGACCCTTCCCTGGCACCAAGAAAGTAGGAAAAATCCACCTACAGTGGAGGATGCTCTTGGCCCAACCTGGCCCTGCCTCTTCCTGGATGGCTCCATGGAGCACCATGCCCCCAAAAGGTCTTGTTCCCCAGCAAAGGGCTCCCTCATTGCTGAACTAATCCTGTCCTTTCACAGTGAAGATAGATCTGCTGGGGTATGACTTCAGGGGCATCAGAAACCTATCCCTTGTCCCCAGCAAAAGCTTTCCTACATGGACACTTGAAATTCTACCCTTAAGGATTCATTCTTCCATGCTAAGTTGTCAGCTCTCAGAGCCTTTTGGGAAAGTGCAAATACTTTCCACTTAGCTGGTTGGAGGCATAACCAGCCGAGTTTCTGTGTGAATGAGGGAGAGCTGGGTGGAAGCATATGGGGAGTGTGTGTGTGTGTGTGTGTGTGTGTGTAGTAGAGGTGCACAAGGCAAATGGAAGCAAGGTAAGGCAGAGAGGCAGGAAAGGAGAAGTGACACCACCCAAGACAGACTTCACTTTTTTTCCCCAAGGTCAGCCCACAGAGCTGTGTGTGGAAGGGAAATGGGGAAAAACATTTTTAAAGGATTTGGGGGAAGAGGGTCAGGGGGTAGAGGAATTTTCAGACATGCCCGTGAAAAGCCTAAACTTGTTCTGGTAACATCATTTCCTATAAATTATAGGAAAATTATAGTATGAGTGACAGTTCTTTTTATTTTTCCTAAACTTTTTCCAAAAGGATTTTCCAAGTACCAGAAATTTCAATGTGAAAGATAGTCATTGTCTTACCTAATAAATTTAATTTGGGCTTTCATTTTTAAAAAAAAAAATAGAGAGGATTCATTTCAGGGGAAAAATCGTTAGTTTAAACTAGTAACATTAAATTACAGTAATTCAATAAGATGATGAAAGTTAGCCAACAAACAAAGATTCAAACCAAATTTGGTTCTCCATGTCATTTGTATTTTGTAATAAAGAAATTATTCCTCTCCTTATCTGACCAACATATATGCTGGTACCCCATTAGACACTGAAGCTCGTTCAATGGCTTAGTTTCAATTTTCTAAAAAAGGACAGGCAACATGAGAAGAGGGTGTGCCAGGCAATGTGTACCTCTTTTGACCTCCAAAAGAGCTATATTCCCCTACTCTCTACTGACTGCTGATTGAGCCTTTTATAAAAACAAGATGAGACAGCCATCCCATCTACCTACTGGCTTTATGTTCAGGAATTTCCCCGAGGAAGACCAGCTGACACTTTCTATAGGCAAGGAGAAGACACGGAGAAGCCAAGGCTGCAAAAGTTCACTGAGAAGCCCAGAAACCAAATCCAAAATAGATCAGGACTTAGGTTTCCATCTTGGCCTCCTACTCAGAGCCAATTCCCGGTATAACAGGGACGTGCCCGATACCCAGGCATTCCTCTAGCCCCTGCACTCTTCAGCCCGGCTCTGTGTGGTTTCTGACCTGATGCTAAATCCCCAGTCTTCCATTTGCCTTCTTCTTTCAGACAAAAATTCAGCAAGTATTTAGAGCTTGGCAGGGCCAGTGACCACAAGCAGACATTGGCTTCTAGTGAGAAACTATAGAAGTTGCCTTTCAGCTTCCCTCTGATAAATGTGTGTTGCGCACACACATGCCCTGGATGTGCCTTGTCTGCATAAAAGCCAAGCACATCCACCACCTGGAAAGTTTCCACACTGGATAGGTTCCCAAAGCGTATTCAGCTCCGGCATGCTGCTAGTCCACTGGACGCACTGTGAGGAGACCACCATTTGTTTGCTCGACTTCCAGAAATGGACTCTCAGCTCCCTTTAGAAGTGGTCTGAGAGTCTGTTAGAAGGCTCAAAACTTTCCAAATTATAACCAACAATCCCAGACACTGAAGTCTCACTTACTTGGGAATCATGAAATGGAAAATTGAAGCACTTCCCCCAGATGAATTCATGGTTCACTTCCTATTTTTAAAAAAATAGCAAGTTTACAAATTGGAAGCCAAGGGGCTGTTCTCCCCCATGAAACACCTGCTCGCCGACATTAAGCCAGTTAGTTCCCTGGAGAATGGCTCTGCTTGCCACTTCCCTTTACCTGTGTGGGTAATAGCAATGTGATGATCTATCATGAATCTAAAGTTTGGTCACTTTGCTGACACAGGCCTAGAAGCAATTTATGTTATGTGGTCTAAATTTTTGTTGAGAACATCACAGCAACACGACCAACAAATCAAAATTTTCCTTTGTTGATATTAATCATCCCTAGACCTTTCTTCTTATGTGGAGAGCTGCATACTTTTACAGGTAGTAATCAAATGCCACAAATTATGAGCCTGATTCAATCCAAATTATGCACAGAGCTGGGGTAGGGGGGGAAAGCTGCTTTTGATTCTTCTCAGTTCTTTGTAAATGTTCTTAATGCCAGGCCTGTTTACATCCCCTAACTGACTCCTTTAGATTTCCATAAGCAAGTCAGAGAGAAAGCAGGAAAGTAATTGAGGGCACCAAGCTAGCAGACTTGTGTCTAAGCACAAACAAAAGTTCTAGCATTAAGAAAAGGCACCTTCCTGCCTGGAGACTGGCAGACCATGTGCTGTACTTTCCGGGGCTAACCACAGAAACAGTCAAGAAAGAAGACTTGTTTTTGTTTATCTGTTATTCTTTGACACCAAATCAAGATTTTGATTTTCAGAAATAAATCCCTTGCCCCTAGTTTGTTCTCCTATTTCTGAAAGGCCCATTCCTGAGAAGGAATGACTTGAAACATTGACTTCATAATGCTTTTTGGTGTTCAGATCTCCAGTTTTCTCAGGAGGATTTTGAAAAGGTCATTTTTCTCATATAGTTGTAGCATAGTTTCTTCTGGCTCATTTCACAGACTGAAACTTTTAGCTTAGGTAAGTCGGGTACTCAGCAGCACCAACCACTGGATTCCCGAGCATCAGATTTAAGGGAAAATAGGCTGAAATGATTTGAGGGAGGCAAGGTTTGTAAAAAAATATAAAAAATCTTTTGTGCATAGAAAGGAATGAATATATACTCCCTAAAAATTCATAAAATTAAAAATCAGCCATTACCAAAGTCAAGAAACCGCTAGCAGTGGTCCCCAACCTTTCTGGCATCAGGCACTGGTGTCATGGGAGACAATTTTTCCATGGATGGGGTGGGAGGAAGGGAGGGGGAGGGCATGGGAGAGGCTGTAAATACGGATGAATTTTCACTTGCTCTCCAGATGCTCACATCCTGCTGCGCGGCACGGTTCCTAACAGGTCATGGACTGGCACCAGTCTGCAGCCCAGGGGTTGGGGACCACAATCCTAGAGCATCAGTTAGCACTTCTAAAAAATTCGAAATATAAGATCATGTTTTAACATTCATTCATTACTGAACTCTCTTACTAGTTCAAACCTAATTTGGTGACCTTGGAAGACAATTTCTCTTTTGTAACAAAACAATTAGAATAACTTGCCTCTAAACTGTTGTAAAACTATCCACGATTTTTCCGGCACAGAAAGAAAAATAAGAATGCTTAACATAAAGAGACTATTTTTTGATGGTGAGATTAAATAAACAGTAAACAAGGGAAGAAAAGAATAAAAGGGAAACAATAAGTCAAAGAAAAAAGTTTTCCTTGGACTTAGAGAATTTTCCATTTGGAGAAACAATAGAATTTTGGAGGAATTTCTAGAGGGTAGTCATTGTTAGCGGAACAACTCTAAGCAGTAATTTCAAAACCTATGCTCCTACTTACATACAGTAGTAGCAGAAAGTGTCTCATTTTTCTTGTGCAAGTGCCCAAAGGCAAACACACTCTGGACCCATGCTTTCTAAGAACTCCTTTACCATTTGTTCTCAATGCAGAACTCTAATTCCACCAAAGTCACCAGAATTACAAATGTCATTCCCTTTGTCCCTAGCTTGGAGGAATTATTTTACAAATGAACTCACACATGTGCCAAATGGTGCTGTTAGGTGGAAAACTATCTAAATGTTGTTAAATAAATCATCCTTTGCCAATACAATGGAATACTATGCAGCTACACAAACAAGGCTGAGAAAGAACATCAGGCCCTGATGTAGGGTAATTGCTGCAATATATTCTAAAGTGAAGAAAAAAGCAAGACTCAGAATAGTTTATACCGTAGGCTACCATTTCTGCAAAAGGTAGGAAGAGAATTTTTTTTTTAATTCGAGAGAGAGAAATGTAATTGTTTGATTATGCAATTATATTTCTCTGGAAAAAAGTGAGAGGCTTCCCAGAGTCTTCAGAAAGTTAGACAAGATACTGGTAGCCAGCAGACAGAGGTAGGAGGAAAACTTGTCACCGTACCTCCATTTATATCTTTTCAATTTTGTAGAAAGTGAATATTTAACCCAGTCAAAAATAAATATAACGATTTAAAAATAAAATCTGACAAAGCATCTATTTCACTCGAGTGTTTGGGTCAACAGGAGTGCAATGCTCAGAATAAAAGAACATTTCCCTTTGGAGGCTGAGGGTTGGCACACATAATCCAGGAGTCTCCTCGCATGCATCTAAAGGCCTTCAGGGGGCCAGGACTGTCCAGAAGGAAGGCCCCACGGCCCGCCGCCGGTGAATTTTTATCAGTTCACTGGGGGCCGAGCTGGCCAAGGAGCCCCGGCTGCCTGCTGCGAAGCCTAAGCCGCAACAGCTGCATAAACTGGCTGTGCCCCTGCCTGACCTATTTCAGAGACAGGTCAGACCAGTGCATGTGGGGATAAGAAAACAACCTTCCTTGCAGCCAGTGGCTGCACTGTCAAGCTGCTCCACCAGGAGAAACACCCGGGCAGGAGGTCTCCAGCCCCTAAGAGCGTTAGGAGCCAGGCTACTTTCTTTTCACTCTCACATTGCACCCCGATAACACAGGAGCCCCCAACCTTTGGGGACTGAATGGAGGGAAATCAATACATAGGTCGTTGAAATTTATCCTCCAGCTTAAAGAATGCTACTTTGGAAAGTTTCCTTAAAATTTCTGAGCTCCGCTTTTAAAGGAGAAGGAATTAAGAAGAATCATGCACAAAGGAAAAAGAATGCACACAATCTCACGTGCGGAGTTACGAAGACATTTAAGAACAATGAAACGGGCCAAAGAGGAGAAATAGTAAGAAACTGTGTGAAAACAATTCCATAAAATGAGATTGTAACAGCACTTCAGGAGTAAGAATATATGTATGAGATCCATTTTCAAAAAGTAACATATTTCTCAATCCGTGATCCAGTTGGGATGGGGGGAGAACTTGTGCCAAAAATAAAGAAAAGTTTGTTTCATTTGGAGGAGTTTTGAAAAAGCCAAGTTAATCTAAGAAAGAAAAGTAATCTTTTAAGCTGGGAGGGGAAATAATTAATAAATAACTTTTGACATCTTAATGGTTTTAGAATTTTATTATTTTTCATAGCTATTAAATCAATGAAGTTTTTTACATTGAATAGTTGCTCATAAACTCACTTTTTTTGACTTGGTGAAAGTGTACTTAGTGGTGTAGTGTGTGTGTTTGGTCTTCATTGTTGCTCCTAAGCCCTGAATTAAGCTTTTATCTGCCCTTGGGCAGAGCCCATCTGCTAGTTTGCAGGCTGGTCACTTTCTGTGTGTTCAGAGTTCCCCCCGCCCCACGATTTTGAGTTTTGCTGTGGTAGGAATCATTTACACGTAACATGCATCTTCTCATTTTATTCTCACAGAACCCTGGAAAGTTGGTATGATGTGCCCCATCTTACAGATGACAAAACTAAAGTTCAAGAGGTCACACCTAAAATGTGCTTGGTCTCAATTGCAGAGCAAAATTGGTGATGCAAGAACAGGCCACCTTGGGTGCTATGCTTTTGTAAGGAAAGAAAAGATCTAAAAAAGTACTTTGGAGTGTGTTTAAATCAGACCAGACAAGAAACACTCAATTGCTTTACTGAGCTTCAATTGGGAAATTGGCCAAGTGGGGATTCACAAAGAAGAAACCTATTGCTTTTCTTATAATAAAATGAATTGGACCAATTAATTTTCTTTAGTTCAGGTTAAGCTCAACCATGGTAATTGAGACACACAAATATGCACATACCCTTTGGCGAAAATTTTCTTAATCATGATAGTACATTTGAATATTGGGAGAATTTTAAAATGTATGGTTGAAAACACTCTCTGAATCTAAAATTATTTTGAAAGAAAATGTTAAAAAAAAAAGATTGATCCTATAAAGAAAATTAGTACAATATTAGTACTCATGTGCAATGCTCAAGTGCCTGTGAACTAGGTGAGTTATGCCTATAGGGTTATAGGGTTTAGTAAACCCCCTACTAGGGTTTACTAAAAAAAAGTAAATAAGAAGGATATGGTTAAAAATTACTTTAACTCTATGGGCATGTGAAATATACACGTACATTTATCATGTCTGTCTACCTGTAAAAATCACAAACATAGGCTTTCTCTTAAAAATGCAAATGCGTATGTGACCATATCAGCATTTACTATGAAAGTACACAATACACTACACCAATTCCATGTTGCAATACAAATTACACAGCAATTAACACTCCTTTCTTAACTATTCTACCCTAACTTATGGTTTCCATCTAATGATACAAGACCAAATGCATTTAACTCTATACTTATTTCCAGAAATATGCTTACTATACAATTATAAAAATTTTGAAAATCTGCATTTAAGTCTCCATAAAACTATATTATTTGAATTCTCAATTTGTTTCTGTAAATTTTTAAATGCTGAAAATCAGTGGTATTTTCTCTCCCTCTTCACTGACTATGTTGGTCAGCCAAGAAGGGTCTCCCATTCTTGTCACAAAGCATTTTGATTAGCTATTTTTAAATGGAATCCATTGGATTAGTTCCAGGATGAGTGAGGAACTGGCTTCTAGAACTGAGAATTAATATTAGTATATCATTACAGATGCAGTTAATGTGACTAAATAAAAATACATAAGAAAGTTTAGTTAAGAAATTACTGAATAGATTTGAGGAGACAAACACATAGCTAGTTTAATACTGCTTGTCATGAGTTGTAATCTGTTTTACTAGGGAAAGTCATTTCTTAATCAATGTAGTAAGAAGAGTACGTAAAAATTCAGATTACTTTGATCAGGTTGTTTTACTCCAAAATGGAGGTGTCTTACTTTGTTTTGTTTTACTTAAAATCCTGCAACAAAAATGTAAAGTGCTACAAACTTTGCTATAAGCAATGTGCAAGACAAAATCCTTTCTCAAGAGTTTCCTTTCTAGGAGATACGTGCATCAAATCGAATTCTAAGTTGTACATTGTTGCCCTTTTTAAAATACAATTTTTTTTTAAAGAGAAGTGGCTGCTTCCATAGCAGAAATTATTTGTTAGTGTTTTCTTAGTCTTTATCAGTATGGAAGGAAAGAAAATAGATATTGAAGGTATGGATTCATAAAACCTATTATTCCTCAACTGTCCTCAACAACTTACATTCCATGATTTTTATATCTCTCTTTGACAATGGTGAACTTTCTAACTCATCTGTCTTGAATAGATGTTTTATAATTTTAATGGGCGTTTTGATAACTGTGCATGCCCCAACTGAAAATTGAAAATTAGACACATTTTGTTAATTTTGAAGCATAATTCCAGCACAGGTAATTTGAGGAAAGCTTTCTTAGAGATGTTCTGATTTCAGCAAAAACTCACAATGCTATTGGAGCTCAGTGTTTGGCCCAACTCTGCAGGGTAGAGCTAAAAGCTGAAGACAGGAGTGAATGGGGCAAAAATATCTTTCCCAGTAGAGCAGTGATGGACATCGGGCAGCTCTGTTCCTGCTTTGGCATTCATCTTCCAGAAAATGGCAACGTTTGAAATTTCCTTTCACTTTCTCTGCACCCTTCAAGATGACAGTTCCTCAACTAAAGGCAGCCAATCCTTGGGTCAGCAATTTTGCCTTGGTTCTAAGATCAGGCCCAACTTGGAGCTGGAATCTGCTGTCCCTCTGTCCGTGTATGAACACATAGCCTAATGCCCAAAGGAGAAAAGTCACTTTAACTCCACTTGTATATGAAATGTACACATGCATGTGAAATATGCAACAAAGAACTCTCTAATGCTACATCTATACTCAAGACAAGGGAACCATAACAGATCTGAGCCCACTCTAACTTCCAACATAATCTATTTCAGAAAGTTGTCCTACACTGCAATGATTGGTACTAAACATTTTATATCAGAGACCATTTGAGCACCGATGAATTATTAATTAATTGGGGGTTATAATAGAAAATGGTAGAAAATATCCACTAATGGTCTGCTCTATAATGTTAAGATTTATCTTGTTCAAGAGTGAACACAAAAGATTAAAAAATAAAATAAAAATAAAACTCTATGAACAACTATTTAGTACTGAAATGAGCACAGAGAAGAGGATTCAAAAACCACACACACAGGCAGATCTATGATGCACAGTGAAATATCCAAAGCCTGAATCTGGCATAAATTTTAAAACCTCAGTTAGAGTGATTTGTTGGAATTTGCAAATTAAGCACAGAGATGGTATTTCCTAAAAAAAGACCTTGCAGGATTTTTTGCTTTCATAATAAAAGAAAAACCTATGCAAATATATTGACTTCTTAAACAAACAAACAAAAGTCTAATACTTCATCTAAATATCAACAGTCAAAAAGGTCATAAAATTATTCCGGGTAATATTTCTCCTTGCATTCAACATCTAAGTATGAATTTGGAGGCTGTGCTGTTAGCTCAAATTCTGATGAAAAGTGCAATCCATAGGACAAAAATAAGCTTTTATTTGGACAACTGGATATAGTTTAGTGCCAGCACAATTATTATAAATACTAGTGATGTACATAGAATACACACAAACACACACCTCCTCCTATATTACAGGAGATTTAAAAATATACATGAGAATCACCTAACCATCTATACACATGAAAATTATGAAAATACATGTAGAGAGATGTAGTCAATATAACTCCCAGTTTCCTGTGTATTTAATTATTCCTCATCAAGATTTACATAAAAATATAACATATTTTCTTTATATAATTCCAGTTTGGAAGGCAACTTCAGGGAAACTTCCATATTTAGAAATTTAGTAACAGGCAGCTATAGTAGCTTCCAAGCTTCCCGATACTCTCCCCCAAAAGAGAATTGATTTGATGATAAATTTACCATCTTAGCCTCAGTTCTAAACAAGAAATCACCACGGGATAATTAAAAACACCCTTGAGTCCTCTCTACAAACCTACAACATGTAACTGGTTTCAGTTCCTATTTCTTAAAGGGAATTTAGTCAATTCCTCCTCAGAGGTTTCAGAGGAAAAGAAGGATTTTCCAAGACAGATAAATTGAAATGATCCCGCTTTGATCTCTGTGGTTAAGAATCCCTCACAATAGAAGATGACCACTGAGGGGCCGTGATCCCGGCCTTTTAATGCGTAACAATGGTATCAACAAACAGCTACTTAATCAATATTTGGCCAGAGCTGCTGAAAACTTCCTTTTCAGATTTTAATTCCTAGTTGTAAAACAACCCCAGAGCAGCCAGAGAGATAAGACATTAAACTGACTTCTTAATTGCCTTTTAGTGTCTTGTTAGTTATATATGTACACTCTTAATGGTTCTTTAATCTTTATTTACCCGCGTAAATAAGTTACCTGTCATAGAATCCCATCAAACTTAAACCTTCTCTGTTCCAGCCCAAGCCAAATTCTACCTCTCCCCATTTGTTTGTTGCTGTTGTTGCCGTTTTTAATTTTCACTGGCCATTTGCTTATGAACAACTTAAATATTTAATTTCATGGTCAGGAAGGATTTTTTGTATATGTCCTCAAAATATATGTATTCATGGATGTTGAAACCATCCGGATTTAGTAGCTAAGCTCCCTATTCACGTGATTGATTTCTGTATATTCCACTGGCCCGAACCGCGGCGCACTTGCTGGTTCCGCCTCACCGCCGGGCGGGTTTTAATGCTCAGCCCTGGGGACTTTCAAATGACCCTTCAGTAATTATTACGCACTTGAAGCCCCTACGTCCCCGTTCCGGTGCTATCAACAATCAAATCAAACCCCAAAATAAACATACAATTTCAAGCATTAATTGGGGAATCTGCATGTTTTCAATAAGGCTAGAAAGTAAGCGTACGGCAGTCAATCAAACCAAACAAGCGCAAAAGAAAACGCTATGAGCAGAACTCTGGTGTTTCCTTTCAAATTGTTCCAGTAGGAAAATCGTTACTTCCACGTTAAGGAAAAGAACAGCATAGCGGTCTAATTTAACTCGCGTTCTGATACATGTAGCGCTTTTTAAAATATGGGTGATATTTACCATGTTGAATTTTGCAAGGACTTCAGAAAACATGAAATTTATTCTAAAGACTAGAAAACGACGCTGAGGTCAAATTCATGATCCTGACAAATAGACTTGGAGAGTGGGCTGGGCTGTCCACTTTAATAAAGGTTCCGATGCCACAAACCTATGATTCTATACCTCATGATTTTAATCTATGGGAAAGTTTTCCGCCGCCTCCCCCTTCCCCCAACACTGCGCCAAAATTTCGTTGGTTGCTAAACTACCCGGGAAAGAAACGGCCTTGCGTCTCCCTGGATTGCAGCGCTCCCTTAATGATAAAAGTGCCCTTTTCATGATTCCACTGGAAATGAAATACTCCAAAGACCTTTAAAACTTTCCTGCTTTTGTTACTGCTGTATCTCAGGCCCGCGTGAAAGGCCGAAATCCTCCTCGTCGATTTTAGAAAAGCTCATAAGCTTACAAACAAAACAGAAACTCTAGCAAAACATGCTGTCACTTTTACTTTCTCAAATAAAAAAGGGGGGTGGGCACTCTTTTTCGTAAACGTCAAATAGGAGGGCAGAGACAGGAAAGGAATACAAGTCCCCAACGACCTATGCGTGAAGTCTTTTAAATTGTTGCAAACCTCCCACGCTCACTTGTGATTTTAAAAGGGAGGAAAGCCTTATGAGAGTGTATCTCCAGTCCCAATCAAAACATCAATTTGGCAATCTGGCCTCTCTCCCCCTGCACTCCCGAGCTGCCACTTCAAAGCCGCTACAACAAGTCAGTAATTGTAACGTTGCATCTAAATATTTAAGCGAGAGTCTTGCAGTCGCGTGTCCATTTACAGTCCTCATCTGTCCTCTAATTCCATTACGGCACAAAGCAAAAATGTTTCCCAAAACTCACAAACAGGAAAAGCGTCACCCTCTTGGAGGAGGCGGAGGAGGAGGAGGCGGAGGAGGAGGAGGAGGAGGAAGAGAAAGAAGAGGAGGGGGGAGGAAGAAGAGGAGGAGGAGATGATGAAGTTTCTATTGATTAGTCACCGCTTTTGTGTTAAGGGCTTTCTTTAAAATCAGGGGGAAAAATGGGGGGAGGTTGCAGAAATTTCACTAATGTGAGCCTCAGGCAAGGGAGAAAAAAAAAAGAGAAGGGGGGAGGCGGTCTGTGTCTAGATGAAAGTGAGAAGGACATAAAGGAGGCAATTGAGTCGGCTGCAGCCCGGCGAGCTAAGCTTCGAGTCGGCCAGAGCATAGGGGAGGGGGCGGCGCGGCGCGGCGCTTTGGCGCAGGGCGCAGGAGTGGGGGCCCAGCCCATTGTGGCGGCGCCCGCGGGCCCGCTCCGCCAAGCCGGGGGAGGAACAGAGGCGTCCATTGAGCAGCCGCAGCGCGGGCCGTGCCCACAGCCCCCGATGCCTGGGCCGGGGCTTGGCTGCCCCGGCTGCGCCTGCTCCCATCTCAGTGCGGGCCAAGGGCAAGCAGGGGGCGGGGGAACCAAGGGCTTGGGTGTTCGTGGACCGCCCAACGTTCTTCTTTCACACGGGCTAGGGGGCTGGAAGGTTGGACTCAGCAGGGGCGCACAGCGCCTAGTGCACGCCCGCCAGGGCGCACTAGCCTGAGCGCACCGGGGCCGCGCGCTGCGCTGCGCTGCTCTTGGATTGGGCGAGGGAAAAGGGAAAGTTGGCAAGATAAAGGGGGACATCTAGGAGAAAAAGCCGTACCCTGGAGAGAGAAACGAGGGTGGTTCTGACCTCTTTCAGGGTGTCTCTTTCCTTGTGTCTTTGTGTCTGACAAGCAGACCCCAGGCCAAAGATGTCCCCTGAAAAGTCAATCTCAACAGGACCCACTAGGCTCACTAAGCTGGAACCTCCAGCGGGAGCACACCACACTGGTCAAGGCACCCAAAATCCCTCCTTTGTCAGCTTTCTCCTCCTCCTGGGCCAGGGCACAGCTCTAGCTGCCCTTTAACAACATTCATTCCATTTTGCTAGCGGGCAGCCCGGGACTTTTGATGCCCAAACAATAGAGGGGAATTTTTAAGGTTTTCAGACTTCAAACTACACCTCCATCTATCCTTGCTCTGGGCCTCTCTTGCCCTCCAGGGCTCATTCAGAAGGGAGCTGGAGGCGCTGGCTGGAGGGACTGATGCTGCATCTTCCTTGACAACCCTAAATTAAATTAGGCTTCAGCCCCCAAGGTGTGTGTGTGTGTGTGTGTGTTTTCAACAGCACAGCCCCCACTGGGGAGAGTACTGATTTTAAAAATGGTAGCAATTGCCCTTGAATGGCAGCCGGCCCAGCTAGACGGCCCAAAAGACTAGAAACATTTTGTAGGTGAAATGGCCACTTTTTCCACGCTGGAAAGTCCATAAAACTTCCTGACGCAGCAGCTATTGGGGCTCATTGAATAATTCATCCCTCATTGCAAGCCCATAATGTCTATTCTCAGCCTTTTGTGGTGCTGTTTTCTCTTCTTTTCTCCTTGAATTATAAAAAGGTTGCCTTCCTTTGTTCACATCAAGCTGCTCCGAGCTGGAGCTTTGTCTGGGCTGAGCTAAAGTGTGAGTTTCAATGGACTCTCCAGGCTTTGTCTCTCAAGTTCATCTCCAAGTGTAGATTGTGTAGAGAAGGCCTTCTTTGTAAAAGCTGGAAAAGTTGTACAAATGTTTGACCAGCTCATTTGGGACGTTTTGTCTCCTGGGCCTCGATCGCCTGCACTGTGAGGGAGCAGCCAGGCCGCTTCGCCGGTGCCTCCAGCAACAAGTAGCAAAGCCAGTGGGCCCCCAAGCCTCTCTGACCTGCTCTGGGCTCTTCTCCCCACTGCCCGTAGGGACATATTTGGTTTAGGGTTGTCTGAACCCTTGCCTTCCTCCCTTCCTAGCACCTCTATGTTGCAGGTAGGCCTGGGATAAAAGCTGAGGTGTCTTCTCAGAGACCAGGGCAGACACCCACCCCTCCAAAAAGAGGGGTTTAATCGGAGTCCCCATGGGGCCCCTGCTGAAAAGAGAAGAAAGCAACAGCATTTTCTGTCTCTCTGCCCAACCTGCTGTGGTTTGGGGGTGTCATCTTGATTTCATGTGCACACCAGAACATCTACATTTCTGTTTATCCTTAAAATCAGGCATTTGGATTTGTAACATCCAACTCTAAGTATTCCTTCAAGGTTGTGTGCAGATTTTGCATTTGTTCGTAAAACAGCTGCTCAGAGGAGCCAGTGGGCTGCCCCACAGTTAGGCAATGAAGATAAAAAAAAGTCTCACCCTGGGTCACCATCAATGACCGATATAAGCCCACCTGGAGAGCCTCCTGCCCCTCTAAGGCAACTCCAAAACTCAACTCTGCCCAACAAAGTACAAGCCCCAGATGGGGTAACTCTAGGTGCACTTGTGGCCCATGGCCACTCATAACAATTGTTAAATCCAGAGGAGCAACCATCTTCAAGGCCAAGCTACTGAAGCACAATCCCCCTTTCCCGGTGAAATGATCCCCTCCTGGTTCAACTCCAACCGCAACTGACTTTCTTTTCTTTCCGTCTTTTTGTGTGTGTACCTTTAAAGTTGGAGGTGCCTAGCAGCAGGTGAAGGGGAAGCAAGCCACGCTTTGGGGTCCCCTAGAGGGAGATTTTTTCTTGGAGCCAACAGGCCACTGCCAACAAGGAGTAGGTGGTCCACACCCCTAGGGGACAGAGGGTGCCAGTGCTAGGAGCCCAAGAATCCAGAACCCTCACTCAAATTTGTAACTCAGAGCTTGGGCTCCTTTCGATTCCCAGACACATTTGAAAAACAATTTAAAACAAATAAAAAACAGCCAACATATACACACATTTCTAAGGCAGACAACATGAGGCAACTTTGGGGTCCACTGCCCAAAAGAGTTTCCCCTCTCTCTCTCTCTCTCCTTTGGTGTGGAAAAGTCTGGAGACCAGAGCCTTCCCTGAGGACACAAAAGCTATTTCAACTTCTGAAGGTTCAAGTACCCTCTATCCCCAGCCCCTTAATGGCTCAGAGACACCCAGTCCCCTAGCCTAAAGGCAAGAAGGTACCCCCTCCCACCAGCGCAATTCACAGTTCTACACTCTGAGAAGCTGGAAATGGTGCAGAAGATTTACAACATAGAAAAATTAAACACAATAGAGAATATTTTTGTTTTAATTGTGCCTTTCTGGTCTTCCCTGTGAATGCCCTTACCAGGGCGGGTGCAAAGGCAGTGAGCCAGGAGGGACCCCAACCTGAGCCTGGGCCGCCGGGGCCAGGACCCCAACGTCAGAGAGCCGACGCCCGCCACGGCCCGAGCACGCGGATCCACGCGCCGCCACTTACCTCGCTCGCTCAGGATTCCGTCGATGCTGTGTTTGGCCTTCTTCTCGCTTTCCTCTGCCTCCTTCCTCTCCAGGTCGGCCTCCTCCTCTTCGCCTTTCCCAAATTTACTCCTCAGAATGCGGCTGATGGAACTCACTGGGGGCAGGAGGAGGAAGGGAGCAAGGAAGCGCACAGGATTGAGACTCTCGGGGGCGTAGACAAAGCGGCCCCCAACCCTCAGCCAGGGCTCGGGACGGCTGCCCAGCAATGCTTGTCCTGTCTCCTCCTGCAACTCAGGTCATCCCCGTCCTTCCACCACCCTCTCACCCTCAGGCTCAAACTCCCCACCCTATTATGGACATCTAGGGACAGGCAGATTGAGCCTGGGAAGCCCGCGCCTCCAAGTTAGGGCTGAGAAATGCCATCTCTGTCCCTCTCTTCCCAGCAGGAAGCGGTTCCCTTCTTGACTCCATAGACTGTGCTCTAGGTCTCTAATCTAAGAGAATCCCCCTCCAGCCCACCCTGGACCCTCCTTCCTTCCCATCTGAAGGCAGGGGCCGCGCAGTTTGCATTAAAGGCGAAAGATACACTGCAGACTTGTCTCCTGAAACTCAAGTGATTTTTTTGGTTTGTTTGTTTTCTTTCTTTTTCCTTTCTTTTTCTTTTTTCTATTTTTTGAGGCTATAAAGGGTTTAAATTTCAACTGCAGAATCGTTTCCTATTGTAAAAATCATAAGAAAAAGCACTCTCTCCCATTTATTTTTTCCAGATTCCAGTCTGGTAAACAAATCCATGTTCTGAAATATATCGTTCTCGAAGAGGGAAAAAGGGAGTTTCCATTTAATTAAAAACAAACTCTCCCGCGCGCCCTCGCACTGGCCCCGCGCTCGCCCCTCTTCTCCCTCCGCCTCCCCTAGGCTGCCGGGGGCGCCGGATGGTCCTGGGACTCTCGGGGACAACCTCGGCCGTTGCCGAAGCCTCCCCTCCTCTGAGCACGAGGCAAAGTCTCGCCTGGCGCTGCCCCATCTCTCTTCGGTTGGGGTTACCAAAACATTTGTTTCTCTTTAAAAGGGAACATCAATATTAATAAGCGTTTGGCCTCCGCCTCACGTTTCCTGCCCTCCCTCCCTGACAGAAATCCTCTTTGGAGAGACCTCAGCGACAGTCTCTCAACCCTCCTCCCCCAGGACAGCGGCTCACCCTCCCTCCATAAAACGCCAAGAGCGTCTGGTTCGTAAATATTTCAGGGCCTTGGGAGAGGCCGCCTCCCCATAGCCCGGATCGATAATTGGGGTGATTATGGCTCGGACTACGCGCCAGGGTAAAAGCGACTGGCGACCGCGCGCCTCGGGGAGACGTTAATGGGCCCAGTACCTGAGGGCACGGTGTTTCGATCACAGACCGCGTCCTTGAGTAATTTGTCTCGGATTTCCCAGCTGAACATGCCCGGGTTCTCTCTTTTGTATTCCTCAATTTTCTTCTCCACATCAGGCGTTGTCACCTGCTTTAAAAGAACAGGCAGGCCGGCGTTGGTACCCAGTACTCTGGACCGGACCTGGTGGCCCCACAGCCTCAGGGCCTTTCCGGATGCTCCTCCCTGCACCCTCTGGGAAGACACCCCATGTTACCTAAAGGACCGCAAGTCTCTAAAGCGGTTTACTTTAGAGAGGGACGAACAAGAAATCATCCCACCCCGGAGCAGCGGGGACCCTCCTCTTCCCCACTTCAGCTCTGATAACAAGTGTATATTAAGAACAATTATAACATCTTGGTAGTGGGTAGGTGTACTTTCTGATCCCTGGAAATAAGGCAACTCCTAACCCAGAATCAAGATGAATACGAAACTAAAAAAGGCATATTTGAAAGTAGAACTGAAAAATCAAGTTAAATTTACAACTTGTGCTTCTCCAAAGGGGCACAAGATTGTAGGTAAAGTGAAGAGCAGAATGAAATGCAAAATGTATCTAGGTTTTTAAAAATTAGAATGGATAACAAATATGGATAATTTGAGAGACTGGCTCTTCCTCCTCCGCCGCCCCCCCCCCCAATAAAACAAGGTTTACAAAGATTCTTTAAAAAGTTGTGGAAGGGTTTGGGTAAGTGGGAGGAAAGTAGAGGGTGTTTGGAAGTCTTTTTAATCATAACCCTCTTAAATTTTGCCCCATGGCAAATAGAATATTACAGTGGCTTTTCTCCATGTCCAGCAGAAAAGGCAGACCTTGTGCAATCCCCTCCTGCTCAGCCATAGCCAGTGTGGTTCTCTTTCTTTTTTAAAAAGGGAACCAAAATAATTTGAGGATAGCACCAAACTGCTTTTCTAAATGGAGTAATTGGCTCATTACAAAAGAAAACTAATCACACTAGTTTTTGACTCCTTGAAACCATTTGCACTAGGGGAGATTGAGGGCATGGGTTGGGAGATAAACCATTATGAAACCTAAAAGGATTTCTTAGGTTTGGGAAAGGGCAGTGCCGGGGTGGAGGCTGGGAAGAATTCCGCAACAGGTGGGCACATACAGCTTGCATGCTTTAGGTGTTTGTCCCTTAAAATAATTTGGTGAGGATTCCAAGGTTCAGGGGTATTTTTAAAAATGTTATCTTTCCTTTGCAAAAAGGCTGAAGTTTTCCCTTAGCTTTCATCAAGGAGTATGGAGACACACACTCACACAGGCATCCCCTCACAGACTTGAAAAATAACTCTTTAGAAAGCGTCAGGTGTCAGCCCTTGCGTCCTGCCGGCTCTTTTCCAACCCCGGAATCCACGGGCGGGGAGGCGACAGGGCCAGGCCCGCGCGCTCACCTTGGGCTTGCTGCCGCCTATGGCTCCAGGACGTATGGAGCCCGTCTCCTGATACCTGCACAGGATCTTAGAGACGCAGCCGTGAGACACGCGCAGCTGGCGCGAGATGACGCAGGGCCGAATGCCGTGGTGGGCCATCTCCACGATCTTGTGGCGGATGTGGTTGGGCAGCGGCCTGCCGTTGATGAAAACGCCGCCAAGCTGGTTGACGCGGCCCTGGCCGAGGGGAGTGGACACTGCGGAGAGAAGGCGAAGAAGAGAGGCAAGGGGAAAGTCACTTAGGGAGAACAGAAAGGAGCAGGAGGGATCAGCAGCACCTAATTTTGCACTCTTCTGGCCAATGTGCATGTTACAGCCCCAACACTGAAACTGCTCGACATGGGACTCCATTTGTTAAAATTATTAAGCAGTTCAGGGGCGTATAATCTTGTGTGAAGAGAGTGACTGGAGCAAAATAACTTGCCCTACAGAAACTGTCATCCTTATGGGCCCAGGAGGGGTGGCAACTTGGAAGGAGACCCTGAGGCTGGTGCAAAGTCAATCTTGCTCTAGTAACAGCCTGCTGGAAGAGAGCGGTTCACCTAGGTGCTGGCTTTGGTGAATTCTGCTCCCATCAAACCCTGTCCAACTGGGATCACTTCCTTTCTAAGGGACTTGCGTGAGCTGACAGCCCTTAGGGTTTCTAGCTCAGAGTGCAGCAGCCAAGGGTCAAAGAGGGTCCCGAGAGGAAGCGCGGGCAGCAGCTCCTGTCACCTGTTACACCTTGTGACAGAGACTACAGCGCTGGGTCTTCTGAGGGGCCCCCTAACCCCCATTCATGCTGTGGGTGTTACATTCTACTTTGGACCCGGGATGAGGGGAGCGGCCGGATCAGCATCCCGGATCTAACCTCAAAAACCTTTTGGAAGGGCTCAGACTGGCAATGCTTCCTGACTCCCTGGGATTCCCAGGATCTTATGACTGACTGAAACGCGGTTCCCAAACAAGTTTATAGAAACTTCAGAGACAGTATTTGAGGTGCAGGGAATTATAATTAATTTATACTGAAAATTCCAATCACAATGGCGCGCTGCGTCAGCCACTACAACTTTGCAGGGCAAGCCACTTTGCACGGCATGAAAATTCTTCCCGAAGTAACATTTCACAAGTGTAGCGGGACAATTTCAAGACGACTTTGGCTGAACAAAATGCAGAGAAGTTGCTTCTGGTGCTCAGAAGCCAGTTCACCCCATTCCCCACTACTGGCATTTTCAAAACAACATGGGAAAGTGGACCGGCCCGGCGCAGGCAGGGCCGCACAGCTCCGCGGGGATTTGCAGAGAGCCCTGCGCTCCGTTTGCAGAGAGGAAATGAAGTGGGGCCTCGACTCCGACTGTTGCTTCTTGGGGCTGGGGGAGGGGGTCGTTGGTGCCTGGGGAATGGGCTTCCTGAACGCACCAAGGGAGCCTGTGGAACCTGGGGATGGAGTAGGGCAGCCGGTCCCAGACCTCGGCATTCAGGCGGCGCTGAGGCCCTCCCTTACCTTCCAGCGGGAACCCGCTGCGAGGGTAGTTCTGCCCCGGGCCCGGCCGCATCATCCTGGGCACAGCGCCGGCCAGCGTGGTCATCCTGGGGGCAGCTTCGCTCAGAAATTATATCCAGGTGAAGGCGAAACGGAAAGGCTAGCGCAGCTGGGTTGACCCTCGGGAACTCTCCGGAGCGTAGAGAGCCCCTCCCCAAAAAGGCTGGAGAGAGTGGGAGGGACGCTGGGAGGGGGGCTGCTGGCTCCTAGTCGAGAGGCTGGAGATGGAACCCGGGAAAGGGGCGGGCAGGGAAGCCCCAGAATCCAGAATTCCGAGCTCAGGGCGGAAAAGTTTGGTGCGAGTCTGAGCGGATGGCCCCGCGGCTGGGGGCGCTGGAAAGGGGGCTCAGAGAGCCACGAAGAGCCGGGGAGGGGGGTGAGGCGGGAGCACGGCCTGCCTGAGTCTCCTCCGTCGTGACACCGAGTGCGGGGATCCGAGCTCGGGAGCATTTATTATGTTCTTTCACCCAAAGCTTGGTCAGGAGCCCTGAGCTGCGATTGGCCGACGGGGAGACCGTCCCGGGTGGCGGAGACACGCGCTGATTGGGCGACAGCGGCCACTTTCTCTTCCCATCCCTGATAGTGCTGAGGCCTCTGCTGCCCGGAGAGGGACCCTGGCTGCGCCCCTACCCCGGCAGAGAAGGGTGGACCCGTGGAAACTGAGACAGCCTCAGGGAGATGGCAGTTGCTGAGGGTGGAGAGGGGGTCTCTGTCTCTCTTGTCTGTGTCTGCCACTTTCTATGTGTCTCTCTGATCTCTCTCCCTCCTTAGCTTTCTATTTCTCTGACTTTGTCTCTCCATGTGTGTCTTTCTCTGTCTCTGACCCTGTTCCTCTCATTCTGTCTCTCCATGTGTCTTTCTGTCTATATGTCTCAGTTTTTCTACCTGTGGGTCTGTGTCTGTGTGTATGTGTGTGTCTTTCTCATTTCCCATGGCTTACTGCCACTGGAGGGGGCACAATTCCAATAAGAAGGCATCTGGAGCCCCGGACATGTTTGGCTTTCCTTCCTCTGGTCAGTGCCCCTTGGCCTAGGCTTGTTACAGGGTCCCCCCTGTGGGGTCCCTCGCAGGAGGAGACCAGGGTGTGCTGATAATGTTCTTTTGTCTTCTCGGTCTTCAAGCCGGTGTACTGTGAAGCATAGGAAGCCGTCGCTAGGCCTCAGGACTCGCTAGTTGAAGGGTGGGGTGGGGGGCAGGGGGGAGGGTGGTGGGGAGAGAAACCATCTCTTCTTCTTGATTTAAAAACCCCTCTGGGAAGCCAGAGCTCTAAATCTCTACATATAGATCCCCAATGCGTCGACAGAGATGCGTCTATATGTTAAAGTTTTGCCTGGCTGCAGCGTTTGTTCTCAGGAATTTATTATGGCATTCAGACTAAACTGCTGGAAAAATAAAAGGAGCGAAGTCTTGGCTAGGAGCTGAAGTGTCCCCAGCAGGATATGACGCCAGGAGTGTTGTAAAGACTGTCTGTCCTTAGAGAAGGTACCATTGTGCATAGCCTTTTATGTATAACTTGGTAAGTGCCAGCGAACTCGCCTCCTTTACACCCCTGAGTGCCAGCCCCGCGCTCCGCACTGCGCTTTATTCGCTCGAGTCTATTCAGGGACTGTCACTCCGGGGCCACGAGGTATTCAGGGCCTTAATCAATCAAAAGGATGAGAATCGGGCAGGTTTTTCCCTTTGAAATAAAGGAAACAATGACTTCTGGGCTTCAAGTTCCCCCTTTTCCTTTTACGATTTTTGAATTTTTTTTCTGCGCCTGGAGTTCTCAACCGCCCCCCAACCTCCCCTTCCCCCATCTTCTTTGACAGTTTTGACCTGGACTCGGGCCTCCAATCCTACTTCCCCACCCCCTAATTAAGGCAAACTCAGAAGGCAAGATGGGGAGGAGGGATACAGCTACTCAACAGTCCATGAGTTGGCCCTTTAAAAACCCACTCACAAGTGGGGAAAACAGACAAGCTTTCAGGCCGCCTGTTGTCAGAAGGTTTGGTTGACCCTCAGAGCAGCCTAGACAGGTCTCTGGAGGCTCTCAAAAATGTCTGGACCCATGGGAGGGGGTGGCATGTGCATTCATGGTACAAAGCAGAGAAGCTAATTGGAATAAAGCCCTGTTTAACCTGGTTTTATATAAAATGATTCAATTTGTCAAGGGAAAATTTTTCTCAATTTCTTTGTGAAAAGGGGGGCACCAAAGTCTGTGTCCTTATTTCCTAAGCCACTTCTCAGGGAAAGTGTTTCGAGAGCTAGATTTTTTTTTCAAGATTACTTCTTCCAAAAGGTTGAGCGAAGCGATGGAGCGCTTTCTAGGGTCAGTAGTAATTATTGGGGGAGGGGGTACCCGAAGTGTATTTTAAGAGTGCAAATGTAGGCTTAACTCTCAACTAACAGGAACCCCAGAACCTTGTGAGCAATTAAAAAACGTCTAGGTCTGAGACTCATTTGCTTTTGAGCGGAGGACTAGGTCTCCAAGCCCTGCCGGCGTTGACCTGTGGCTGTCCTGCCGCGAATTCTCTCTCCTGAGAGCCGGCAGACTCGCGAAGGGACGCACTGGCTGCAGAAGTCGTTCTCCGGGTCCCGTAAGCTGGAGAGCCGGCAAGCCTATTGAACAGAGGTGCAGCCTGTTGAACTGGGTCTCAAGTGCGCACGGGGGCTGGTCCAGCAGGCGCATGCATAAACTAGCCACCACTCCTTATAAAAATGTACAAATGGAGGCTATGAGGGGGAGTTGGGGACCCCATGACTGCCGGAGTTGGCAGGCGACTCGTTTTCTCTCTTTCCCTGCCTCTCCCTGCCGAGCGCTCTGAGGCTTATGTGCGACCAGAGGCTTAGCTCGGCCCTTCTCTACCTCTCCACCGGGGCAGCAGCTGGAGGTCCCCAGAGACCAGGGCGTGGCGAGGAGTTGAGGGGAGCTTGCGGTGGGCACCCTCAGGCTCCAGACAGCTGGGAGACTTCCAAAGACCTAGGGAATCTAAATTCCTCGTGATGTGTGTCCCCAGGTCCGACCTAGGAGGGCCAGGACGTCGATATTGGCCGAGGCTCACGGCAGGCCGATGGCGCCCACACGCCGCCCAGAGCCCGGGACTCTGCAGAACAGCGCCGCAACAGGTCGGAGGAATGCCGGTGATTCCCAGTTTCCCAGACTGGTTTCCAAGAACGCACCCCAGTTGGATACTTCAGCCAGTCTTTCTCCATCTCCAAGGCTTGGGCCTCTTCCTTACTTCTTTCTGAAGTCTCTCTGGAGGCCGCGGCCACCCCGCCCCCAATCCTTGCAGCTGGCTGGGAGCATCCTCCCAGGTCACTTCCCCTGTAGGGAGCCTGTGGGCCACGAAGTCCTGGTGCCGAATTTGGCCACGGTACAGACGCTAATTGAGAAAGGAATGACGCAGCGGTGGGCCTTGGAAGGCGACAGCCCTTGCCCTGCAGCGCAGCCCCGAACCCAGGTTTGAGAGGCAGCATCATTTCCCAAGGCTAACAAATTACTCAGAAAGCGTCCGGGGGAGTCTCTTCGACATTTTTGTGCACGAGCGTGGCATCCATCCGCTACTTGTACACGTGCAAAATGAAACTGTAGCCTTGAGGACAATAATAAAATAATTTGTTTGACTAAAAAAACAAAAAAAGAAGAAGAAGAAGGAAAATAACGTGCTGTTGCTTCTTCGCCTCCTCTGATCCCAGTTTCACCCTGCAGGTGAAATTAACAGCAGGCTGGCTGTGCAGCCTGGGTGGAGCATGCCGGTTCACTTGAATTGAAGGCTCTCCTGGTTTGGATGCCTGGATGTACATCCCAACCTCAATCTCGGTTTGGTGGCTTCTGCCTGGGCAGCAAAATTCAGCGCGCAGCCTCTGCACTTGGGAACTCCGCCGCCCAGCACAAGAGTTTCATGGCCCCTGGGCTTCTCGGGCCTCCGGAGGATGGCTTCACTTCCAGCAGGGCACAGGTCTTAAGAGGAAATTATGATCTCTGCAAAATAATGTCTCTGACCTGGGAGTGGGGAGGGGATTGGCGTCTGCCACCCAGGCCTTTTTTGCCCCGTCTGGAGGGCTGGCTCCGGCAGGCTGGCGGGGTCCAGCGGGCCAGCTCCTGGCCGCCCGCCCGGCTTCAGGCGTGACTCTCAGGAAGCAGTTAGAGGTCCGGCAAAACGCCGAGAAACCCTCAATCACACAGAGAGGCTGCCCCACGCTCACGGTAGGAAATCAAAACGCCAGATTCCTGATCATGAGCTTCCGGGCTGGATGCGACGATACCGGATTGGTGAATGCGCGGGTTCAACCCGGGGAGCGTCGCAGCCACTGCCGCTGCGACCGTCATTAGGCCCCCCGCAGTTATTTGTCAAAAGCATTGGCGCCGCTATTCTCCCCATCGGAAAATGAGTCCCGACGGGTTCGGATTTAGGGACTGGACGAGGATCTGGGCGCCGCATTGAAATGCGGTGAAGGCCGGCCAAAGTGGGCTTGCCCTGCAAGCTGAGGGAGCTACCCGGAACCTGCAAGCAGGTTCTCAATAAAGAACCTATGGTTTGCGGGAAGGAAGAAGGAAAAGAGGACAGGAAAAAGAAGAGAGAGGAAGAACGGAGATGTAAAAATGTATATATTTTGAAGGGCAATAAAGCAGGGAGAAAATTAATCTCAAGGCATTATGTCCCCTACAGACATTCATTTGGGTTTGTGAAAATTATTTTTGTGCAAACAAGGAAGACAAGATGCCAGAGCCCGATTTCTCTAGGGAAAAAAAGCATCTTGTAAAAAATTAACATAAGTTTTGTTTAAATTTCAAATAGTGTTCTACCCAATTCAGTAAAAGTTTATCGTGGATGTTTAGAAAAGAACTTCGGTAACTGCTTTGCTGGTGTGTGTGTGTGTGTGT
>VBSM01001562.1:59013364-59048202 GCA_008086735.1 Cheirogaleus medius
GGGGGGGGGGCGCAAGGAGCAAGAAAAAAGAAACCTGGGAGGCGAATGTTTAAACCTAGGGTCTCCTCACTGAGCCTCCTCACTGGACCCACGCCACAGTGGGGGCACTGGAGCCGGAGGTCGCAGGCTGCAGGTGAGTTTAGCACCCACGCTCCTCAGGTTTTAAAAGCTCATCTTGAGCCAGAGATCGTGCAGTCAGCTAAGCGGAGTAAACACGAAAGGTTCAGGAGGCAAGGTTTCCAGGGGCCAAGCCAGGTGCAGTCTGGCCTGAGACCTGGGCCTCGGGGTCCCAGGACTGGAGGCAGAAAAATCAGGAAATTGCTGGCACCTGTCTCCAGTAAACCCGGTCCACACCAGAGCGGCCACTGAGAGCCCACGGCTCACACACCAGGACAGGGACCCCGCCGGCTCGGGGACTCAGCCTCTCCTGACACACTCCTCATTTCAAAGGAGGGGAGGAGAAAGGAGGTGAAGAAGAAAAAGAGAGAGGGAAATAGTGGGGAAGATAAAAAGAAAGAGAGAGAGAAAAGGAAAGAAAGAAAAAAGAAAGGGAAGAAGAAAGGAAGAAAGGAAGGAAGGAAGGCAAGAAACTCTCATCACCACAACCAAACCAGATGCCTCAGCATTTTGAATCTCAAGACATGACTTGCATTAAATTCCTTCCCAGATTTTAAACTTTTTCTTCATCTCACGTCCTGAAGGAAAACACTCATTTCCGTTTCCTCTTTTAAATAAAGTTTCCCTTTCTCAGATGAACCTATAAACCGGTCTTAGACTTTGGGGCCAGGGGCAGGAGAATAATTTTAATTGAGAAGTTTGGAGATGGGAGAACTGTGAGGAGAAACTCAGAAAAGATGAAAACCGACCATCTCGGACGCCGAAAGGGATCGAAAGGAGCCCGAGAAACGCGCTGATTAGCCGGAGGGAGCACCCGGTAGAAGTGAGGACACCTCGCTAACCCGCAGCCCGCTCAGACCCATCATCTTTCAGAAAGCTGCCCCGGGTCCCCCAGGTGGCCCCACGCGCGGGTCATTCTTTCGGTCTTGTTTCTTCGCCCCAGAACACCCGGTGAGGGACATCCCAGCCCCCAGACACCCAGCCCGGCCAAGAGTTAAGACAAGTACCCCCAAGAGGAATGAGCTTCAGAGAGCCTTTCTTCTTCTTTTTCTTCTTCTTCTAAACGAAATCTAATACTATCTGGCTGCAAAAAATGTATATCACCAGCTCAGAGCCTGAAAGATTAACATTTGGATATGTAGGAAACGTAATCTGCGTGGCTAATTGATTCTCGGCGTATCAGTTTAAAGGATAAAGATCGATATCTACATGATGGATATTGTATTAATAGGGGCATAAATAAAGGCCGAAGAGTCGTTACCGAAACCTTTGAAGCCACTTCCCAGTGCTTGGGCCCTCCACGCGGCCACTCGGTCTACCCCACCTCCCCGCCCCCAGCCCCTGCTGTGCGGGAAGCACTACCCCCCCCCCGCCCCCCGCCCGAAGTGAGGGTGGAGGAGTCTATGGTTGAAGCGAAAGTGTGTTTTAATGCGGCTACGCTCCAGGGAGAGGTGGCACTTTTTTCCTGGGCTGTAGCAGGTGGACAGTAAGGAGAGAGAAAAGGCAGTAAATTTAGCCAAACTCATCACATCCAGATATTTAGAAACACAGATACGTAAGAACCACACAGGGACATAAACAGCCGTACACGTTGGCACACACATTAACATTCAGGGGGCGGGTTCCTAAGGTTTCCGGAGCGCCTTTGGCCTCAGGGACAAGGAATCAGCGCTTCTTTCCTTCTCGCGACTCCTTCCCAGAGAGCTCCGACGGAAGCCCTGGCTGAGCCCTGTCATTTGGGCTCCTGGGGGTGTCCTCTAGTTGGGGTGGAGGGAAAGGACAAAGAGGTGCGGCGGGGCCAGCGGGGGTTGGGGGAGTATCAGTTGAGCCGAGGGAGGCCAACTCAAAGAGCGGTGGGTGCTGGCGGAGTTGGGGGCAGGAGCTGAGCCCCAGGGAGCGGAGCCCGGTACACCGCGGGACTAGGGGAAAAGGATGGGGTACACTTGATCCGGAACAAGAACGCCTCAGCCTGGCGCTTGCTAATTACTCTCGGGCAGAGCCCCCGCCGCCGAGAGAATTTTCCAAATGTAAATAAAATACCCTTCGCGCCCTCCTTCTCGATTAATTAAGAGAGATGTTTTGGCAAAACGAATGTAATCTTTATTAATTACGCAGCCCTCAGCGCGCCGTTCGCATCAATCGAGCCCAAAGCGAAAGTACAGGGGGCGCCTAATCCCTTTCCAGAGCGCCTTTGGACTCGGGGCGGAGGTGCTGGCGTTTCCACCGTGACTTTCACCTTCCTGGGCTCTCCTTGCACCCGCGGCCGCGTCGGGAGGCCTTTTCTCTAACCTGGAGCTTGCTGCGCGCCAGCCCGACGGCTCCCAGAGCCCCGAACAGGCAGGAAAATGTCCCGTACTCACGTACGTCCCCTCTTGGGGCACACGCTCCTACACAGAAACTCGCACACAGACAGGTGCGGACACACCTCTCGGGCTCGTTTCCTCCGCCCTTGCCCGCTCTGGGCCCGGTCAGGCCCACACAATTCCCAGTCCTCTTCTTCCCTCGGACGGCCCAAAGAGGAGCCTGAGCAAAAACAAAAAGAAAAACACCCCGAACTATTCTGCAAGGCCCAAATCCCTGATAAGCCGCGATCCTAAGATCTATATACTCCTGGGACGATGTGGCAGGGGTAGATTGACAACCCTGTCCAGTGGTCCAGTTGCCCCGGGGACCCCCTGAAAAACTACCCTAGGGGTGGGGCGGGAAGACCTTAGATGCTGTCCAGGCCAACCACTCCTCACGAGCGAGTGCACTGCGCAGGTGCGAGTTTTGGAGGTTAGGGGGACCCTCCAGGTCTTGGCATAGAGACCCGGGAAAGCTCCAGCCTCTTGGTCGCAAGTGGGAAAGCTGGCTGGAGACCGGGGCGAGCAAATTCAGGTTCTTTTCCCCCGAGGCCCCGCTGCACTCTTGTCCCTAGAAGGCAGGGACCTTGGGCTCTCTCGGGAGAACGCCCTGGGACGGGGTGTCCAGTGTGTCCATCCCTCCCATCCCAGGGAGGGGGGTTCTGTCTCTAGACCTGACCTTCCTCTCTATTCCCACCCCACCGGTTCCACACCTTACTAGCAGGTCCTGCCATCTCTGCGCCTTGAGCCTGGACCTCCAGATTCCTCCACTTGAACCACTTAAAGAGATTTTGCCGAATAAAGAAAAGGGCCATTCAGTACTCAAACCCAATAATGATATCCGAGGCCATCTTGGATTAGGTTGGAGCTGTCAAACCCTTTTCGTGGACTCTGGGCTCTCTGAGAGCAAGGATCGGACCCCGAAGTACACTGGGTCCGCTCTTAGTTGCCTGTCCTGGCTTTTCCACCCTGGCATCGGAGGTTTGGCCCTCAGGCAACCTCTGGCCTAAAGGACTGGCTTGCCAGTCCTTGCAACCTTGGGCGCCCTTGGCTGGAGGGCCTTTCAGAGCCTCCCCTAGAGGCAAAAAGTCGCGCCCTGCACACTCTGAGCCTCTCTTCTGAACGCACTACCCTGAGCTGCCAAGCCCTGGCACGCTGCTTTGGGGACCCGTTGGCCTGCGAAGAAACTCACCCCCCACTGAACTGCTTGGACCGCACTGGTGGAGCGGAGAGGTGCGTGCAGCAGTGGCTCTGGAGCACCATCCTCCTGGCTTTAGCAGAGTCTGGAGCACCGCCCTCTTCCCTACTCCCTACTGTTTCCTTCCTGCAGGAGCTGGGCACACTCTGGGTGTCCCACATTCTCCCATTCAATCATTTATTGAAAGTTCTTTCTCTGAAAGTTCTCATTAAGGGCTTAGGCTTCTTTGCTCAAGGGTCAACTCCTGGACCTGAGGCACCAGCAAACCTTGTGGATCACCTGGGCATTTTATTCTATCACCCTCTTTCCCCGTTGAGTGGTTAGCCCTCAAGCTTCCCAATCACAGCGCCGGCCCACTTGGCCTTTCATTCATTCAACACATACTTATTGAGCTTCTACTGTGTGTGTTTCAAGTGCTGGAGCTACACAAATGAATTAAACACACCAAAGTCCTCTCCCTGGCAGAGCTGATGGTCCAGAAAATCACGTGTGTGTATAAATGCAACCTGCCAGGAGATTGCTTTCAAGATTGAGGCTCAGCTCAGGAGAATCAGGCAAAGTTTGAAGGACTGCAAATGGAGGTAGAGGGTGGGTGGGTATGGAAGGCTGGGGTAGGGTTGACATTTCAACCAGGGAGGTCTGGGAAGTCTCTGCAGAGATACCTTCTTGCAGAGAAGGAAGGGTAGAAAGGTGAAGAAGGGCAAGGATGAGGGAAAAGAGTGAAGAAATTTTATACGTCCACAACACTTCAGTAAATTCCTACTGAGCACCGGGCAGTTTGAGGTCCTGCTATACTTTCATGGGAAAGATGTAACTCTTGGGGCTCCTCTTCCCCCCACCCCAAGATGTTTCCCACTGTCCTCTTTGGGAAAACATTTTCAGTGGGCTTTGGGAGGGGGAATAGGAGGACTGAACCAGGAAGAACAGATTGAGGCTTCTTCAACCTCTGTCCTTCTCTCTGCCTCCAGGAGTAAAGCAGATGGCACAGTTGACATGCCAGAGGTTTGGGACTCCAGGTATCCTTTCTTTCAGAGATTGTGGTTTTAAAATGCAGGATGGACTTGGGCCTCTATATCTAGCCCCCATTGGCTGCAAATTATATTTTTATTTTTCAGAAAGTTAAGACTTACCGTCTTGCTGTACTGATCCCCCACTCTACTGAACCTGTCACTTCCACTCCCCAAACAGGAGGAAACTCCCTCCAAGGCAGGGAAAATGTTGGGAGAACTAGAAGTGTCCTGCTCCACATTGTGGGAACAGGTGTGTGTTCCTTTTGAGTGGTTCTGGGCAGCTACCACCACATTAGAAAATGCTGGTGGTGAAAGTTTCTCCCCTCAGAGAATCCAGAGGAACCCAAGACCCTGAAGAATCAGTCATCGTTCCCTGGCTGCTGGTTTTGTGAGATAAATGGAAAAGAAACCAGCAGGGCCATTCAGGAGGAAATATTTCCACAAGGCTTCGCAGGTTATTAACGCAAAGTCTTTGAACACATCTTTGACAGCCTTGGAAGTTTAAGACCAAGGAATGCAATAGTTGAAGGGCATGTGATCATGCAATGGGAGCTTGAAGAGAGGCCATTAACTTCTCAGAGCAGTATGCAGAAATGCTGCTCATCCAATGGGAGCAGTTCTTACTTACCAAAAGAACTATTGATAAAGCAAACTTCACAATACCTTGGAGCTGCTTAGCAGGGGAGTAAAATGGAAACTTGTGTACATGTAGCAGAGGTGAGAAGGCCAATGTTGAAAGGGAATTCCCATGGCATCTCTAGACCTCTCTTTCTATTTCCAAAGCAATCCAAAGAGGTTCTCAGAAATTCCAGGCAGCCCTGTCATAATGGGGACATGGGAGTGGATGCTGTAATATAAGCAACAATCTCTGGTCCCTCAGAAGTAGGTCATATGGAGGTGGTTTTTTGTTTTTTGTTTTTTTTTTGAGACAGAATCTCACTCTGTCACCCTGGGTAGAGTACAGAGGCATCATTCTAGCTCACTGCAACCTCAAACTCCTGGGCTCAAGGAATCCTCCTGCCTCAGCCTCCCAAGGAGCTGGTACTACAGGTGCAGGACATGACTCCCAGATAATTTTTCTATTTTTAGTAGAGCTGGGGTCTCACTTCTGCTCAGGCTGGTCTGGTACTCCTGAGCCCAAGCAATCCTCCTACCTCGGTGTCACAGAGTGCTAGGATTACAGGCATGAGCCACCACCGAGCCTGGCCGGGGTGGGGTTGAAAGTTCATTCAACTCTTCTGGTTGGTGAAGAAGCTTCAACTCCAGAAGAGCAAACAGTATGGTTTTACTGGGGTATTCAGGGGCAGAGTGGCAGTCACCCTGGGAGGGAGAAAACAAAGATTTCCAGGCTCAAAAAGCAGGAAAGTACTCTCAGAATGTATAGTTTTAGAGAGAGAGAAAAAGAAAAAGTCCTGGAAAGAGAAAGGATTGCTCTCAAATGAAAAGGGGCAGGGAGAGGCATCAAATAATACTATTACTAAGATATTTCTGATAAAATTACTCCTAACTGATGTTCCTATGACTATTTCCAATTTGAAGGATACATTTGCATTGGGAGAAGTGATCTGAACCCCATTTCACTCTTCCAGAATGGAGAAGATACTTGTATATTTGAGGGCAGCAGGTTATAGGGGGGTGAGGTGAGGAAAAAGAATTAGAAAGGGAAAAAAAAGGTATGTTCCCACTATGTGCTAGACATACTACATTCACCCTTACTTAGTAGTGACTTGAGAATAATTCTATTTGGTTTGCTACCATGATTTTAAAATCCATTTATTTTAAAAATAAATAGAGATTGGACTTTGCCAGCCCAAACATTACAGGAGTGCAGAACGATAGGAGAAAGGGTGGTGGTGAGCAAATGAACACTTGAAACAAATCCTTTTAAAGTAGAAGTCTTAGAAGTACCAGGGCAGGGAGGCTCAGGAAAGGGAATGCTACTGTCCCCTGCCCACCACTACAAGCTGCTAAGCTATCTCACCTTTCACCTGCCCCAGGAATCACACCACACTCTCCATGAGAATTTCCTGAGGATGGGTTCAGTATTTTGGGATTGGTAGCATGAAAACTCAGGGTTGCTGTTCCTTGGTCCAGCTGTTTGGGCTCCCCACCAAAATAAGCTGAATAAGGCTATTTGGGGAAAACTGGGGAAATCCATATGTGGTGACAACTGTACTTAATGATAATGGTGAATTATAATAGTCATAGTAGTATTAATATTTATTGCATGCTTAGTACTGTAAGGGAATTGTTCTCAGTGTGTTACAAAGATTTGTTTACTTGCTGCTCAAAACAACTAGGTTTTATCTAGTTAAAAATTAGTAAAAAGAGATACAGAGAGGTTAATTAAGTTGCCTGAGGTCAGACAGCTAGGAAGGTGCTGTGCTAGGGTTTCAACCCAGGGCAAGGTTACATTTGCCTGTACTGTTCTGTTAGAAAGCCTTAGTTTTCTACCACTTTGATAAGCCCCAGAAGGGATGAGATCTGGAAGCTACCTAAATTCTTCATCTCTCATTGTTTGCCTTGTTCTGATGGTAAATAAATCTCAACACAAGTTGAAAGTTTTCAGGAGACATCGATCTAGTTTCTCTCATTTGAAAAGAATTTGAACATTTACTCCACTTCATTCCCCCTTTAAAACACATCCAATGATATAATCCTACTTTAAAAATTTCGCTTATTATAAACAACTCGGTTTTTTTTTCTCCCAGGGTGAATCTATTAGCCTATATTTCCACACAGAATAGAACTTGAGACTTTGGCATCATCCATCTCTAATTCGGGTGGGACGTATGGTCGGTGGAAGATGAATATTTGCAGAAAGAATTCAAATCATCTCGGCTTCCAGCTGTAGCTGATCAGCTCTGTATTTGGATCGTGTTGTCTTTGGGGCGTTGTGAAGTCTTCTGCGCCAGTCACCTCGGGGAACCTCATCTTGTTCCTGACCGACACGTCTCAAACTGCAGAGACAAGACGGAAGGTCTGGGGTGAGGACTGTGTGGGTGCCAAGACTGGGAGGAGCTGGTCTTGGGACCTTGGGCGTGAGGTTGCAGGCGCAGCCCCTTCCCGGGAGCTGGGAGGAATTTACAAACGGACACCTAAAGACTCCTAAGGTGTTCCCAGGCCCCCCTCTTCGTGTCCGTGTCACGCCGACAAGTCGGACACTCTTTGCGCTTTTGGAAGCTGCGGGGAAAATGGGGAACACAGTTTGGGGAACCGGTTTTCCGGAACCTCTGCTGGGGGCCAAAAGCGCAAGAGGAACCACCGACGCGACTAACGCGACTTCCCGCCGCGCGCAGGCAGCCGCAGCCACCGCGCTCTGCGTCTCTTTTTCTCTTAACCTACCTATCCGGGCATCTCTCCTATTTTTAAGAATATATGTGAACTTGGAGCTTTCCTGCTGGCATCTAGGCAGTTAAACACACCATCCCGTTATAAATAATGTGCACTCAGATCCTGAAATCAGGGGACCGCACCCGATTCGGAGAGCTAAGGCCGAAGACAAATCAAACAAAACGAACTAAGCTGAGATGTTGAGCGACTGGGTTGAAAAGATGGTGTGACAGCTGGTTTCCCCCACTCACTACAAGTGGGCTCATGACAGCGTCCTCGTGCCTTCGACTTCTTCCCTAGCCCTCTCCTACCTTTCCGGATCTCCAGTCCACGGGACTGGGAATTGGGGTGAAGGGCTGCGAAAGGGACAACCTACAGCATGGTTGGCCCAGCAAAGTGGGGTTCAGCGCCTGTCACTCGGGGCGGCCTGAGGTTCTGTTCAGCCCAGGAGGCCACAGTGGGATGAGGAGTGAGGGAGACCGCGCCAGATCCAGAATTCGGGATTCCTGCCGCTGTCCCGAGCGCCGCCCCCAGGGTCCCAGTCGCGGTGGCTGTCCCCGGTCTGCGGTCGCAGAGCAAGCAGGGGCATCCGCCTTCGTTCCGCTTGTCCTCTTTCCCCTGGGAGCCACCGAGGGCGTCTGCACCCAAAAGGAGAGAAATGGAGGTTATCTCACCGCTCCCCCCCCCCCGCCCCGACCGCGGGGAGCTCAGTCTCAGCAAAAATCCATTTACACCTGCATCCATCCGAGAGCATGGAATTAATCTGTACGCTGAATGGCTACTCAGAAGGTTCCCTTAACAGTTCTACCTAATGAGTATTTTTAAACACGGCTCTGTGCGTTAGATCTGCTCTCAAGTCTGCACCTGTCCGCGACCCGCAGAAGAGCCCAGATTCCCTTCGGCTGTCACTGGCGATGACACCCACAGCTGTCACTGGTGGTGTTTTGTTAATTTAACCTCGAGACTTTCCTGATTATCCACATAATCCGTCCTCAAATCCCCTCGTTGTCACTGAATTTTGATGACTCACGAGACTTGGAAAGCACTCACCTATTTTGCAAAATAGGAGGGCTGGGGAAGCCCATAGAAAAGCCTTGTAATGGGGGGAGGAGTAGCCTTCACCCTCCACGTTAGAAAAGATCACAGCATGCCAAGTGGGGATGCAAATATTTACTTAACTTTCCTGGGAACGCAAAGGGAACCAGAGTGTGTTTGTGTGTGTGTGTGTGTGTGTGAGAGAGAGAGAAAGAGAGAAAGAGAGAGAGAGAGAGAGAGAGAGAGAGAGAGAGAGAGAGAGAGAGAGAGACATTAAATCACCCTCCTTTGGCAATTCAAATTATGGCCACTCCCAAAATCCAGGCATTGCTCCCAGGATCTCCCAGTTTCTAAGAAACTGCACCCAGTCTTTAAGTCATTAAAGAGAGATTAGGGATACAGCTCAAATCTAGCTGTGTAGTAGGCTCACCTGGGACACCTTTAAAATATATGGATCCTTCTCCCCCGCCCCAGACCAATTACATACACTTCTCTGGGGACAGGACTGGAGCTTCTGTATTTTTTTTGAGTTCTCCAGGTAATTCTAACAGGCAACCAGAGTTGAGAACCTCTGCTAAGGCTCACATCAGGAACTAAATTTGTTATGTGTGAATTTAATAAGAAATGGGCCTCCAGGGACAAATCACTTACTTGCCTTGCAGAGCTTGGCCCTCCAATTTTTTCCCAAGCAACAACTGCCTAATTCTCACTGGTAGTTAATCCTCCTCCAAAACTATGCATCAGCTACAACTTGCTCTCTACCTATCAAGTTTGGCTACAAAGTATTTTTAAATGCACAGACAGTAGAGTTACAAATGTGTTTTTTATATATGATGGAGAATACTTATTTTTCTGCTACGAGATAACTGAGCACACCATATATTACTATGGTTCTAGAAATTATAGCTGTTTAAATAAGTGTTCTTGCAGTGATGAAACACTTTCTCTTCTGTTTATTTTGTGGTGTGTTTTGTAACATTAGAAGCCAGGAGAACTGCCCCCTCCATCTTCTCTATCCTCTTTCTTCCTACTTCAACATCCCCCACTCAACCCATGGAGATGTGGCATTTCTAAACCAAAGATAATCCAATTTACATACAAAGACAACTTTTTTTTCTAAAGGAAATGCGCACATTCTTCCTCAGCTCCTAGGAATATTCTTGGAAATTGGACATTCAACATTCTTACTTCCCCAAATGATTTTATAATTAGGAATGATTGTGAATTTATCATGAAACAAACTTGCTTTTCTTTGGTATATTTTAGTCTTTATAAGAGAACAGAAGCCTTAAAATCAAAGCTGACTGAAGGAAATAATGCTTGCTAATGGTTTATATTACAAACCTTATCTTATAGGGACAATCAAAAAAGATCCAGCAAAGGATAGATAAAATCTCTTACTCTTTCTTCATTCACATAACTTCAAACTAAGATCTGGCTGCAGTCATTTCTAACACTCATTTGAGAACTATTTACTATAGTAAATACTATTTCTCAAACAAACTCACATGCTAACATATACAATAAAAATATATGACTTCAAAGGAAGAAATGTAAATACATATTTAGCAAGGATGCAGTTCATTGCCCATAACATGAATTTAATTATGGATGTTTAATAGCAGAAATGTAAAATACAAGTATTAGCTAATGGAAAGTGATTAGAGAGGGTAGGCATTAGATCATATAATAACTGGGGGACTGCTTAGTTATTGAGATCATAAAATTAGCAAGTCCATGAATAATCATTTATTGAAATGGCAAAGATTGAATAGTTAATAAAACAAGGAGGAACAAATAATAAGAAATTTAATAGATCTTGTTCTCAATGTTGTGGGAAATTCCACTGCAATGTATGCTTTTCTCAGTTATGCAGGTGCTGCTAGCATTGGAGGGATGGTGCAGAGATTGTCATAAAAATGTCAAATCTTCAAATGTCATAATGCAGAAATGATTGGAGATGGATGCTGAATGTTCTTTGGTCTCTAGTGGTTCCTGTCACTAAATATAATGCAGCAAGAATTTCAAGGTTATTGTGTTGTTGTTTCCCAAAACTTAAAGTGCTTGCCATAGGTATATTTTTTCACCTTTCAGAAATCCTTATGAATTTTTGAAGAAAATTGTTTACCTAAGTCCCCCAGGATCTCAGGAGTCACTGAGTGTCAGTGCTAGCCTGGGGAGCCAAGTCATCTACCACACATCCGGAGTACCCTTTCACCAGACTGGGCAGAACATTTATTAGCCACTTAATACAGAAAAGGTTCCTGTTCAAGTCTTTACATTCTGATTGTAGGAGATTGATGACAAATGCAACCAATAAAAAGACCACCGCAGACAGTTATAATAACATTTACTATAGAAAGTAAAAGTTAAGAAAGTAAAACTGGGATAGATGTCACTGGGGACAGAGTGGTCAGAGCAGATCTCTCTGGGGAGGTAACATTAGACACTTCAACCTGAACAAAAGCAAGACCATATGTCCACATAGGGCTTTAGTTTCCACAGGATTTTCACTAATATGCCCTCATGTGTGTACAGATTCTTCACACCAACACCCAAGAGGTTGATGAGGCTGACCCCCCCCCCACCTTTTTATAGATGAGGAGCTGAGACTCAAAGAAATTAAATGACTTCAAAAGGTCTGTTTAAGTGGGGGAGAGGGACTAATGTTCAGATTCACATCTCCTGGCTGCAAATACTGGTCTTTAGACCCCAAACCCAATGTACTTTCTGGATGTGCATGTTGTTTACCAAATCATATTACATTCAGTTTAATCCATCAACTGTATCATGAGTTTCCTTCACCTGAGATTTTGATGCTATGGAAAACATGATGGTAAATCTAATGTGTAGTCCCAGACCCTAAGCAGAACCTGTGTCATGGGGGCCCCCTGAGTTCCTGAGCAGGTATGCAAACCAAACCAGGTCTGTCTGGCTTTTTGTAGTGACTCTACTGGTAGTTCTCACTCATGAGCTAGAGATGTGTCTGGAACTGAATCTCTTCCAAGAAGATGAGAGTTGCCATGGGAAGGCAGAAAAACACTTCATTCATCCGGAGCCTTCCAGACAACTCACTCATTATTTCAACAATTACTTTCTAAACTCTTGCTTTGTGTAAAGTGCTGGTGTGCCAGGTCTTTTCACACAAAGTAGAAATGATTAAATCAAATCTGCAGAATGGGGAAGGGGGAGAGACATCTGAATGCCAGAAAACCACTAGAAACCAAATAAATATTTTCCATCACCACATCCTGCCACCCAATTCCTGATAACAAAATAAAAAATTAGCAATAAAACAAGGTCTGCCAAGAAAAAAAAATATCTCCATGTTGAGATATTGAGCTACTAACTATATCTCTTTGATTTAAAAGTATTCTAACTCAAATTTTCATTACAAGAAATTTACATGTGCAATTCATGAAAGAAGCAAAATGTGGCTTTTGTTGTGACTGAGGTGATTCAAAGATGTATTTCTCATTTGTGAGGAATAATTTAGGTTACAATATTGGTGTGCTTCTGTGAACAAAAACTCTAAGAAGCAAGCTGGTCCTCAAAGTAACTGTAATAGACTTTCAGGTGCCAGTTTAAGGAAGTAAAATAAAACTCGTGTGTGTACACATGTACATGTTACATCCACAAAGCCAAGGTGTTACTAGTATGTATATATATTACATAACATATATTTCAGACATATGCATAATACATACGTATATATTAATACAACTGTAGATGCACTTGTTCAACTAAACAGTTGTGAATGCAAACACAATCTCAGCACTGGCAGTAAAGAAATAGTGAATAAAAGATAAAAATGAATAAAGAAGTAAGACAAGACATTAGGGGTATAAATATATTAAAACTAATCTCTGAAAAGTGATTTTTAGTAATAGGAACCTCAAAACATTTTGCAGACACCAAGAACAAAGTCCAACAACAGAGTTTAGTTTTAGTGGATGTTGCAGTAGTAAGTAGGTAAGCTGCTTCTCCCTTCAGAATACAACAGATTTCACTGGGCCTTCAAGAGTCCTATTAAACCACAGAAATAATTCCACAAAATGCCCATTTTTAGCAATGTACATTCCCAAGTGTGAGTTATTTCTCTTTCAGCCCCATTCAAATGTGAAATTTGGATTTGGATGGGGACATGTATCTCAGGAAAAGAAGTGCCACACACATAACTTGGAGTAATTTCACCATGAAATAAATGTCATGAAAATAGGGTTTTCTATAAATATTTCTTGTTTTTATTATTAAGACAATGCAGACATAAAACACATCATATTGTAGTTCCTAAATTGCAGACACACCACTTATCAATGGCCAATAAATTACTTCATTCATGTGGTAGATACAAATGCTCCTTTCAAGTTCAGTTAATAGAATAGTGTCAGGATATCATGCAGACAGCTTGCATAAATACAGGAGGAATAATAGCACACCCTCAGTAGCTTCTGTCATTTTTAAGCATGAAAACTTTGTCTTATTCCAAATTTCAAAAGATGGAATAAAGAATGTTTTCATATAAAATACATTTGGAATAGTTTTTTTCTTAAAAAGGCATCTAACCCACTTGCAACCTACACTCAAAATTTATCTTTTTAGTTACAAAATCAAATAGGTATGTATCTTTTTTAAGCTCATGTGGCCATATGTGAACATTTCAGTGATTCCAACAATATCAAACAGTTAAATTCAAAATAATATTTTTCTGATAAATGTACATGATATGTATGTATATATATCTTTGTAGTTAAAGGCAGAAAAGACCTGTCAGTTGATTTCGTCTGTGGGCACTATATTATATTTCATTAGATAATTGGAAGTCATTAGTTATTTCACAGTATAAAATTTTGAAGCAATTACCAACAGGCCTTTATTTTCTGCTCTTAATTTTGAAATGTATTTGGACTGGAGGTATGGGAGAAATGTCACTGCTTATCAAACAACTTTTCTGGAAATCTTGATGCACAAAAAAATCCAGATTTATATATTGAAAAATAAATTATTATTTTTTTAAATAAAATTAAGCAAAAAGGCAAAGGGAAAGGGACAAATCTAGTTTACATTCTTCATGAATTAGCTTTCAATATCTTCCAGGTGGGGGCAACAGTAAGTCAGTTTTGAGAGAAGGGAGAACAGGCTCTTTAAGCTCCCTGAGTCCAGTTACAGAAGAGGAAATGACTTCCTGGCAGTAACACCGTGAATAAAACAACCACAGCTTCCAAGAGATGGGACTTCTGGGCTCCGCTCCAGACACCCGGCTGCAGGCAGCGGTATCCACCGCCCTGTGCGCGCCGCCGCCTCCTTGCTCCGCGGTGCCGGCCGGCGGCCTGAAGCGCGCAGGCGCTCCGTGCACCTGCCAATCGCGCACAGATGCGGGCGGCTGGCAAGTCCAACCGCCACGGCCGTGCGGGCGGGGCGTGCGCTTCACTCTCAGCGCTCAGAGCTCTCCCTGTCCAGGACCGCTGGGAAGCAGAGAAACCTTTCTTCCACGTTTACATTTCATTTTCTTTCTCTGGGCAATTCAAGTCCATTCGCTACCGCAGCAGACATATATGCGCGCGCGCGCCTGCACTCTTAAAGAAACTCTCAAGTCCTGGCCACCAGAAAACCATCTTTCCGGGAGGGGCAGCGGGGGTCCCGTTCCTCTCTCCTCGCTGCAAATCATGCTCTGGGGAGGAATGGCCGCACGCTCTGACCAGGATGAGGGTAGTGCAGGAAGCGGAGGGCAATCTTGCACAGCCCAGGCAAAAGGGACCCGCCGCCAGCTTCCCCGCCTCCTCAGTTTCCTTCTCTGGTCCAGCGCGAAGGTGGTGGGGAGAGATCACCGGGCGGAGAACCGGGGCCCCGCAGTGGCTGGGTAGCGAAGGGGTGTGCGTCCTGGAGCGTCCGGGGACCGCAGGGAGAGGGCAGAGAAGCTGGAGCGCATCAAGCCAGAGGCCCCCCTTTTCTCCGGCTGCGCGGGGTGGGAGGTGCAGGCGGAAGGGCCGCTGTGCTGCCCGGCTACGTGTCGCTCCTCCGCGCGCCGCCCGCCGCCGCCGGCGCCCGCGTCCTCTGGCCGCCACCGCCGCCGCCCCCAGCAGAACCCGCGGCCGCACCCTCGGGCCGATACTTGAGCCAGCAGATGACCCAGGTGACAACGACTGAGAAGAGCGCCAGGATGCTAGCCACCGACAGGCAGATGGGCCCCACGGGCGAGGGTGAGGGCGACCCCGTCGCCGGGGCCTCGCCAGGGGGCGCCCCGCCTCCCGGGGGGCCACCGCCGCCGTAGTGGTTGACGAAGATGAGGCCGGTGAAGAGCAGCACCACCATGGAGAGGAAGGAGAAGACGACGCACACGCAGCCGGCGGTGAGCGCGGCGCGCTTGCAGTTCTGGCAGCTCTCGTAGGCGCCTGGGGCGCGCAGGCTGGGGCGCGCGCGAGGCCCGGGGGCCGCGTCCTCGGCTGGCGGCGGCGGCGGCGGCGGCGGGGCCGGGGCGGGCGGCGGGGCCTCGGCCGGCGCTGGGCGGCGCGAGGGCAGCGGCGGCAGGCGGTCCTGGGGGAGCGGGTCGTGCGCGGCTCGCAGAGCCAGCGGGAAGGCCTCGGAGAGCTTGGTGTTGTTGGGCAGGCCTTGCACGCGGCTGTCGGGCAGCGGCGTGCGGTGCCGGCACACTGGGCATGCGATGGCGCCGGGCGGGCCGAGCCAGGGCGGCGGGCGCTCAGACGCGGTGGCAGCTGCGGCGGCGGCGGTGGCGGCGCGGAGCTGCAGCTGGCTCAGGCACTCCTGACAGAAGGTGTGCAGGCACGCCAGCAGCTTGGGCGCGCGCCGGTCCGCGTCGAAGTAGTTGTAGCAGATTTTGCACTCGTAGTCCTCTAGCGGAGGGAAGACAGGAGCCGTCCCCGCTGCGTCCCGGGCTCCCGCGTCCCCGCTGTCCCGAGCTCCAGCCGCGGCGCTCCCAGCTCCCGCCCGGCTCCTGGGGCTGCTGCCCGGGCTCTGTTCGCTGCCGCCGCTGTCGCTCGCCGGCGCTGCCATGGCATGATCCGCCCCTCATCGGGGGCAAGGTGAGGCGCCTTCCTCCCCCTGCGCTGCCGCCTCGGCTCCGGGCGGGAAGGAGGCGCTTCTGCCTCCCCCCTCTGACTGCTGTCGCCTGGTGAGGGAGGCACCGCTGGCTGGGCCAGGCGGGGGCGCAGCAGCAACCGCCTCCCCCTCTAGTAGTCCCCCCTCCGCCCCCTCCCCCGGCGCGGCGCCTCGGTCCCTCCCCGTCCCGGGCGATTCTCAGCCGTCCCCCTCGGTCCCCTCAAGGCAGCTCTCCTGGCAGCTTTGGATATCGGTTTTTGTTGGACTTGAAATTGGGAGTTGAGGGCAGCTGGGAGGCGGTGCAGGAACGGAATTTGAGGTGCGGCTGCTTAAGGATGTTGCATTTGGCCTTTGCAGCCCCCAACCCCCACGCGGGTCGTGGCAGAAAACTGGGTCCTGCGTTTTCCTTCTCCCTTTTTCTTGACACCACCTTTCCACCCTTGTTAGCTAATCCTCCTCGGTCTGGGGCCGGGTCCCTGGCAAAGCCTCCTCTCCCCCCACGACCGGCAAGAGCTCACCAGTGATGTAATGCGGGACCTGCGCTGGTCGGGGAAGCAGCAGCCTCAACGGCCTGGCAGCGGCGGTTTCTTCTCATGAAAATTGTGATCTCATTCTCCGTCCAAGGGCGCAAAACAATCATCACCAAGCCATTTCTGTTTAGTAGCAGAGACCGGGCAGCCCTGAAGCTGCAGCTTAGGGTGCAAGCGGAACCGTGGCACTTTCCTTTCACCATTTGGAGGAAATTTTGGAGCTGAACAGTACCTTTCTTTCCTTCGGAAATACTGCTTTCTGAGATTTGGGAAGGCACGAAGACACAGATTCATATAGCAGGGTCTTGCTGTTTTCCTGACGCTGACCACAGCGGATCGAGGTAGCTATTTCTTAGCAGTACACAGGCCTTTATAGAGATGGGGGAAAGTTGTTCTCAAACAGGTTCACAGAATTTCAAAGTCCAGCTTAAACCGAGCCTGGCATCACTCACCCCCTTCGTCCACATTTAACATACAAATATAGAGAGCTGAAAACTTCATGAGTAACATGGGACATAGCTTCTTGACTTAATTAAAATTAACAGAAGCCTAACTGAACTGGTTACTCAGTAGACCACAGGGGTGGTGTGTTTGGAGACCACATAAGGGGTAATGTTCAAATATTCCTAACTTGACGGTCTGTTCTCCCATTTTTCCAGGTTGGGCCTTACCCTAGGAGGAGAGAAACCCCCAGCCCCAAGAAGGAAAGGGAAGAGGATGGCTTTGCAAGAATCTGCATTCCCATGAGTTGGGAATGTTCCCACTTTCTCTCCAGATTCTCTGCAGAAGACAGCAAGATGCCCCAGGGAATGTCTATGAAAAGCAGGAATGGATGCAAAACAGGCTGAAGGAAAAGGAAGAAGGAAAGAAGTGTGCAGACAAGAGGTGGAGAAGAGGAGTTGTCATAAGTAACTATTAAGTTTTTATAACATTTCAAATAAATTTATTTTTTATTGTGGGAATAGTAAATGTGATAGACCGTCTTAAATTTGAGGGACCTTAAGTGAAGCTCATTAAAAACCACTAACTTTCCACTTCCCAGTTGCAAATTTTGTAATTATCATTTGGGCTAATACTCTCTTAATTTTTTTAATGCATTTCATTTTGTGATAGGGACTGTGACCAAAGAGAGCAGGGACATCAGGAGAAGGCCCTAGTTTGGCCTTGGAATGTTACAAAGTTACACAAACCTGACCATAGTAATTAGCTTCCTGTCCTTCTCTTTCCCTCATTTAGCTGTGTAATTGTGAAGAGCCTGGAAATGTGCATTTTATGGACAATGTTAAACTGATTTTTTCTGCTTTAAGCCTTGATTAGCTTTGTGCTGAGAAGAGACATAATGGTGAGGTAGGAGAAATTAAAAAACAGAACATCAGGAAGAAGAGAAGCACAGAACCAGCAGGGCTAGTGTGGATTTATGTTCTTCCCATCTACCCAGTCCCTAGTGCCTGTGCAACCTCCACCCCAAAGGTGACTAAAGCAAAGTTCTGCGGGTCTATATGTTTGAATACAGTATACGTTTGGGCAAAACATTTGAAATTTTGAAGTTTCACTCTATTATGCATCCTCACCATTGAATGAAAGATTTGAGAAACAGAGTGTGGGACTACACTGGGGTTTCTCAGCCTCAGCACTGTTGACTTTTTGAGCTGGGTGAGTCTTTCTTGTCAGTGCTGTTCTGTGCATTGTCAGATGTTTGGCAGCATCCCTGGCCTCTACCCACTTGATGTCAGTAGCAACCTTCCCTAGTTGTAACAACTGAAAATGTCGCTGATTAAGGACCATAGGGCTACAACAAAGTCACAGATTTGGTTAAAGTGAAACCAAAACCAGAAACACCTTCCAACTCTTAATTAGTGCAAGACAGGCATTATCAAAGAAATTGTTTAGTAGCTGCAGGTATTTCTTCTATAGCTCATGGTATTTTAGATATCATTGAACTGTCTTAGAATGGTCCAGGTATAGTTTTTGTTGATAATACATTCTTTTGATGGAGTCATAAACAGTGGCCAGAATTTGGTTACCAAAGCTAGAGTTTACTCTCTGTATTTGGATAGTTTTTTAGAATAACCCCACATCTGCAACTATTTTATATCCTAGAGCCAATCATTTAGTTTTTAGACTCAAAAGTGTCATGTGGGGCTTCCATAGTTGCAGTGAGGAAGCACGATGTTCCTGAAGAGTGTGAGTTTGCAGGACACAGGCCAGAGGCAGCTCTGATGACTGTAAGAGGCGGTGCTCACAGTGTCACCTGCAAGCGTAAGTAGTAAAGCTTAGTTATTCATGTAGGAATTAGAGTTTCACTGTGGAGTAAGATGTGCTGAAAGAAATCCTAAGTCAGAAACAAAGAACTCAATACAGGTTGAGCATCCCTAATCTGAAAATCTGAAATCCAAAATACTCCCATATCCAAAATTTTTTGAGCACCAACATGATGTCACAAGTGGAATTTCCACACCTGACCTCATGTAACAGATGACATATATTATTAAAAATATTTTATACAATTATCTTCAGGCTATGTGTATAAGGTATATATGCAACATAAACAAATTTTATGTTTAGATGAGTCCCATCCCCCAGACATCTCATCACGTATATGTAAATATTCCAAAATCTGAAAAAAATCTGAAACACTTCTGGTCCCAAGCATTTCAGGTAAGGGATACTCATCCTGAGAATTCATGTCAGTATTTGAATTGGTTTTGCACGATCCTGCTCATGCCTTGAACGTATTAGACACTCAGTATTTGCCACATTGTTTTACTTTTGAGGATTTGAATATAAATGGAAGACAGCCATGGTCTCAGGCAATCTCTTGTACTGTTCCCTCCATCAAACATCTAAAGAGAGAAAATGTTTTAAGTTTGAGGGCAGCTGTCTCACAAAGGACTTAGTGGGGAAAAAGCATTCATGTAGAGTGTGAGTTGACAGTCCTGGGTCCAAATCCTAGTTCTGCTCCTTACCTTTTATGTAGTATTAGATGTGCTACTTAGCTTCTCTGTGCCTCAGTTTCCCAAACTGTAAAATGAGGATAGGAGTAATTATTGCATAAATCTGTTGTGTTGATTGAATATGCTGTACACATAACACACAAAGACTCCATGACCACTGTTAATAGTCATTTATGTTTTAGGCTTTTTGTTTTGTTTTTGGGCATTTATGTTTTGGCCAGCTGCCCAAGATGACACAGCCAATAATAACAGAGTAGTTCTCACCCAACTTTTCTGTTATTTCAAATATAGAGATATAGGTAGTACCTCCGTCAAAAAGGCTAGGCACAGGGCTGACCTATGAATTTAACCATGCATTATTGATCTGCTAGTTGCAATAAATAAAGCCCTGCATAAAACATCAGGACAAAGTGAAATCTCATTGGCAATATTGGAGGAATAGATAGATATATAAGCAGATAATGCCACTCAGAAGCAAGTAGCAAATGATCCAATCAAAGTGTTGACATTTTAAAATAGAAATTGGGTCGATTCAATTCAACATTTATTGAGGTCCTATTCCAGAAGCCATTGATGCTGGTGATAAGATACCTGGCCTCCTAGAACCAAGAATTTGATAGAGGAGGCTGAGGAAATAGAACAATTAAATGTGGTATAATATCCTGGAGGGGATTCTGGAACAGCAAAAGGGGATTAGGAAAAAAGTAAAGAAATCTTTTGAAGCATGGACTTCAGTGAATAATGATGTACCAACAATCATATTGTCACAGTGTATGAAAATGGTTGAAGCTGGATGATAAGAATGCAGGTGTTCATTATGTTACTCTCTTTTGTGTGATATTTATAAATGTTCACAACAGTCATCAATCCTAGAGACAGGCTTAAAGTTTGCATCATTTTTACAAAAACAGCACTAATAATGCTCACATTTTTGAAGACCTCATTGAACACATTAGCTTTGAGGGATGGAGAAAATGATCTTAAATCTAGCTCTTTTGTTCATTATTTTTTTCTTTGCTCTTTCTTTTTTATCTGCCTTCTTTAAGAAATCAGGGAGGTGCTAAAAGGGTGTGGGGACCCAGGTGTCACTTTTTAGACACAGGGAGGAAGTCAAAGCTTTCAGAGCCCATTGCCCAGTACAAGTCCTGGGGGTCCTTCTCTCCCTCTGTCCTTTCTCTGCAGGTGCTACTCAGGCCTCAGAGCCCTACCCTTATCACTCCAGACACTGATGTCATCATTGCTCCAGAACCCAGAGTGAGTGGATCAAGGAAGATGAAGAGGAAATGTAGGAGATTATCAATGTTATATGAGAAGAATGCAAAATTAGGAGCTTCCTCTGGGGTGGGTTTAAATACCTATTTACCTTCTATACATGGTTTTTGAAGCTTTTTGTTTCTCAGATCTTTTCAAAGTTTTAAAAGATGCATGTCTGGGAGGCTGGGCCATCTCTGCGCCTGGGAAAATCTATGGGCTGATTGTCCTACCTTAATCTCTGAAATCCATTCATGAGTTTATGCCTTATATGCCAACCAGCTGCAGGCTCAATGCTAAAACAGCTTCTTCCCCTCCTGTCATTTGGTATCCTTTGTATGGCAAGGGCAAGATTAGCTGGACATGCATGCAATATATTTTTTTCTGAAAGATCCTATTGCAGCCTGGGACCCTTTTAATGAAGTCTGCATTGTTGCCAGAAAACTTTTCCCTCTCTTATAAGTCTTCCCTTTTATTTAATGGTATAAAAACAATTAGGTCAAAAATGTGTGTTCAGATAACAAAAGCTCTTTCTCTTTGAGCTATGAATCTTCTCCTTGAGAGACAAAAGTGAGATACTTTTAGTAAAAATGAAAAGCAGCTTCTTGGATGCCACAAAAAGGAGTAAATGAAGCTGCAATTGTATTGCATTTCTTATCGTTATTTGTTCTGATGCTTCTGTCACAGCAATGAATCCCCAGATTCTAAAGACTGTCCTAGTGCTGTGAAATATTAAAGGTGCTCTTCCCAACTGACACCAGAGATTGTCTTGACCTGGAGGGCGAATGAAAGACTAGGGTGGTGTGAGTCCATACACACAATACTTAACCAGGTCTTTGACTGAAAGAAGAGGTTCTGTGGGTTCTCATGGACTGTGGGAGGTGAGGAGATGGCCCAACTTCTGAGACTCTAGTCTCTTTGATACTTTGCAAAGATCTGAATAGTGAAAGGCCACTGTATGGCCAAGCAGTCCTTGTGTGTTTGATCACCAACTGCAAAATTTTAAAAGAAAGGGAACTTCAAATGAAAGTATTTCAGACCTTTTGTCAATTTCTCACCCACTACTTCTCTTGTTTTATGCACCATGCATTCTATTTATAATCTCCTAAGCATTCTGGCTACAGGAGGAATTCTTTTTAAAGAACTCCTACATTTGATTAGAACAAAGGTGAACAAAAGTACATAGAAAGAGAAGTACTGCTTGACCCTTGAACAACATGAGTTTGAGCTGTGTGGGTCCACTTATACATGAATTTTCTTACATCTCTGCTACCCTGAGACAGCAAAACCAACCCCTTCTCTTCCTCCTCCTTTCCTCCTCCTCCTCAATATAAAGATGACAAAGATGAAGACATTTATGATGATCTACTTCCACTTAATAAATAGTAAATATATTTTCTTAATAACATTTTCTTTTCTCTAGTTTACCATAAGGATGTAGTATATAATACATACAGCATACAATATATGTGTTATGTGTTAACCAAGTGTTTATGTTATTGGTAAGGCTTCCAGTCACCAGTAGGTTATTAGTAGTTGAATTTTAGAGGAGTCAAAACTTATACACAGATTTTCCACTAAACAGGGGCCTGACATCCCTAATCCCTACATCATTCAAGGGTCGACTGTACTAGAAATTTTAGATGTAAATGACCTTGACTCACCCTGCCATCTTAACTGTTTTTAAGTGTACAGTTCACTAGTGCTAAGTATCTTCACATTGTTATGAAACAGATCTTCAGAACTTTTTCATCCTGCAAATCTGAAACTCTATACCTATTAAACAACAACCCCTTTCCCCCCCTGCTCCCAGCCCCTGGTAACCACCATTCTTTCAGTTTCTATGAATGTCTCCACTTAAATACCTCATATAAGTGGAATGATACAGTTTTTGTCCTTTTGTGACTGGCTTATTTTATTTAGCATGATATTCTCAAGGTTCATGTTGTAGCATGTGTTAGAATTTATTTCCTTTTAAAGGCTGAATAATATTCTATTATATGTGTATACTACATTTTGTTTGTCCATATCTCCCTCAATGGGCACTTTGGGTTGCTTCCACCTCTTGGCTATTGTGATAATGCTGCTCTGAGCATGGGAGTGCAGATACCTCTTTGATATACAGATTGCAACTCTTTTGGATATATACCCAGAAGTGATTTTGCTGGATCATATGGAAGTTCTATTTTTAATCTTTTGAGAAAATTCCATGCTGCTTTCCATAGCAGGTGCATCATTTTACAATCCCACCAACAGTGAATAAGGGTTCCAACTTTTCCACATCCATATTGACATATATCATATCATATCATATCATCATGTTATAGCCATCCTAATGGGTGGGAAGTGAAATCTCATTATGGTTTTGATTTGTATTTTTCTGATGAGCATCTTTTCAAAGGCTTGTTGGCCATTTGTATATTATCTTTGGAGAAATGTTTATTTAAGGCCTTTGCCCATTTTTAAATCATGTTTTTTAATTTTTTGTTGTTAAGTTGTAGGAGGTCTTGACATATTCTGGATATTAACCCCTTATCATATAAATGATTTGAAAATACATTCTCCCATTCCAGAAGTTGCCTTCTCACTTTGTTGATTGTGTCCTTTGATGCACAAAAGCTTATTAGTATGATGTAGTTCCATTTATCTATTTTGCTTTTGTTGCATATGCTTTTGGTTTTGTGTTCAAGAAATCATTGCCAAGTCTGATGTCATGAAGCTTTTCTTCTAGAAGTTTTATAGTTTTAGGTCTTACTTTTAAGTCTCATTTTACTGTAGTCGGAAGAAGCATTTCCCAAAGTTATGGTCTCTGAAATATTAGCTCCTCAAAAAAGAGTTTTATGATCAAATAATTTGAGAAACATTCCAAACTACATTGTATATCCTGTACTGAGAAATTGATTATTAAAGGCTCTGAGAAGTAATGTTGCAAAAATGTGAAGAAATCAGTTCAATATTGTATAAACCTGTGTTTACCAAACTTTTATGGCTACAACAAATTTTTCTCTAGTAAATGTATTGATGGACCTAAGGTATGATTAAATGCTCTTAGAGCAAAGAATTTTAAAGGAACAATTTTTAGATGTTTCATTGTAAATATCGAGATTTTTCAAAGAGATGCAGGAAATAAGGTGTGTAAGACAAAGGAGCACATCCATCAACAAAGAAATTGATTTCTCCCTTTATCCCTATGAAGGGCTAAAGCTGGAAGTAAGATTAAACATGCATGAAGAACTGGGTGTGTTAACAACAAAGAAACTGGGCAATTTCTTCCATATACTATTTGCATCATCTACGTAAAGCCATGTACCATCCTATTTGCAGATGAAAAAGAACAAACAGATTCCAAGGGTATATTGAGCCAAGCTGAACTGACTCTGGCTCTGTAAGATGGGATCTGCTTAATTGACTCTTCACATGATGATGATTTTGGTAATATTTCCTATAGATGAAAATAAGAGTTAAATCACCTTCCATCTAGCATGGTTAATCATAATTGCTTGTTTATATATTTTTCTCCCTGACCATGATATAGCCTCCCTTTTAATTTCTCTTGTATTTTAAAGAATGGCTTCTTCCAAAACATTATAAGAGTTCAAAAACCTTTAAACAATGTATTATTTATCTTTCTGGCCACACAGATTCCTTCAGAGTCATTACAATCCATCAACTGTGCATTTGCTGACTTAATAATAAGCAGATTTGGTTTTCAGGAGACTGAGGCAACTGTAAAGGGCAGATTCATTAGGTTTTTTCACATCCACTATTGAGTATAGGGGCAAGGTACTCACTTCAACCAGGGAAAGCCTGTGGGCCTGGAGCTTATACAGTTTGGGAGGTCTTTTGTAAGGGAAATAATTCAAAATTACTAGGTAGAAATTTAAATATTCATTTAGAATCATAAAATAAACCACCACCATAACGAAACATTTCAAGCTGACAAATTCTGAAAAGGTCTCAAACTCCAGAAAAATAATTTTTTATTAATTAGCTATCTGAAACACCACTCAATAAAATTATTTGCATACTATTTGATTGTCTATTTGTGCAACAATGATTTTGCCATACTTTCTAAAGAGAGACTAGTAGGAGAAATCAGGCTTTCATTCTAACATGGTAGATGAAATGATGTGTTTTATTATTGATAGCCTAGAAAGGTTCCTTTTAGCTTCACATCTTGTTGGTAATCGGCATGTACATTTTTAGGATTGTTATCAATTTTAGGAACACCTCTCTCAAGTGATCTTCATATATGAGCTATAAGATTTCAAGGTATTTCAGGGGTTGGTTTGTTGCAGGGAGTAATTTTAAATACTCTGAATTAATGACACTGACTGCCCAGCTTGTCTTTGGTGTCCCTAATGTCATGGCATATTCTAAGGTATGTCAGGCCCTGAACTTTCATTTTACAAGGTGGGGTGTGCAGGTATAGTGGGTGGTAGGATTACTGAAAATTGTTCTTACACCAGGGCAGCTAACAGTAACTAAACTCTACATGGAAGAGGCTGTGAACTACATAAATATTCCACTAAACCAAAGCAATCTTCTTCCAAACCCCATCAATCTTCATCGTGGTCCAAAAATGCCTGTGAGTACCATTCCACCCAACACAGGGGCAATAGGACTGAAGGGAAGTTGAAGTAGAAGGAGACGGTGATCTCAATCATTTGCAGTTAAAATATCATCCTGTAAATTTTGCGAGAGCATACGTCCTTGAGAACACTTACAATTTTTTTTTTTTTTTTTTTGAGACAGAGTCTCACTCTGTTGCCCTGGCTAGAGTGCCGTGGCGTCAGCCTTGCTCACAGCAACCTCAAACTCCTGGGCTCAGGCGATCCTTCTGCCTCAGCCTCCCAAGTAGCTGGGACTACAGAGAACACTTACAATTTAAAGTGAGGGGCCTTGAAACTTAAGCTTCATTACTTTCCTGGTAAATCCACTTCTAGTTTAAACTCCAATTTTCTTCCACCAGAGCTGCTGTTGTTTCTTTCAAAATGGTGTATGTTTGAACTTAAAGACGGGATCTGTAGAAAATATGCAAACATATAGGAGACATGTACATGACTGTATCCCAGCTGGCCAATTTATTAAATCTAATGAAACAATTACTTGGCATTATATGGATCAGTGGCTCTTACATCTGGCACTAGGTTAAAACTGTCTTCGTAACTTTAAACAATAAGCATTCCTCGGCCATAAACCCAGAATTTCTGGCTCCATAGACTCAGGGTGAGGCCCTGTAATCTTCAATGTTAAAGTTTCCCAGTTGATTATGATTTGCTGCTAAGTTTGAGAACCACTGATGTGGATAAAATGTTTGGAGGGATGCCTATGCCCACTACCATTCCACAGGGCAGAATAAAGGGTAAACTTACAAAGAGAGAGCTTTTGACTTGGTGTGAGGAAGAGTGGAAAGTTCCCCATCAAATCACTGGATCAGCACTTAGAAGACTGGAGCCCATTCTTCTAAGTGAAGTATCACAAGAATGGAAAAACACCACAAGTACTCACCATCAAATTGGAACCAATCAATCAACACTTATATGCACATACGGAAATAACACTCATGGGGAATCAAGCAGGTGGGAGGGGGTGGAGGGGTTGGGTAAATTCACACATAATGGTACAATAACTTTGACTCAAACTGTACAAAAGCAATTTATGTAACCAAAATGTTTGCACCCCCATAATATTCTGAGATGAAAGGAAGGAAGGAAAAGGAAGGAAGGAAGGAAGGAAGGGAGGGAGAGAGGGAGGGAAAGAAAGAAGGAAAGAAAGAAAGAAAGAAAGAAAGAAAGAAAGAAAGAAAGAAAGAAAGAAAGAAAGAAAGAGGAAGGAGAGAGAGAGGGGGAGAGAGAGGGAGGAAGAGAAAAGAAAGAAAGACTATGAGAGGGATTTGTATTAGCCCAGACACACATCCTCCATATACTTTAAATCATCTCTAGATGATTTATACCTAATACAGTGTAAATTGTTTTTGTTGTTATATTGTTATTTTTTTCAAATATTTTGATTCTCAGTTGGTTCAATCTGAAGATGCAGAACCCATGGATGTAGAGGGCCAACTGTATTCCTATTTCCAAGAGCTCTTTCTTGTTTTTGTTTTTGTTTTTGTTTTTTTTTGAGGTAGAGTCTCACTCTGTTGCCCAGGCTGGAGTACAGTGGCGTAATCGTAGTTCACTACAGCCTCGAACTCCTGGGCTCAAGCCATCCTGCCACCTTGGCTTCCAGAGTGCTGGGATTACAGGCATGAACCCCTGAGCCTGGACTATTTCTTATTGTTTGAGGGCCCCTTTGTAGAAGTACTTTTTACGCATATTATGTTTTATAGACTTCCTTTGAAGATACTAAAGGAGATTTTTGAAAGGTCTTATATTACCTGAATTATTTCTGTTTTTTTCCAAGATCAACGTTCTCATCTAATAGAAAGATAGATGAGAATGGGAGATCTGAGTATATGTGTGGGGCTTGCTTACTGGTGGGAGGTGGTCTGGGCAGTGGTTTTTCCCCTGAGGACCCACCAAATGGGGCAAAATGTGGAACATTTCTACTTGTGGTCAAACAGAGTTCATTCCATTTTTTTTAAAGGAGGACCATCTGATTTTTCCCCTTGGGATAAATAGCCTGTATACTATATGTGGGAATGGGAGAGGTGGGTAAGTTTGTACTCAACTTTCAATATATCTGTATATTTTTAGCTTCTCCCTCTGCCGAGTCTATCATACCTGAACCCAGAACTACACTGGGGCCTTGTTGAACAGATTGGTTCCCTTCTCCATTGCAGCTGCCTCCTACAATACTCCAGGATGTAGTCTCCTCAGCTATTAAAAAATTTATTATCTTCTATCAACTTCTGACTTTTAGAAATTTGTTGAACTCTCTCATCTGTGAAGGTCTCTCTCTGAGTAGCTTAGCTTTTATTCCCTTTTTATTCCTGTACTATAATTTTAATGAGATTTCTGGAGAGAAAGGAATAAAAAAAATATATGCTCAGTATGTGGATGCCATGTTGAATAAAAAAAAAAAAGGTAAAAATTTTCTACCCTGCCTTTGATTTAAAAACGTATGGAGACTCATTATAGAAAATCTAGAAAGTTTAGGATACATTTCTCCCAAAGGACCATACAAAGATAAATTTCTATATTCTTTAACTATAACATAATCCAGTCTATGGCTATACAACCCTAAATGTGTCTGGTCTCAGAAGCTAAGCAGCATTGGGCATGGTGAGTAATTGGGTGGGAGACCACCTGGGAATATTGGGCTTTGCAAGCTTTAAAATAAATAAGTATAATATAATCCAGATGTAAAACCAGGTTTTACATGGGTGTTTAAAGAGAAGAATAGTTCTCATCTGTTAAGTACCTTCTTGTGTCTGGTACTTTACAGATATGGCCTCATTGAATACCCGTTTTACAGATGAAGAAACTGAGGCTCAGTTAAGCGGTTTACACAAGGTCATACATCTAGAAAGGGGTAATTCAGTATCCAACCTGGTACCATCTGATTTCTACACCATACATGCTGCCTATGAAGTGGCAAAACTGGTACAAAATAAGAATGATGCCCACAGAGGCAAGGTCTGAGCATAAATAAAAACCTAATTACCTAGTTAAATTGATTGTAGCCATATATATACAACTGACCTTGCTTAAATTTCAAGTATACCTCGAGTTTATAGAGGTATTCAGAGAAAAATCAAAGTAAATGTGGCTTTAATATTTTTGAGTGCAGGGCAGAAATTTTGGCAAATTTTGGCTACATATATATAGCCATATATATACAACAACATATATATACAGCCATATATATACAACTATACAACATAGGTGACCAGGAAGTTATTTGTAAAAGGGACTCTTGACAATTCTCTCTCTCCAAGACTGAACATTTCCGGGGAGCTGGTTTAATTGATCCACAAGTCTCATGTGGCAAGCAGGCTCTGTCTTCTATTTTCGTCCTGCTATTGAGAGGATCTGTGGAACTCTGTCGTAAGCAAACGCACTTATAATCATATTGGCATTTCAGTTTCAGAGAAAAGAAATCATTAATTAAAATGTACATTACTGAACAGTCACAGTACATGTAGGATTCTACTATGGGAATAGCAGTAAATGGGCAATTTATTAATTATTGCTACAAGTCCAAACCATACTGACAAATAATATTAGTTATGTGATTTGTTTTTTAAAAAACAAAACTACTTTAGGTATACTAATGTTATGTTTCTTTCCCTTAATTTGAAGTTTTAAAAGACATATGTTGTTGGCTAGTGAAATCAAATATTTATTACTATTTTTAAAACTTACTTCATGGCAATGAATCTTATATATGCAAATGGAAAAAATGAGAACTGTAGCTCTCCAGATGGAAGCTATTCAGAACAGATGCCATAATCTAGATGTGTACTCTGGAGGAAGAGATATTAATCAAAATAAGGGATAATAATGTAGCTCTTAATGGTCATAGCTGGTTTCTCATTTGCAAGATAACTGATGTGTAGGGGGAATCAAAGCACAGTTAGAAAGAAGCAAAGAGCCTCTGCTTCAAATAATATAATTTTCAAGGGAGTGAGGAGCAGAGGATTCATCTTGTCTTGTCATTTTAATTGTTGATTTAATTAATTGCTGGAAGTGAAATTGTGATCTCTCGAAACTTGGATATAGGCACAGCAGTTAAGGAGATAATGGAGACCTTACAAAGGTCTCCGAACACCATTCTGACAGCTCTACAGGTTGATAGAAGCACTTGACCTAGGGAACATTTTATCAGCTAATGTTATTTTCCTCATAAGTCTTTTTCCATTGCCAATAAACCCTTAAGAAGCTTTCACTTTTGGCACTTCATAGACTGAAAATTGATATTTTTGCCTGTGATAGTCAAAGAAAGGAAGGAACATCTCTGGCAAAATAGAATATTTTTGTTACAGTTAGTTGGGAAAGAAAGACTTAAATGAGGAATTCAGATCAATTCTACCAATGTTCAGCCTAATATTAAAAAACATAAAAGCCAGGCATAAATTTGCCAGAATTTCTGCCCTACACTCAGAAATATTAAAGCCACATTTACCTTTGATTTTTCTCTGAATACCTCTATAAACTCGAGGTATACTTGAAATTTAAGCAAGGTCAGTAAAAGAAGCTGGAGGCCTAGGGAAGGTTTTAGAGTTGGATTCATGCCAGAGGATATTGGCCAATGAAATCATTTTTATGAGAGAGAAAACTTTAGTGATGTCAGATACCATGACGATATGAAATGCTGTATCTGAACTATGTCTTTTAGAGTTCAGATCCTAGCAGAGCAGACAAAAAAGAACTAAAAAAAAAAAAGAGAGAGAGAGAAAGAGAGAACTAAACCGCGATTTAGTGGAAACAGGCAATTGCCTCTGTGCTGAAGTTAGAGCCTTAACTCACTCAAATGCAACATGAAATTGTAGGTGATGTAATGCAGTTTCAGACACACAGTCATTCCCAAAGGGAAATGGAGAATTGAGGATATTATGCAAATAATTAAGACATATCGTTCTTTATTGCAGATTTAGAAGACTAGAAAGACCGTCTCTACACTGGGCTGGGTAGAAGTGCTATATGGAGACAAGAGGATGCACAAAAGGATCACTACTATGATGTCATATAATAAGACCAACTTACATTTTACAGTAAAATATGAACATTCAGTGATACAGTATTTTTGTGATAATTAGCAAAGTAATATACTTGAGAGCATCAAAATATGTAATAATCAGAAACAGTTCAGTGGAAAGTATATATTAAAATTATAAATTGGATTTTGCTTTTCAAATTATGAGAATTTATGTATATCTTAAAGTAATGGCTAAAAATTTTTAAGTGATATAGTAATTAGAGTTGAAATTCAGGAATGCTATTTTTAAGCTTTGCAAGTCAGGAACAATCCACAGGTTGATATCACTGTGAATAAGAAAGATCGTTACTTCAACTCTGTCCTGCTAACACTGTAACTGCTAACGGCATTGGGCTGATATAAACACCTTCTTGAAAAATGCAGAGTTCTGAATCAGTTGTAAGTGTTTAAAAAATCTAAAGTGCCTAAAAGAAACGTTAAAGACGACAAATACTAGCTGGGCACGGTGCCTCATGCTTATAATCCCAGTACTTTGGGAGGCTGAGGTGGGAGGATCGCTTGAGTCCAGGAGTTAAGAGGCTACAGTGAGCGCTATGATTGTGCCACTGCACTCCAACCTAGGGCAACAAAGCGAGACCCTGTCACTAAAAAAATAAAAATTTAAAAACATCACAAATAGCATCTTTTAATTTTGCCATCTTTACAATATTTTCGATTTAACTGCTAACTAGTCACAGTGTTAACTGATTGCTAAAACTTCAGCAAAATGTTGTATTAACTAGAATTATATACCACAGGGCTTAAGAGTCTATTTAACTGCAGAGTACAAAGCAGGCTATATAGGAATATAGCTAAGCACATAATCCATGAGGTCAGAGAAACCTATGGGAATTCTACCTTCATTGTGACACTGTGAAAATGATTTCTAAACCCTCTGAGCTCATGATCTAATAAGTATACCTAGTCTCTGGGTATTGTAAGGATTAAATGAAATAATAGAGTACTTAACAAGTGCCTGATCATAAGATGTTTAATTTTTTTTTCTTGAGACAGAATTTCACTCTGTCACCCAGGCTGGAGAGCAGTGGCCTGATCATAGCTTACTGTAACCTCAAATTCCTGGGCTCAAGGGATCCTCTTGCCTCAGGTTCCCCAGTAACTAGGACCACAGGCGTGCACCACCATGCCTGGCCAGATGTTCAATTTCATTTTGTTTTGTCAATCCAGATAACAAACAGAGACGAAGACTCTCTAAAAGAAAATGATATTTATTCAGAAATATGCATTGCAATGGGAATAAGCATGACATAGTAAACTATGTGCATATATTCTCACTGCAGTGTATATTCCTGAGCAAGTATCATTTACTTTTAGAGAGCCCCTCTCTGCCTGTTATTTAGGTTGACAGTTTTATTACATTTTAATGAAAGTTATTTCAACATAGCACTAATTTAGTAGACATAGTTTGGCAACATAAATACAAGAGAGTGTAAATAGAACCTTTAAAATAGTACATAAAAAATTTCTTTCATGATGAAGTAGATGGCTCAATATACTTATCCAAAGTCACCTTTGCAAATTGCTACCTGTAGACATTGTTTGGCAAATAGGTGAATTCAATGTATTATTTATTTTCAATGAAAGTTCTACCTGAATGATAACACTGAATGCATTTGTTTATCGATTGATTCCTTCATGCATGTACTCATTCATGTATTCAGCAATCACATTCTCTTTGTCTGGAATCTGACCTAAGAAACCTAGAGGGAAATTCTAGTCTGTGGGAGGCACTTGAGCTGAAAGGTCATTTAGATCAGTACTGAGATGGCTAAATTCGGCCAAGTAGGAGATGAAGAAGCAAAGAAAGCTTGGCATGCGGGGGTGAGAGTGAGGACAAGAGCCGATGAGACAGAGGAACAGAGAGAAGTGCAGGCAGAGATGTTGACCAGGCCTTGATGGATGAGGACAAGGCCTTGGGTTAGACTGTTTCTGTTCCTAGACCCATGCACTGTGATGCTCTAAGGTTCGGGAAGATTTCCCCAGCCCTCCCCATTTTACTTACCCTAGTTTTGAGTGGGTTTCTGTGCCTGACAACTCAAAGAGCCTGGTACATAGTGGATACTGGAAAATGTGTCCTTCAAACCTGATAACTTTACTGGGTTCCCTTTTGACTCAAAGTGGAATCCCTTTCTGGGAAACATCTTATTAATATCAATGTCTCTAATTCTGGTGAGTTAGAAGAATAAAAAAAATAAGAGTATATTTTTGGGAGAGATACTAGTAAGGGACTTGATCCTTGGTATCATTAGTTCACCTGTTTCCTTATTTCTGAGTTTGCTGTTTGACAAATGGACATGATGAAGACAGCATCAACATCCAACATTCAACTAGGAATATATTCTTCACTGACATGTCATTATTTATCTAAATAATATGATCATTTGAGACATGGTGCCTGTTTACAGTTTGGAGAATGAGGGAAGATGGCGGGCGATGGTCCAGTAAGGTTGTATAAGACAATATTCCTGTTTCTACCCTGACTTTCTGTATTGCACAAGTTATATGGTAGTTATTGAACCTTTCTAGCATGCTATATCATGGCAGAATGTACTATGCTGGATCAACATAATCATGCTTCTTCACTGACTATGACTATGACTTTCTCACAAATCATGAGCACTGCAAACAAAAACTGTTTTAGGCTAATGCACAGGAATGTCAGTGCAGAACTGTGGGGGGTAGTTAATGGAGGCTGAAATTCTGCACTGCTAATGAAGCATGATATTTAAGAGTTGCAGCGAATTATCCATGAAATTTCAGCATTGAGCTTTAGGAAATAAATATATAATTACAAGGTAAGATTAACTATCCACATATTATTGATTGCCTTAAAATATTTAGCACTTTATCCCTGAATAATTACTATTATTTACTAAATAACTATTTACTATGATTAAGAGATAAAGTACTATATGTAATAATAACTATTATAAAGTCATTATTTATGAATATTATATAAAATTTATTATAAAGTGCTATATATAATTCAAATATTAACTATTTAAATTTCATATGTACTAGTCAATATATTACAATATATAGCATACTATCCCAAAATAATTACTAGTATCTGGTACTAGTAGTACTAGTATTTAATAATCGCTTACTAAATAACAATTACTCTTATTTAGGAATAAAACATGTTACATTTAATAATGTATAAATAAAGTCATTATATATTTTATAGCACTTTATTACTATAAATAAAAATGTAGCACTACATTTATCCCTAAATAAAAATATCTCTAAATAATAATATTCCTAAATAAAGCCCTAAATATATTTAAATAAAGCCCTAATACATTTATAATAATATAATGCTATATAGTAATAATTATTTCAAAATATTTGGAAAACATGAACTTATAGCCATAGTATTTTCCAAGTTTTCATAAAATCTTCATAAATATAATTTCTTATCATTTTACAATACAGTTGACCCTTGAACAACATGGGTTTGAACTAAGTGGGTCCACTTATATATGAATTTTCTTCCATCTCTGCCACTTCTGAGATAGCAAGACCAACCCTTTCTCTTCCTCTTCCTCCTTCTCCTCCTCTTCAGCCTACTCAATGAGCAGATGATGAGGATGAAGGCCTTTATGATGACCCATTTCCACTTAATGAGTATTAAATATATTTTCTTTCTTATGATTTTAATAACATTTTCTTTTCTCTAGCTTTATTTTAAGGATACAGCATATAATACATATAACAAATAAAATGTGTGTGAATTGACTGCTTGTGTTATCAGTAAGGCTTCCAGTCAACAATAGGCTGGCTATTAGTAGTTAAGTTTGGGGGGAATCAAAAAGTTATATGCATTTTCAACTGTGCCAGGGAAGGGTGCGCCTAATCCTCATTTTGTTCAAAGGTCAACTGTGTTTCATTGTATGGTGGTAGCATATTACGGCTATCATTTCTAACTGGAAATTTTAGTTCTTTTAAAATAATTGTATACTTACATAAAAATATATATTTTTTAATTTTTTTATTTCAGCATATTATAGGGGTACAAAGATTTAGGTTACATATATTGTCTTTGCCCCACCCAAATCAGAGCTTCAAGCATGTCCATTGCCAGACAGTGTGCACTGCACTCATTAGGTGTGAATATACCCATCCCCTCCATCCCCTTCCACCTGCCTGACACCCAATGAATGTTACTACTATATGTGCACTTAAGTGTTGGTCAGTTAAGTCAGTGAATACCAATTTTATGGTGAGTACATGTGGTGCTTGTTTTTCCATTCTTGGGTTACTTCACTTAGTAGAATGGGTTTCAGCTCTATCCTGGAAAATACAAGAGGTGCTAGATCACCATTGTTTTTTGTGGCTGAGTAGAACTC